>OX104024.1:30457214-30843254 GCA_944470205.2 Schistosoma margrebowiei | reverse complement strand
TATACAGTGCTTTGATATATTTGCCGACTACATCACGTGACCAATGAAATTTTCCGACTAATCTACCAAATTAATGGCCAAACACGGAAAACATTACAAAGTGAATACATAACTGAAGCTCTACTACTTAACCCAGATCATCGCAATAAAATTTTGAAGGAAATATGGAATGACATTTCAGTGTTTCTGTAAATATTTATGACGTGATTCAGGCACATAAGGCAGGGTAAGATATTTCTTATATTACATACTAAACCTCGTATTCACTAGACAATAAAAGTATACACGTTGATAGTCAATACATACGACAAATTAACAAGGATTTCCGTCTAAATGGCCAATTCAACCCTAAAAAAATAATCAAGCGTGATAAATGAAATTTACTTATTGCTAAAGCGTTTTCCAGATACATGTACCTCTTGTGATAATGAAATATGGATGAGAGACCTAAATTAATAGATTGTGACAAAACAACATGATTGATTATGCCTGCACCAGTCGTCTAGAGAAGCCATTGAAGCACGTTGATTAATAATCGTTCATCCCTTATATGACTTATAGGTTGCTTAGAAATAAAGTCATTATTTTGGAAACAGGCTTAAAAATGGAATTAACTTGTTATCATTAATATTAACATTTTACAAAATGACATATGTCAACCATGTAGCTGATATCGACTAAACAGTGGTTACGATGACAGGTTACTAAATAAGACGAAGAATGAGGAACGTCCACTTGAAATGACCCTTTATATTTTAGGGAATGATTATCTCTGCAATCGGAAAGGTAAAACCCACCTGCGGAAAAAATCGTTGCTGTTTATCCTGGACATATGGACCTATTTATGCATTACAAAGGAACCCATTTTTCCCCAAGAACTTTCTTAGCATTGGGGACTGGACTGCCCGAATATGGTCTGAAGATATTCGAGAATCACCTATAATGTGGACAGCAACCACAACCACGGTTTGTCGGATGGCTGCTGGAGTCCTATCCGACCGGCCGTTTTTTTGCTACACGTTTGGATGGAACACTTAGTATATGGGATATTATATTCAAACAGAAAGAACCTGCATGAATATTCAGTATGCTAAATGAGTCTTTTTTAATTTGGTGGATAACCTTTGATATTGTACGAATCCCATTATTTTACTTTCACTATTCGTTCGTCATTAACTAATTTAGTAAAAGTTTGTGCTATGAAAAATAACACAAAAGAAACCAATGCATAGTACTCAATTCTTGTTATTACAGTCAAAAAAGTGAGCTTATGAATATGATTCCAAAAATTAGCTACCTGGGTTCAGTAAAACTAAAATTTAGAAAGCGCTGTTTATTTAAGACATATATTGAGGCTGTATCAAGCGATTGTGGACTATTTTCCTTCTCACTCCCACTTTTATACTCGGGAAAAATTGACTGATTGTATCTTATTAAAATTAAAGTATTGTTCAGATAAATAAAATATCAGATCCCAAGTATTACAACAATAATATTATGACTTGATTTGAAATATATAATATTAGGGATACGTATGTCTCCTTACTTTGAGATCAACAAACTAGTTGGTTCCTCTATTAAATTTAGTTAGTGCTATGAGGATCAATCAGAACTGCGCGATTTAGTAGCAAAATGAATTTTCAATTGAATCACATTTAGGTCTTCAAGTGATTGATCGAACTAGACAAAAGGTAACATGGAAAACCGTAGTGTTGAAAATACATCATTTAACGCATGAATAACACTGAAAGAAATATTATAAGGTGTAAATTTAAAAAAAAAACTAAACTGTTTTCGTATACACACCCTCGGTTAAGAAGACAACTAAATTCCTATAACCTAATAAAGGCTTTAGACAAATGCGGACTCAATTTACCACAACACTGTAATATTTTATCACGCATAATATGGCTGAAGTGTATTTTAGAACAGAAACCTATTCTATTGTTTGCTTACCAAACGAAAAATACACCATAAATTCTAATTTTAAAGAAGTTTTAAGAAAATTAAATCAGATCTTATTGAGGCATTGTGTTTATTCGTGAAGCCAGTACAACTTTTAAAAATATACTTAGTTCAAGAATGTACTCTTTTTCATAAAAAATACCATGAAATTTAGTATTTGAATGGATAAAAATCTTGACAGATAGTGTAAATGTATTGTAAATTGAATAAACGTCATTTCAAATCAGTAAGTAATTTTCACCTATAAACATTTATCCCGACTTTCTTCACGCAACACCTTACGAAAGCTGTTCTTAGTATCTATTCCGATAAAGTAAATTCAGTGAGCAGTTAGAAAATCACTATCACCATTAAATTGGCTTCTGAAGTGAGGGTCAATACAACTATTCAGGGTTTAAATCACAAACTGAAAGTATCGATAACTAAATGTTTAGTAATGTACTACATAAAGAGGCTTATAATCTATGTACTAGGGGATTTCAGTATAAAATATCCAAGGTTAGTCGCAATATGTCTTGACTGATTTTTTTCTCATATATTAAAGAGATAGTTATGGAAATTCTCATCACTTTTAATCAACACTATTAACGATTAATAGGCATATTCTGGGTCCCTCGGTAGTCATAATCATGGAACTTTTCTAATCTATTAATAATATTGTTAATATTTGGAATGAACAAACCAACATTATGGTTGATGAGGTTTTCTCCAAGGATCCGAAAACCAGTGATCATAGCCATTAGTCTCAGAAATCCAAATCGCTGCATTGTTTGACTAACATGGATTTAGAGCTTCTGACATCACTTTTGATTCATTTATTTTATTATTTTAAATACAAGTGAACGTAAGACTTCCTATTTCTGTGTTTTAAAAAACTATAACTATAAAGAAACTTCTAATGCAAATACTTATAGAATGACAGCTGAAGTCAGTTGTCTGATTAGTCACAGAAATAATTTTCTTATTAAGTTCATCTGGAAATGATACTCGTTTGAAAAATCAAATTTAGAAACAAGAAACTGCAAGCTCTAGACATACGGTATAATAAAGAGATTATTGACATGAAAACACTTAAAATAATAGTAAAATATTAGCATTACAAACGTTATATCTGGTTAGATTTTGCTTTTTCATTTGTAAGTCAGATTTTCACAACCTCGATAGATTAGATTAACATTTACACAATAATGCTGTCCACTCTGATTGGAAGCAAGGGTAAAATAGTAGTTAATTAGGAGGCACGATTGTCGCACAGTTAATTAAAATCAGGGATTGCTTTTGCACTACTGATGAAACGAATTATTTCCAAACCTGCTCCCAAAACAAACCCATTGTTTATAAATGATCTTGTAAAACAACCTTTGTAACTCGTTGAATAATAAATTATCAACTAGAATATAGACTTCCTAAATAAAGATCAGCGTTTTAACTTAAAAATTGATTGCAACATGCTCATTGTAGAAAAAGCCAACTAAAATGCTCTAATATATTTTGCTTCTAAATAGTAGATATGTGAAGAAACTCCATTGTCTCAAAGTCCAAGAACAAGGTCGACTTGTTGCAACAGGATCACATAGTGGAATATGCACGATCCTAGAACTCTCTGAAGGGTTTTGGAATCAGTCTAAAAAACGAGAAGTCTTTAGTCACTGCCATGTTTGAAAGGGAAACCCATCGTGAGAAGATTCTGGAGGCCAGAAATCGAGAAATAAAACTACGAAAACAAAAAGCACAGGGAACAGTGAGTTTACCTATGAATATATGTGATAAAAATCATATTAAAATTAAATATATCGTCCATCCTCCGAAGAAGACAGAACATGAATAATTATTCTGAAAAAGTCTATTAATAAGAATATTCACTCACAAATATTCGCATTAAAAAATAGAACAGCTTTGTTCTGGAAAGCGTTAATATAATTATCCTAAACAACATTGGATTTAGATGCTTCCAAATACCCCTTTAGAATTATTAGCATGCAATCTGGGCAACTATATTATATATTAGAAGTCAGTTAATAAATAAACTTAATATTCCCAATTCCATTTTTGAACTCGAGTCTGATTACAGTACGACAGAACGAGAATGATGTTGATTGTAGGAAGTAATTTCTTACAGATGTAATTCTAAACTATTCTCTAGACTGCCAAGCACAAAGTCTTAGCTTAGCCAAAGTTAGAACAAGTATGCTATTTGGTTTGATAAGCTGTATCTGTTTCTAAAACGTAGATTAACACTGTTAGTATACAAAATAAGCAATTAGTATGGTCATTTCAATGGTTGAGTCGATCGAAGCTAGACCACTATGGAAAACCTTGAACCACTGGACGACCGTTTCGTCCGATTCCGGGACACCTCAGCAGTGCGCACCCACGATCACGACCCATGAGGTTTGAACTCAGGACCTGTCGGTCTCGTGCGCGAGCGCTTAAACTCTAGACCACTGAGTCGGCATCCAACTGTGTTAATATCTGTTAAACAGGGAAAAGACATAGATAAAATTACCGAACAGTAACTAGAGAATAGGAAAAATGAATCAACAAACTTAATATCTCCCATGATAAACATAAAATTATGATTGGTGAGTAAGCAAAGCATAGTCATACGGTCGAAGAAAGTTAATGTGGTGGTGGGCGCTTCATGTTATCATTGGTGGGTTAGTTTATCGATTACATTTTGCACTAATGAAATCCATATCCGTCGGCAAATCACATTGATACAACATAGATAAAATTCGGATACGATACGTATTCAACATATATGTTCCAGACTTGTTAATATTGAAAGGCAGAAAAGCTATCAAAAATGTGGCAAATGCACTAAGCATTCGATTCCGGCAATACACCGACTTTCCTTATAAGTCATAAAAAGTACAGAGTGGATAAACGCATACGTACCACCAAAGACACATAAACAGTATTTCTAATGGAACCATACTCACTAGACTAATATGTTAACAATTATTTTCCCAACTGATAATATGGTTTCAGGATGTCATGTAGCCAGCTAACTGTAAGGTTCTAGTTATCTTTCTAATACGAAAATTCTACTCATTGTTCTTTTATTTATTAAAAAAGAGAAATGGTCTATTGAGCATTCCACTGATCGTATCAGTTAAGAAATATTTTGATTCCGAAAATTTCGTCAACAATGAATACAAACCAGAGAAACCAATCACTAAAGTTCTTACTAATATTTCTAGTATTACCAAGAGCAGGAAACCTAGAAAAGTTTATCAGTCATTCTACTAAAAGCACACGGTTTCGACGTGCCCAGTTGATGGTTCTTAAAACTGGAAGTTCTTTCTACATTGTAGTTGAACATGATGGTATTGCCTTATTAACAAAACGCACTATAATAAAGTTTCATAGCAAACAACCAGACATTGGGAAAATCACTCTTACTTTCAATTAATCCTTTTTAAAAATAACTGAGAACGAAGAGAGATATTAACATCGTGAAATTTCCCACTTTTGATGTTCACTCACAACTTTTTTTAAAGATTTGTTCTTTATTGGCAAACTACCCGATCAAAACTTGCTAACATGAGACTTGAGAAAATAAGACAGATGTCCCCACAATCATTTGGTCCTTAAATGCTGTGAGAATAGTAAATTTTGATATCAATATTGTTGTTTAAAGATAAAATTAGAGTAACAAACTTTGCTGATGAAAACTCAAAAAAAACATCTAAGTGATGTTGGGGCGATTTCGTTATACAGTAAACACATCCTAACAGCCTCTGATAAATCCTGACACTTCGTTATTTCAAATCAATGTACAACGTAGAAAACCAATTACCGAACCTTGAATCAGAAGAAAATCTGTTGCCATTGTTTCCCCACTCGAGGTTTCTGAAA
Source organism: Schistosoma margrebowiei (assembly GCA_944470205.2). Classification (NCBI taxonomy): domain Eukaryota; kingdom Metazoa; phylum Platyhelminthes; class Trematoda; order Strigeidida; family Schistosomatidae; genus Schistosoma; species Schistosoma margrebowiei. The sequence goes on along the minus strand of OX104024.1, from coordinate 30,837,428 downwards.
GACAGCAACAATAGTCATGCTTACCTGTTTATTCACTACGGAATGGAAAAATCACCCCAAAAGACATCATTTACGCGATGGTTAAATTCGTTCAAGCCACAAAGCTTGTATCATGGTTAGATATCTACAAATAGAGACCACTTCTTATATTTCAGAAGTGATTCAAAAAAATGGTCGAGCCAAGAACAGTTAGCCATTCAAACGTTATTCGAATTTGTAACGCACATGAATTGTCTAATTGTCGACCCGAGCCAATCCAGTGATGAAGACTTAAAGTCGTGGATATGAATGAAAACACTGAGTGTATACATCAGGTAACAGTACCCATATTTTGGACCATCACAGTAACCACTTAACCCCCTTATCACTTACAATTTATAGGCCTTCAGTAAATTGGCTTTCAAGACAAATACCGTCTGACTGAATAATTTTGTTGGTCTCATCGCATGTTCTGAAGCATTATAACTTCACTCTACGCGCTCCCATACTGGGTTTTACGTTGTATGGTAGATAACATTTCAGATACTCATAAACTTGTTATCGTTTTTGAGACTTCTGGGTTTGGCAAAATCGTACTCTAATACATCAACTGCGCTTAGTCACCCGTAAAGAAGACTTTGTGATTAAGACGTTTTTAAGAGATTAAGGCATTCACATCTGCCTGTTTATTCTAGGACTTCAGAAAATAGGGATCATTCTTACTAACATGTACACGGGAAACTAACTATATTTGCGTATAGTCATATAATTCCGATGGATAAGAATGGTGAAACAGCAGCTCCCGACACTAATGCAGTTGGTTCAATGTGCGACAACCGAAACGAGTACCAATCATAATCAGGAATAAGTTGTTACATGTTACCTACATAATAACATTTTGCGTAAATATACTCTTATTTCATCCTGAACCAAGACACTAAAGAACTAAGCCTTATTTGCTTACGACTTTATCCGAACCCCGTGTTAAACATAGATAATTATAACACTACACGGTTTATTTTTATAATTTGCTTTATCTGATTCCGACTACCTTAATCTTTTGGAAAGTTTATTTTAAAAAAATTGAGACAACTGCTATTGGTGAGGAAGAATTAGACACGAAACGAGTGGAAGAAATTACACGTTCAACACAAGAACAATTTTTTGAAACCATTGAACGAAAACTCAAAGAACGTGAACTAAGAGAAAAGCTTGCTATGGAATCTGCACAAACTGCAAGCATTAAACAGGTAGATCTAGCTAACTTCTTTTGCAAAGCACTCAGTCGGGCGCTTCTTAATTTTATTATTTATCAGTAACGGGACTTTTTAAGTATTTAAAAAGACTAAATTTCACAATTTGGACCGACCCCTTACGGGTCACTAATTAAAGTACTCATTATTCTAGTTAAATGTGAATATAAACACTCTGCTTAGCAGATGTCAGTGTTTCCCATTGTAGCCGAATTCGTGCCCTTCTCTTTGGATATGAGCGAAGATTATCTCGATGAATGTTTTGAGTTCTTATCACCTACTATATATATATAATGAGTTTTCTTCTGATGAACCTTACATTTTATGAGACTGGATATTCGATAATAAGAATGAACCATCTTTGAAAGACATTATTTTTTCCTAAATCGTTTTAAACAAGATAAGCCACAGAATGATAATTACTGATAATATTGTAGTTTTGTCAATACTATTAACATGGAACTTGCTGAGACTGGATCTTGTACAAAGTTTCTTTTGTGCTTGATTCTCAGGAGTAGGAGTGAATCAGTAAGACAAACTGCATTCTTATTTGGCAAGATTTGCTAAAGTAGGGAACAACAATAATGTTTGATCATGAACCTTTTAAACTTCTGGACCACCGAAGAAATCAAACTCCGACGATTAAAATGTCGAATATTAACAGAACTATATAAATCCATGTCTAAATTAAATAGTGGACCGGACTGTGAAAGTGGAAGTATGATATTGAGTTTTCCAAGTAAATCTTTCTTCTATAGAACATAATTTCCACACCTCCGTCATAATTTTGGATAAACTTGACTAATCAATAAAATAACCATGATTATATGTCCCCAATTCAATATCTCAAAACTACACTTATGTCTCTCAGCCTTCTTATCAGTATTTCCGCGTAACAATCTTTTTTTAGTTAAAGAATGAAATAGTACTTGATGAGGAAGAAGAACGTCCAATATCAAGCGACGATGAGCAAGATGTTGTTGAAAGGGAAGGAGAACAATGTTTGCAAACTGAAGCAGACGAACCTAGTGAAGCTGTTCAGTCTTAGTCTAGAATTCAAGATAGCTCACATCATGTTCTGAGTCTATCGCTGGTGGTAAGCGGAACTGGATGTCTGCTGATGTTATGTTATATAGAATTTTTTCTCGGAATATTAAAATATAATAAAGTTTTTGGTGCAGTCGTTAATACTTTTACATATCCCAGCACGAAAACATAAGTTACAACTAATTCGGCATAAAGACAGTCCTGAAATGTGTTTTCTTTGTGGATCATTATATTCAGTTTAAACTAACTTTACGTACTTGTGCTGGTATCGAAAGTACAGGAAAATTAAGACATATCAAGTATCAAGATTTACTGGTTAATAAGTGGACAGAAAACAACGACGGATAATACAATTGAAATTACAAGCCGGGATTGACATCCTTCGGCCAGCCACCCTCCGTGTGATTCATTCCATGTGTTTCTGATCTGTACCTTTCGGTGTTGGCTTCGTGTTCAGACATTTCTTGGGAGCACTGAATACCTTTGTCTACAGGATTCATTTCGATAAACTTTTGAGACAACTCTGCATCCGGTAATATTTCTATCAGGACTTCAGCATTTTTGTCGCTAAAATTACACTGCCTCCCGAATTCGGAGCGTTTTTTAGAGTAAACATAACTTGCTTCCATTTTTCAATTTGTGCGGTTGTTCGGTATCAGTGGTATCTAACCTTGTAAACACTAAAACAAACATAAAATACTAAATAAAAAGTCTGCAGTTGTAAAAATAGTAGGTTTCTCGATCTTTTAAATTTTCAAGTAATGTTCTCCAGATGAGGTTTAGATTATTACTGAAGGCATTCACTTATACTGGTGTTACAACCTGTTCGAATCGAACATTCCATGTAATTCATCAAGGTACTGAAGTAAGAAAGTCTGAGAAAATATGAGAACCACACAGGCATCAATTAACTATCAGCACCAGGAAGAGTTTTCAACAATGTTGCTCAACCAGATGAAAGACTCAGTTCTTTTCAGGAAGATTTGGGAGGAAAAATAAATGCCGAAAAACTGAAAAGAAAGATATTTAATCAACTTACGGGTGAAATTAGGAAACTAGAGAGACATCACACTACTCTCAGTATCAGGAAGGGATTTCAACAGAGTGTTGCCCAACGAGATGAAAAATTCATTATCCGCCAGCAAACAACCACTCTTTATTCTCCCCACCTCGACCACATATCATTATGCGTGCTAGCAAAATATATTGCAGGTTGAAATGCTTTTTCTGTTTCGCTTCGCTGTACAAGTTCAAGGAAAATCAAATAGGATGACATTTCTCCCATGAAAAATATGCTGGTGAACGCCGTTGATTTAGAGAATCTGAAACTGTCATTACACAATTTAGTTTATTATAAAATAAAGGGCGTCATCTCTAAGATGATGGGCCTTAGTTCAATAGCAAAAAACATCTCAGATCTTTCACAGCTATTATGATAGTATAAGTTATTTTCAAACAAATATATTAGACGGGGCATACCATTTTAGAGGCAAGGTCAAATCGTTACAAGTGCTACAGGATTTACTGTCATAAGTCACTCATTTGGGTTGATATTGTCATAAAACAGATTGATTATAAAAACAGGAGGTTACATTTTCTCACACTACAATGTGAATGTTGGTAGACTTGGATATTCGCCATATGGATTGGTGCTTTATTGAGATAGCGTTGCGACAAACGTCGTGTGGTCGAGCATGAATACAAGTAAAGTTTACTCGTTGAACGACAATACTGATCACTTTACTGTTCACCGTATGTCCTAGTACTTTAATTCTAGGTGCGAAGTGAGGGAAGTCTAAATGAAGTGAAGTTTTCGTGACCGTCTAACATGTGAATGTTTAAAATCTATGTCCATTAATTTTTAAGCCATGATTAGCCGACATCTCTGTTCGGTAGCCAATAATCAATTTCATCCTTCCTCCTATGTATCGATTGTATGCCAGATATATCTAATGTGATTGTCGTATTGTAGTCATTACTCGTCAGTCTAAGAAATGAAGAACAGGAAAACATAACAGACCACCGTTGTTGCCACTCTATGTAGATCCAGTTCACCATTTGGGAGCAAATCATTGCTATTATCGCTGTTACCATGACCGATTTTTACACAGCAACCCTAGCCCTACAGAATTCCGAGTCAGTGTTTTTGATATGATGGTGGATTACACTACGTCAAGGTGAATCTTATTCATAAAGTCATAGAATTAATTTTTATTTAAAGAATATTTATGATTTAGGAAAACTATGAGACCCATCAGTTTATTAATTTACTCATCTGGTACAAAAAATAAAAAAGGAAACATATTCTGTGCTTTCCTGGAAACTACTGTGATAGCGAAGATTATACTGACTTGTCTCTGAGTAATGTTAGAAGTAAAAAGATGCGTTTTCATGTAAACGATACTAAAACAAATGCTTGATGATGTTTGTGATACTATTCAAGCACAAACACAGATATAAAATGTATAACATACTTCAGTGGCCCCAGATTTACAATACACAAGCATGAGAATTTCTTTAAAAAAGCGTGCACACAAACATCTGCTATATATCAAGTAAGTTGAATAAGGACTCAATATTGGTTGCTTGTTGAAAAAAAGAACTGTTCTTTACCAACAAAGAATATTCTATTTACAAGCGACCAAACAAGTCGATCAGTTACAAGAATTCAACCAATAAAACAGAGTTTGATGAACCTCAAGTGTTTGGGACCAAATGGTCTAAACATTAAGGTATGGTAAAACACACATTAATAGCGGTGTAATGATAGCACCAAATTATAGTCAGTTATAATCTGATGCGAACCAAGAATAAACTTAACAACAGTGAATGAAGAGGTTAAAGTGAGATTTATAAGCTGGTGTTTTTCAGATAAAAAATATATGTACTGTGAAAAGATTTTAGGGATTTAATGTCATTTGAATAGCATGATTGTATTTAAACAACAAATCACGTGTCTAGCTTGTGATATTTACGGCACTATTTGTCTAGAATCACTTAGGAAGATTCATATGAACCAACGATATAGGTTTACGATTGATTGATCAATGGTTGGTGATTACTGTAATGTATGTCAGATCCTCCTTAGTGCGGATCGAATCCTATCGACCAAATCGCAATGTGGTCACTAGTCTAGGTGACTCGGCACTCCATGTACAATGCTGAGCTTTAATGGTGGTTGGAGGTAGTCAACAAGAAACCCTGGACACGAGTTTCGTGCTACTTGGCATTTGTCGGCAAGGCGTTCCCGTAGTCTTGAGCAAACCCTGTAGGCAACACATCGGATTTCAGGATATTCTATGTTAACCTCTCAATAGATCAATTAAATTTTCAAAAGTTTTCCCTTTTTTGGGGGTGCTAACACAATATACATCATCGAGTTTCTTATGTTGTCTGCAGGAATATTTTTGTACTTTCGTTAATTTTATAACGCCTGAGTTTGATGTTGTGATACTTACGTATGCTGAAAAACTAGCGTTGTCAAGGGTTTTGTTATTGAGCCTGATGACTTAATAAGATCACGCATCGCGCGTATTTCCGACAGTACACCGTTGCACCATGCTAAATCAGGAAAACGTTTTCTCAAGTGTTTTTTGTGTCATTCCATAGTGATCTTAGATACTTTATTTTTTGAGCTATGCTCTATTTTGTTTACAGGATGAGCCTAAGCTCATAAATTACTAGTCACTATGTACAGACATTTGTAATTATTAGCTCAGTTTGTCCTAAGCCTTTTGTTTTAGAAGCTTTCACGTCCTTGGACATTACATCTAGGTAGACGGTCAGTCCTAGAGCCCGATTTGAAAATTTTTTGTTCGAGATATTGTTGTACTCTTCCCCACTTAGAAGATCTTGCAAAAGTGAATTACCAAGTAGGAAGGAGCAGTGTTATAGTGCAAGTGTTGATGGCAGTGGAAATACTCCACTTTCTAACAACACGATCTTTAAATCTGAATGCAAACTAGCTTAGCAGACTGACTAAAGTTCAAATGATAGATGATAACTGATGAAGGTTGATAAGAGCCGGCACAATCATAATATTAAGAATTTATGGTTCGGCGGTAAAGCAATGGTTGCCTTGTCTACTCCTTTCATATTTATATCTCACAAATTATTCCGTAATACCCCCAGCTGCTTCGTACGGTGAGTCGGGAATAGGAATGATGTGACTACATGAAAGCATCATGTAGACTGCACAGTTATGCTGCAGCCAGCCAACCAAATTACGATGGATCCATTGGTCTACCAGCATAAATATGCTTATTACAAAATCTAATGGTTTTACAAAATTAATTAAGAGATTCAGGGGTTAATTTTGATGGTAGTTAATATTCTTTACCAACGATATACTATAGAAGTTTTTACGGATTCATCTAAGCCATGAAAGTTGTGCAGTCGTAGGCCAGGCACAGATCCTAGTTTGTGTGACGTTAAGTAACTTAATATAAGCTTCAAGTCTTTATTACTTATCTGTGTTTCTCATTGATAAGTTGCAGGATTTATTATTGACATTCTTTGTTCAGTCCATTCTGCATTATTCGGAAAATCATTACCAAGCTACTTCTAGTCATCAACACACAAGCATGGCTTACCTCCGAGAAAGATACTGCATAAAATGTCAATGTATATAATGAAAAGAATATTAACTACCATCAAAATTAACCCCTGAATCTCTTAATTAATTTTGTAAAACCATTAGATTTTGTAATAAGCATATTTATGCTGGTAGACCAATGGATCCATCGTAATTTGGTTGGCTGGCTGCAGCATAACTGTGCAGTCTACATGATGCTTTCATGTAGTCACATCATTCCTATTCCCGACTCACCGTACGAAGCAGCTGGGGGTATTACGGAATAATTTGTGAGATATAAATATGAAAGGAGTAGACAAGGCAACCATTGCTTTACCGCCGAACCATAAATTCTTAATATTATGATTGTGCCGGCTCTTATCAACCTTCATCAGTTATCATCTATCATTTGAACTTTAGTCAGTCTGCTAAGCTAGTTTGCATTCAGATTTAAAGATCGTGTTGTTAGAAAGTGGAGTATTTCCACTGCCATCAACACTTGCACTATAACACTGCTCCTTCCTACTTGGTAATTCACTTTTGCAAGATCTTCTAAGTGGGGAAGAGTACAACAATATCTCGAACAAAAAATTTTCAAATCGGGCTCTAGGACTGACCGTCTACCTAGATGTAATGTCCAAGGACGTGAAAGCTTCTAAAACAAAAGGCTTAGGACAAACTGAGCTAATAATTACAAATGTCTGTACATAGTGACTAGTAATTTATGAGCTTAGGCTCATCCTGTAAACAAAATAGAGCATAGCTCAAAAAATAAAGTATCTAAGATCACTATGGAATGACACAAAAAACACTTGAGAAAACGTTTTCCTGATTTAGCATGGTGCAACGGTGTACTGTCGGAAATACGCGCGATGCGTGATCTTATTAAGTCATCAGGCTCAATAACAAAACCCTTGACAACGCTAGTTTTTCAGCATACGTAAGTATCACAACATCAAACTCAGGCGTTATAAAATTAACGAAAGTACAAAAATATTCCTGCAGACAACATAAGAAACTCGATGATGTATATTGTGTTAGCACCCCCAAAAAAGGGAAAACTTTTGAAAATTTAATTGATCTATTGAGAGGTTAACATAGAATATCCTGAAATCCGATGTGTTGCCTACAGGGTTTGCTCAAGACTACGGGAACGCCTTGCCGACAAATGCCAAGTAGCACGAAACTCGTGTCCAGGGTTTCTTGTTGACTACCTCCAACCACCATTAAAGCTCAGCATTGTACATGGAGTGCCGAGTCACCTAGACTAGTGACCACATTGCGATTTGGTCGATAGGATTCGATCCGCACTAAGGAGGATCTGACATACATTACAGTAATCACCAACCATTGATCAATCAATCGTAAACCTATATCGTTGGTTCATATGAATCTTCCTAAGTGATTCTAGACAAATAGTGCCGTAAATATCACAAGCTAGACACGTGATTTGTTGTTTAAATACAATCATGCTATTCAAATGACATTAAATCCCTAAAATCTTTTCACAGTACATATATTTTTTATCTGAAAAACACCAGCTTATAAATCTCACTTTAACCTCTTCATTCACTGTTGTTAAGTTTATTCTTGGTTCGCATCAGATTATAACTGACTATAATTTGGTGCTATCATTACACCGCTATTAATGTGTGTTTTACCATACCTTAATGTTTAGACCATTTGGTCCCAAACACTTGAGGTTCATCAAACTCTGTTTTATTGGTTGAATTCTTGTAACTGATCGACTTGTTTGGTCGCTTGTAAATAGAATATTCTTTGTTGGTAAAGAACAGTTCTTTTTTTCAACAAGCAACCAATATTGAGTCCTTATTCAACTTACTTGATATATAGCAGATGTTTGTGTGCACGCTTTTTTAAAGAAATTCTCATGCTTGTGTATTGTAAATCTGGGGCCACTGAAGTATGTTATACATTTTATATCTGTGTTTGTGCTTGAATAGTATCACAAACATCATCAAGCATTTGTTTTAGTATCGTTTACATGAAAACGCATCTTTTTACTTCTAACATTACTCAGAGACAAGTCAGTATAATCTTCGCTATCACAGTAGTTTCCAGGAAAGCACAGAATATGTTTCCTTTTTTATTTTTTGTACCAGATGAGTAAATTAATAAACTGATGGGTCTCATAGTTTTCCTAAATCATAAATATTCTTTAAATAAAAATTAATTCTATGACTTTATGAATAAGATTCACCTTGACGTAGTGTAATCCACCATCATATCAAAAACACTGACTCGGAATTCTGTAGGGCTAGGGTTGCTGTGTAAAAATCGGTCATGGTAACAGCGATAATAGCAATGATTTGCTCCCAAATGGTGAACTGGATCTACATAGAGTGGCAACAACGGTGGTCTGTTATGTTTTCCTGTTCTTCATTTCTTAGACTGACGAGTAATGACTACAATACGACAATCACATTAGATATATCTGGCATACAATCGATACATAGGAGGAAGGATGAAATTGATTATTGGCTACCGAACAGAGATGTCGGCTAATCATGGCTTAAAAATTAATGGACATAGATTTTAAACATTCACATGTTAGACGGTCACGAAAACTTCACTTCATTTAGACTTCCCTCACTTCGCACCTAGAATTAAAGTACTAGGACATACGGTGAACAGTAAAGTGATCAGTATTGTCGTTCAACGAGTAAACTTTACTTGTATTCATGCTCGACCACACGACGTTTGTCGCAACGCTATCTCAATAAAGCACCAATCCATATGGCGAATATCCAAGTCTACCAACATTCACATTGTAGTGTGAGAAAATGTAACCTCCTGTTTTTATAATCAATCTGTTTTATGACAATATCAACCCAAATGAGTGACTTATGACAGTAAATCCTGTAGCACTTGTAACGATTTGACCTTGCCTCTAAAATGGTATGCCCCGTCTAATATATTTGTTTGAAAATAACTTATACTATCATAATAGCTGTGAAAGATCTGAGATGTTTTTTGCTATTGAACTAAGGCCCATCATCTTAGAGATGACGCCCTTTATTTTATAATAAACTAAATTGTGTAATGACAGTTTCAGATTCTCTAAATCAACGGCGTTCACCAGCATATTTTTCATGGGAGAAATGTCATCCTATTTGATTTTCCTTGAACTTGTACAGCGAAGCGAAACAGAAAAAGCATTTCAACCTGCAATATATTTTGCTAGCACGCATAATGATATGTGGTCGAGGTGGGGAGAATAAAGAGTGGTTGTTTGCTGGCGGATAATGAATTTTTCATCTCGTTGGGCAACACTCTGTTGAAATCCCTTCCTGATACTGAGAGTAGTGTGATGTCTCTCTAGTTTCCTAATTTCACCCGTAAGTTGATTAAATATCTTTCTTTTCAGTTTTTCGGCATTTATTTTTCCTCCCAAATCTTCCTGAAAAGAACTGAGTCTTTCATCTGGTTGAGCAACATTGTTGAAAACTCTTCCTGGTGCTGATAGTTAATTGATGCCTGTGTGGTTCTCATATTTTCTCAGACTTTCTTACTTCAGTACCTTGATGAATTACATGGAATGTTCGATTCGAACAGGTTGTAACACCAGTATAAGTGAATGCCTTCAGTAATAATCTAAACCTCATCTGGAGAACATTACTTGAAAATTTAAAAGATCGAGAAACCTACTATTTTTACAACTGCAGACTTTTTATTTAGTATTTTATGTTTGTTTTAGTGTTTACAAGGTTAGATACCACTGATACCGAACAACCGCACAAATTGAAAAATGGAAGCAAGTTATGTTTACTCTAAAAAACGCTCCGAATTCGGGAGGCAGTGTAATTTTAGCGACAAAAATGCTGAAGTCCTGATAGAAATATTACCGGATGCAGAGTTGTCTCAAAAGTTTATCGAAATGAATCCTGTAGACAAAGGTATTCAGTGCTCCCAAGAAATGTCTGAACACGAAGCCAACACCGAAAGGTACAGATCAGAAACACATGGAATGAATCACACGGAGGGTGGCTGGCCGAAGGATGTCAATCCGCAGGAACCTGATCAGGTAATTAGATTTCGAAAGAAAGTTGAAAAGGAAGACGTCTATATTGCGACAGTTCATAAACTAGGAAACGTATGTTCCTTTTCATAATTATTATCATAACAGATTATGGAACATTGTATTAAACAAAATAATGCCCTAAACATATACGAGAACTACTTCGATGATGTGTATCTAAATGCTTCTGAAGATTCCCCATCTGCAAAGACCATAAACGTTCTAAAGTGAAACAAGTTCATTTTTATATTTTGATGATTTAGAGACATAAACGATTATAAGCGTAGCGTTGCCTACTTATCTTGGTTTACAGATGGCCCAACGAAATTAGCAGTTGCTTACTGTAACACGGAGTTTCAATCTCAGTCCCTATCGAATGATTCATATATATGGGACTTAAACAATCCCAATAGACCAGAGTTGATACTTAAACCAGCTTCTCCTCTTGTTTGTATAGAATACAACCCCAAAGACTCTCATACGTTAATTGGGGGATGTTACAATGGACAGTTGGGTAAATAATATTTGAATTCGTCACGTTCTCAAAACTTAGCTTTCTGGGACAGGCGTAGGGGCTCACTCCCAGTTGAATTATCTCCAGTTGAGCATAGTCATAGAGATCCTGTCTGGAAAACGCTGTGGATACAATCGAAAACTGGTACTGAGTGTTTCTCCACTGGGACCGATGGACAAGTTTTCTGGTGGGATGTTAGAAAGATGTCTGAACCTACAGAATTTCTTTACCTTGACCCTACCAAAAAACAAGACATTTCTTGTGCTCAAGGTGCGTATGCACTGGAGTACGAATCTACAATGCCAACGAAGTTTATGGCTGGAACCGAGCAGGTAAGTTGACCAACCCTATCTTTTATAAAAATGTAACATCCTTATCAGAAACTATTTCTGGGGCAGAAACTTTAGAATCTTGCTTCACAATCCAACTTGTTGGTTGTTAGGTAAGATGAATTCGGAATCGCACCGACTTAAGCACATGGTAAACTTTTGCCCGGCCGTTGTTGCTACCTTGACGTGGTGGTCGGGCTTGCCCATCGTGATGAGCCGATCGAGCTATACTGGCTGGAACAATCGTTCCTCAAGGCTCTACAATGACTGACAGGTCGGTTGAAGAGCGGTACGACTAAAAGCAACAAACCCAAGGCCCGAGAGTGAATTCGTACTACTAACTGTGCAAACGTGTGACGGCAGTAAAGGGTTTACCTCAGACAACCAGCATAACAACGATGCTACCTTTCCACAATGGAAGGGTGAGGTTAGAAAAGGTTGACCCTAAAAATGCACAACTCGCCTTATCCCACGGATTTCATTCTCCGGCGGTAAGGTCTCAACAAGTACGGAGCTAACACAGAAATACCCACAAACAAGTCGTATGTGACCGACCTCAAGCAGTTGTCCCTTGGGCACTGCGGTCACGCTCTCAGACCACTAAGACCAACTCTAGCTCAATTTCCTTTTCAGGTACCTCTGAAAGAACCCTTCTACGGTGTGGGCAACCGGGCAGTGATAACGGCCCTCATACCTCTAACAGCACTCAAGACCACTGTATTCATAATCAACCTCCCTCTTCAATTCCCATCATCCCTCATACATCAACTTTCAAGCCTAAACTTCCTCCCCGACTGCAACCATGGCTAACGGCTCTAGTGCGCGAAATACTGTCTCAGGTCTACTGAAGTCTCGCTCCAAACTACACATTCGAGTCTTCAACGTACGCACCATAATGTCAAATCGGTCAGCATGCCTCCTTGGCTAAAACCCTAGAATCTCGTACCATCGGTGTATGCTGTGTCTCCGAAACACGCATACAGGATCCTGATATGATCATTCACTTGATCTCACCTCTCCAAAACGCAGAGCCAACCAGATACACCCTCCGTTGATCTGGCGACCCGATGGCTAGTTCTTATGGATCGGCAGGTGTGGGCATAGCACTAAGTATGAGGTCAGAACAAGCACTATTAGAGTGGATCTCCGTTAACAGTCGTCTATGTGCTATTCGGCTAAACGGCTCCGTGAGAACTTGGAAGGATAGGGACACACGTCGTTGCCTTTTCGTAATTTCTGCCTACGCACCCACTAATTGCAGCCCGGATGAAGTGAAAGATGATTTTTACAGGAAGCTTTATGAATTCCTTCATAAAGCTAAAGGCTCAGACATAGTACTCATATTAGGTGAATTTAATGTCCAAGTAAGTAGCTTAAACGAAACAGAAATACATTTAAATGGGTATTTTAGTGTTCCGGCTCAGCGAACAGATAATGGTGATCGTCTTCCTCAACTGTGCTCAGACAATCGTTTATTTATAGTGAGCACTAATTTAAGCAGAAACATTAGAGAGAGCACTAATTTAAGCAGAGACATTAGAGAGAGCACTATTTTAAGCATAAGGAGATACATCATTTAATATGACGGTCCCCTGCACCAAACCAACAATGGACTCTAATATACCATATTGCCATTAGTTATAGTTGGAAAGGGTCGATAGAAGATTGTCGTTCGTTCTGGAATACCTGCTAGCACCTCACTGTACGCAGAAAGGCCACACTAAGAAGACGTATAAAAATTGAGTAAAGTGAAGAGAAAACCAAAAGTAGATTCTAAGACCAACTAAAGTCACACTTAGGTAGTTCTGAAATCGAGGGTAACCCAGAGTTGGACGTTATCCCACCTGACTGGTCACAATCACTGATTGTCTCAATATATAAGAATGGATCAAAATCATCCTGTGACAACCATAGAGGGATTAGTTTGACTAATATAGCATCTAAAATACTAGCCTCGATAATTATCGGACGCCTAACTAAGACTCGTGAACTGCAAACACGAGAAAATCAAGCTGGCTTCAGACCTGGTCGTGGCGGCATCGACCACATATTCACCATTCGTCAGGTTCTAGAACACAGGCATACTTATCGGCGTCCGGCAATGATGGTCTTTCTTGACTTAAAAGCAGCATTTGACTCTGTAGACCGAGAGGTTCTATGGCAGTGTCTGTCATTGAAAGGTGTACTTCAGAAGTTCATAAATCTTGTGAGGGCTCTTTACTCGAACACTACTAGTCGAGTCAGAGCTTATGGCAAACTGTCATGCGATTTTGCAACTTCAAGTGGTGTCTGGCAAGCTGTTCACTATCTCCATTCCTGTTCAATTTCATCGTAGGCCTACCGCTGGGAATAACGTTCTCGTTATCTGAATTTTCAGGAATTGGTCTTCTTCCAGGAGGTCCACTTATCGACTTAGAATATGCAGATGACATAGTCTTGTTTGGTGAAGACGCTGATAAAATGCAGTGTTTTGGTAGCACCGAGCAACAATGCCAGGATGTTTGGGATGCGCTTCTCCCCCTCTAAATGCACGTTGTTGCTTCAGAACTTGCCTGCGTCAACACCTGAACTAAGGATAGAGAGCGAAGCAGTCGGAGGTGTCAACAACTTCACTTATCTTGGAAGTCTGATCAGCCGTAGTGGGTTGGTGTCTGGCGAAATCTCAGCACGGATTCGAAAAGCTCGTTTGGCTTTTGCCAACTTACGTCACCTATGGCGAAGGCGAGATATCCGTCTATCAATAAAAGGACTAGTATACTGCGCGGCAGTTTGTTCTGTTCTACTTTACGGCTGCGAAACGTGGCTATTAAGAGTAGAAGATACTCGCAAGCTTCTAGTATTTGACCACAGATGCCTTTGAAATATTGCTGGCGTCTGCTGGGATCACAGAGTAAGTAATAGTGAGGTTAGACTCACATATTAGGGAATTATGGTAAATCAGTCGTTGTGATTGTAAATCCTCATCGACTGAGATGTTAAGGCAACGTGTTACGCATGCCCAACCACCAACTTCCACTGTGTGTAATGCTGACTAGTGTTGGATACGGATGGAAGGAAGTTAAGTTTGGACAAACCAAAACGTGACATTGGTCCTTTAAGTCACTAACGTCTGGTCCGAGCAATGCTGATAGATGGAGATTACCTGGTTGTGGTCCGCGCGACCGTCGTAACCAATGATTGGAGACTGGGTGACATGGCTGACAATCGATCACACTGACATAGGTGTGTACACTCTTTGTCCCACCTTCGATTGTGGAGTTAACTTTGTCTTACATCTTTCTTTCTGTGAACTAATTCTTTCTCACTGTACTATATCTTTATACACAATGTTTTTCATATTACTACCATTGAAGTGACTATTTCTATGAATCCGGTGTTCATCTGATTGTGCTAATGAATTTTGGCAAGTTGGACCGACGCAAATATAAGCCTGGTTCTGTGTTGTACCTGACTGACTGACTAAGATTTTGTCTCTATAATCGAGGAGTGTTATGAATTATTAACAACCAAATTTTTATTACATCCACCAATAATCATAGATCGTTCGTTTCTCGCTGTATTTAGTAAATGTGGCATGCTCAGTTTTATGAAATTTCACTTCTTATTATTTAATTACTTTTACATGTATCATTAGTTGATACCAAACTAATATGAATTTATCTAAATAAATGGGAAGTGAAACCCTATACACAATATTATTATATTGGATAACGATTTATGTCCCAAAATATCTTTTAAATATGTGATATGTTTATTTGATCAATTGACTATATGACCGTATTCACTCTCATGGTATGTTATTCCATTTTTGATTGTGAACACTGTCAAAAGGTTGCTTTATATGCATATATGTTCGCCGCTTATTTAAACATATTCATTTTTCATAAAAATGATGCTTGATAGCTTAAATAAACGTCTTGAAACAGCTGTTTTTTATACAGTGCTTTGATATATTTGCCGACTAACATCACGTGACAAATGAAATTTTCCGACCTAATTCTACCAAATTTATGGCCAAACACGGAAAACATTACAAAGTGAATACATAACTGAAGCTCTACTACTTAACCCAGATCATCGCAATAAATTTTGAAGGAAATATGGAATGACATTTTCAGTGTTTCTGTAAATATTTATGACGTGATTCAGGCACATAAGGCAGGGTAAGATATTTCTTATATTACATACTAAACCTCGTATTCACTAGACAATAAAAGTATACACGTTTGATAGATCAATACACTTACGACAAATTAACAAGGATTTCCGTCTAAATGGCCAATCTCAACCCCTAAAAAATAATCAAAGCGTGACATAAATGAAATTTACTTATTGCTAAAGCGTTTTCCAGACTACATGTACCTCTATGTGATAATGAATTATGGATGAGAGACCTAAATTAATAGATTGTGACAAAACAACATGATTGATTATGCCTGCACCAGTCGTCTAGAGAAGACCATTGAAGCACGTTGATTAATAATCGTTCATCCCTTATATGACTTATAGGTTGCTTAGAAATAAAGTCATTATATTTGGAAACAGGCTTAAAAATGGAATTAACTTGTTATCATTAATATTAACATTTTACAAAAATGACATATGTCAACCATGTAGCTGATATCGACTAAACAGTGTTACGATGACAGGTTACTAAATAAGACAGGAAGAATGAGGAACGTCCACTTTGAAATGACCCTTTAATTTTTAGGGAATGATTATCTCCTGCAATCGGAAAGGTAAAACACCTGCGGAAAAAATCGTTGCTGTTTATCCTGGACATATTGGACCTATTTATGCATTACAAAGGAACCCATTTTTCCCCAAGAACTTTCTTAGCATTGGGGACTGGACTGCCCGAATATGGTCTGAAGATATTCGAGAATCACCTATAATGTGGACAGCTAACCACAACCACGGTTTGTCGGATGGCTGCTGGAGTCCTATCCGACCGGCCGTATTTTTTGCTACACGTTTGGATGGAACACTTAGTATATGGGATATTATATTCAAACAGAAAGAACCTGCACTGAATATTCAGGTATGCTAAATGAGTCTTTTTTTAATTTGGTGGATAACCTTTGATATTGTACAGAATCCCATTATTTTACTTTCACTATTCGTTCGTCATTAACTAATGTTAGTAAAAGTTTGTGCTATGAAAAATAACACAAAATGAACCAATGCATAGTACTCATTTATCTTGTTATTACAGTCAAAAAAGTGAGCTTATGAATATGATTCCAAAAATTAGCTACCTGGGTTCAGTAAAACTAAAATTTAGAAAGCGCTGTTTATTTAAGACATATATTTGAGGCTGTATCAAGCGATTGTGTGACTATTTTCCTTCTCACTCCCACTTTTATACTCGGGAAAAATTGACTGATTGTATCTTATTAAAATTAATGTATTGTTCAGATAAATAAAATATCAGATCCCAAGTATTACAACAATACATATTTATGACTTGATTTGAAATATATAATATTAGGGATACGTATGTCTCCTTACTTTGAGATCAACAAACTAGTTGGTTCCTCTATTAAATTTAGTTAGTGCTATGAGGATCTAATCAGAACTGCGCGATTTAGTAGCAAAATGAAATTTTTCAATTGATCACACTTTAGGTCTTCAAGTGATTTGATCGAACTAGACAAAAGGTAACATGGAAAACCGTAGTGTTGAAAATACATCATTTACACCGCACCTGACATTTAGCACTGAAAGAAATATTATAAGTGTAAATTTAACCAAACTATAAACTGTTTTCGTATACACACCTCGGTTAAGAAGACAACTAAATTCCTATAACCTAATAAAGGCTTTAGACAAATGCGGACTCAATTTACCACAACACTGTAATATTTTATCACGCATAATATGGCTGAAGTGTATTTTAGAACAGAAACCTATTCTATTGTTTGCTTACCAAACGAAAAATACACCATAAATTCTAATTTTAAAGAAGTTTTAAGAAAATTAAATCAGATCTTATTGAGGCATTGTGTTTATTCGTGAAGCCAGTACAACTTTTAAAATATACTTAGTTCAAGAATGTACTCTTTTTCATAAAAAATACCATGAAATTTAGTATTTGAATGGATAAAAATCTTGACAGATAGTGTAAATGTATTGTAAATTGAATAAACGTCATTTCAAATCAGTAAGTAATTTTCACCTATAAACATTTATCCCGACTTTCTTCACGCAACACCTTACGAAAGCTGTTCTTAGTATCTATTCCGATAAAGTAAATTCAGTGAGCAGTTAGAAAATCACTATCACCATTAAATTGGCTTCTGAAGTGAGGGTCAATACAACTATTCAGGGTTTAAATCACAAACTGAAAGTATCGATAACTAAATGTTTAGTAATGTACTACATAAAGAGGCTTTATAATCTATGTACTAGGGGATTTCAGTATAAAATATCCAAGGTTAGTCGCAAATATGTCTTGACTGATATTTTTTCTCATATCTATTAAAGAGATAGTTAATGGAAATTCTCATCACTTTTAATCAACACTATTAACGATTAATAAGGCATATTCTGGGTCCCTCGGTAGTCAATAATCATGGAACTTTTCTAATCTATTAATAATATTGTTAATATTTGGAATGAACAAACCAACATTATGGTTGATGAGGTTTTCTCCAAGGGATCCGAAAACCAGTGTATCATAGCCATTAGTCTCAGAAATCCAAATCGCTGCATTGTTTGACTAACATGGATTTAGAGCTTCTGACATCACTTTTGATTCATTTATTTCTATTATTTTAAATACAAGTGAACGTAAGACTTCCTATTTCTGTGTTTTAAAAAACTATAACTATAAAGAAACTTCTAATGCAAATACTTATAGAATGACAGCTGAAGTCAGTTGTCTGATTAGTCACAGAAATAATTTTCTTATTAAGTTCATCTGGAAATGATACTCGTTTGAAAAATCAAATTTAGAAACAAGAAACTGCAAGCTCTAGACATACGGTATAATAAAGAGATTATTGACATGAAAACACTTAAAATAATAGTAAAATATTAGCATTACAAACGTTATATCTGGTTAGATTTTGCTTTTTCATTTGTAAGTCAGATTTCACTTAAAACCTCGATAGATTAGATTAACATTTACACAATAATGCTGTCCACTCTGATTGGAAGCAAGGGTAAAATAGTAGTTAATTAGGAGGCACGATTGTCGCACAGTTAATTAAAATCAGGGATTGCTTTTGCACTACTGATGAAACGAATTATTTCCAAACCTGCTCCCAAAACAAACCCATTGTTTAATAAATGATCTTGTAAAACAACCTTTGTAACTCGTTGAATAATAAATTATCAACTAGAATATAGACTTCCTAAATAAAGATCAGCGTTTTAACTTAAAAATTGATTGCAACATGCTCATTGTAGAAAAAGCCAACTAAAATGCTCTAATATATTTTGCTTCTAAATAGTAGATATGTGAAGAACCACTCCATTGTCTCAAAGTCCAAGAACAAGGTCGACTTGTTGCAACAGGATCACATAGTGGAATATGCACGATCCTAGAACTCTCTGAAGGGTTTTGGAATCAGTCTAAAAACGAGAAGTCTTTAGTCACTGCCATGTTTGAAAGGGAAACCCATCGTGAGAAGATTCTGGAGGCCAGAAATCGAGAAATAAAACTACGAAAACAAAAAGCACAGGGAACAGTGAGTTTACCTATGAATATATGTGATAAAAATCATATTAAAATTAAATATATCGTCCATCCTAACCGAAGAAGACAGAAACATGAATAATTATTCTGAAAAAGTCTATTAATAAGAATATTCACTCACAAATATTCGCATTAAAAAATAGAACAGCTTTGTTCTGGAAAGCGTTAATATAATTATCCTAAACAACATTGGATTTAGATGCTTCCAAATACCCCTTTAGAATTATTAGCATGCAATCTGGGCAACTATATTATATATTAGAAGTCAGTTAATAAATAAACTTAATATTCCCAATTCCTTTTTTGAACTCGAGTCTGATTACAGTACGACAGAACGAGAATGATGTTGATTGTAGGAAGTAATTTCTTACAGATGTAATTCTAAACTATTCTCTAGACTGCCAAGCACAAAGTCTTAGCTTAGCCAAAGTTAGAACAAGTATGCTATTTGGTTTGATAAGCTGTATCTGTTTCTAAAACGTAGATTAACACTGTTAGTATACAAAATAAGCAATTAGTATGGTCATTTCAATGGTTGAGTCGATCGAAGCTAGACCACTATGGAAAACCTTGAACCACTGGACGACCGTTTCGTCCGATTCCGGGACACCTCAGCAGTGCGCACCCACGATCCCGCCCCATGAGGTTTGAACTCAGGACCTGTCGGTCTCGTGCGCGAGCGCTTAACCTCTAGACCACTGAGTCGGCATCCAACTGTGTTAATATCTGTTAAACAGGGAAAAGACATAGATAAAATTACCGAACAGTAACTAGAGAATAGGAAAAATGAATCAACAAACTTAATATCTCCCATGATAAACATAAAATTATGATTGGTGAGTAAGCAAAGCATAGTCATACAAGGTCGAAGAAAGTTAATGTGGTGGTGGGCGCTTCATGTTATCATTGGTGGGTTAGTTTATCGATTACATTTTGCACTAATGAAATCCATATCCGTCGGCAAATCACATTGATACAACATAGATAAAATTCGGATACGATACGTATTCAACATATATGTTCCAGACTTGTTAATATTGAAAGGCAGAAAAGCTATCAAAAATGTGGCAAATGCACTAAGCATTCGATTCCGGCAATACACCGACTTTCCTTATAAGTCATAAAAAGTACAGAGTGGATAAACGCATACGTACCACCAAAGACACATAAACAGTATTTCTAATGGAACCATACTCACTAGACTAATATGTTAACAATTATTTTCCCAACTGATAATATGGTTTCAGGATGTCATGTAGCCAGCTAACTGTAAGGTTCTAGTTATCTTTCTAATACGAAAATTCTACTCATTGTTCTTTTATCTATTATTAGAAAAGAGAAATGGTCTATTGAGCATTCCACTGATCGTATCAGTTAAGAAATATTTTGATTCCGAAAATTTCGTCAACAATGAATACAAACCAGAGAAACCAATCACTAAAGTTCTTACTAATATTTCTAGTATTACCAAGAGCAGGAAACCTAGAAAAGTTTATCAGTCATTCTACTAAAAGCACACGGTTTCGACGTGCCCAGTTGATGGTTCTTAAAACTGGAAGTTCTTTCTACATTGTAGTTGAACATGATGGTATTGCCTTATTAACAAAACGCACTATAATAAAGTTTCATAGCAAACAACCAGACATTGGGAAAATCACTCTTACTTTCAATTAATCCTTTTTAAAAATAACTGAGAACGAAGAGAGATATTAACATCGTGAAATTTCCCACTTTTGATGTTCACTCACAACTTTTTTTAAAGATTTGTTCTTTATTGGCAAACTACCCGATCAAAACTTGCTAACATGAGACTTGAGAAAATAAGACAGATGTCCCCACAATCATTTGGTCCTTAAATGCTGTGAGAATAGTAAATTTTGATATCAATATTGTTGTTTAAAGATAAAATTAGAGTAACAAACTTTGCTGATGAAAACTCAAAAAAAAACATCTAAGTGATGTTGGGGCGATTTCGTTATACAGTAAACACATCCTAACAGCCTCTGATAAATCCTGACACTTCGTTATTTCAAATCAATGTACAACGTAGAAAACCAATTACCGAACCTTGAATCAGAAGAAAATCTGTTGCCATTGTTTCCCCACTCGAGGTTTCTGAAAGACAGCAACAATAGTCATGCTTACCTGTTTATTCACTACGGAATGGAAAAATCACCCCAAAAGACATCATTTACGCGATGGTTAAATTCGTTCAAGCCACAAAGCTTGTATCATGGTTAGATATCTACAAATAGAGACCACTTCTTATATTTCAGAAGTGATTCAAAAAAATGGTCGAGCCAAGAACAGTTAGCCATTCAAACGTTATTCGAATTTGTAACGCACATGAATTGTCTAATTGTCGACCCGAGCCAATCCAGTGATGAAGACTTAAAGTCGTGGATATGAATGAAAACACTGAGTGTATACATCAGGTAACAGTACCCATATTTTGGACCATCACAGTAACCACTTAACCCCCTTATCACTTACAATTTATAGGCCTTCAGTAAATTGGCTTTCAAGACAAATACCGTCTGACTGAATAATTTTGTTGGTCTCATCGCATGTTCTGAAGCATTATAACTTCACTCTACGCGCTCCCATACTGGGTTTTACGTTGTATGGTAGATAACATTTCAGATACTCATAAACTTGTTATCGTTTTTGAGACTTCTGGGTTTGGCAAAATCGTACTCTAATACATCAACTGCGCTTAGTCACCCGTAAAGAAGACTTTGTGATTAAGACGTTTTTAAGAGATTAAGGCATTCACATCTGCCTGTTTATTCTAGGACTTCAGAAAATAGGGATCATTCTTACTAACATGTACACGGGAAACTAACTATATTTGCGTATAGTCATATAATTCCGATGGATAAGAATGGTGAAACAGCAGCTCCCGACACTAATGCAGTTGGTTCAATGTGCGACAACCGAAACGAGTACCAATCATAATCAGGAATAAGTTGTTACATGTTACCTACATAATAACATTTTGCGTAAATATACTCTTATTTCATCCTGAACCAAGACACTAAAGAACTAAGCCTTATTTGCTTACGACTTTATCCGAACCCCGTGTTAAACATAGATAATTATAACACTACACGGTTTATTTTTATAATTTGCTTTATCTGATTCCGACTACCTTAATCTTTTGGTAAAGATCAGTTTATTTTGCACAGGATGAGACAACTGCTATTGGTGAGGAAGAATTAGACACGAAACGAGTGGAAGAAATTACACGTTCAACACAAGAACAATTTTTTGAAACCATTGAACGAAAACTCAAAGAACGTGAACTAAGAGAAAAGCTTGCTATGGAATCTGCACAAACTGCAAGCATTAAACAGGTAGATCTAGCTAACTTCTTTTGCAAAGCACTCAGTCGGGCGCTTCTTAATTTTATTATTTATCAGTAACGGGACTTTTTAAGTATTTAAAAAGACTAAATTTCACAATTTGGACCGACCCCTTACGGGTCACTAATTAAAGTACTCATTATTCTAGTTAAATGTGAATATAAACACTCTGCTTAGCAGATGTCAGTGTTTCCCATTGTAGCCGAATTCGTGCCCTTCTCTTTGGATATGAGCGAAGATTATCTCGATGAATGTTTTGAGTTCTTATCACCTACTATATATATAATGAGTTTTCTTCTGATGAACCTTACATTTTATGAGACTGGATATTCGATAATAAGAATGAACCATCTTTGAAAGACATTATTTTTTCCTAAATCGTTTTAAACAAGATAAGCCACAGAATGATAATTACTGATAATATTGTAGTTTTGTCAATACTATTAACATGGAACTTGCTGAGACTGGATCTTGTACAAAGTTTCTTTTGTGCTTGATTCTCAGGAGTAGGAGTGAATCAGTAAGACAAACTGCATTCTTATTTGGCAAGATTTGCTAAAGTAGGGAACAACAATAATGTTTGATCATGAACCTTTTAAACTTCTGGACCACCGAAGAAATCAAACTCCGACGATTAAAATGTCGAATATTAACAGAACTATATAAATCCATGTCTAAATTAAATAGTGGACCGGACTGTGAAAGTGGAAGTATGATATTGAGTTTTCCAAGTAAATCTTTCTTCTATAGAACATAATTTCCACACCTCCGTCATAATTTTGGATAAACTTGACTAATCAATAAAATAACCATGATTATATGTCCCCACTTCAATATCTCAAAACTACACTTATGTCTCTCAGCCTTCTTATCAGTATTTCCGCGTAACAATCTTTTTTTAGTTAAAGAATGAAATAGTACTTGATGAGGAAGAAGAACGTCCAATATCAAGCGACGATGAGCAAGATGTTGTTGAAAGGGAAGGAGAACAATGTTTGCAAACTGAAGCAGACGAACCTAGTGAAGCTGTTCAGTCTTAGTCTAGAATTCAAGATAGCTCATATCATGTTCTGAGTCTATCGCTGGTGGTAAGCGGAACTGGATGTCTGCTGATGTTATGTTATATAGAATTTTTTCTCGGAATATTAAAATATAATAAAGTTTTTATTGCAGTCGTTAATACTTTTACATATCGCAGCACGAAAACATAAGTTACAACTAATTCGGCATAAAGCCAGTCCTGAAATGTGTTTTCTTTGTGGATCATTATATTCAGTTTAAACTAACTTCACGTACTTGTGCTGATATCGAAAGTACAGGAAAATTAAGACATAACAAGTATCAAGATTTACTGGTTAATAAGTGGACAGAAAACAACGACGGATAATACAATTGAAATTACAAGCCGGGATTACATCCTAACTACAACATCTGATTCCATATGTTTCTGATCTGTACCTTTCGGTGTTGGCTTCGTGTTCAGACATTTCTTGGGAGCACTGAATACCTTTGTCTACAGGATTCATTTCGATAAACTTTTGAGACAACTCTGCATCCGGTAATATTTCTATCAGGACTTCAGCATTTTTGTCGCTAAAATTACACTGCCTCCCGAATTCGGAGCGTTTTTTAGAGTAAACATAACTTGCTTCCATTTTTCAATTTGTGCGGTTGTTCGGTATCAGTGGTATCTAACCTTGTAAACACTAAAACAAACATAAAATACTAAATAAAAAGTCTGCAGTTGTAAAAATAGTAGGTTTCTCGATCTTTTAAATTTTCAAGTAATGTTCTCCAGATGAGGTTTAGATTATTACTGAAGGCATTCACTTATACTGGTGTTACAACCTGTTCGAATCGAACATTCCATGTAATTCATCAAGGTACTGAAGTAAGAAAGTCTGAGAAAATATGAGAACCACACAGGCATCAATTAACTATCAGCACCAGGAAGAGTTTTCAACAATGTTGCTCAACCAGATGAAAGACTCAGTTCTTTTCAGGAAGATTTGGGAGGAAAAATAAATGCCGAAAAACTGAAAAGAAAGATATTTAATCAACTTACGGGTGAAATTAGGAAACTAGAGAGACATCACACTACTCTCAGTATCAGGAAGGGATTTCAACAGAGTGTTGCCCAACGAGATGAAAAATTCATTATCCGCCAGCAAACAACCACTCTTTATTCTCCCCACCTCGACCACATATCATTATGCGTGCTAGCAAAATATATTGCAGGTTGAAATGCTTTTTCTGTTTCGCTTCGCTGTACAAGTTCAAGGAAAATCAAATAGGATGACATTTCTCCCATGAAAAATATGCTGGTGAACGCCGTTGATTTAGAGAATCTGAAACTGTCATTACACAATTTAGTTTATTATAAAATAAAGGGCGTCATCTCTAAGATGATGGGCCTTAGTTCAATAGCAAAAAACATCTCAGATCTTTCACAGCTATTATGATAGTATAAGTTATTTTCAAACAAATATATTAGACGGGGCATACCATTTTAGAGGCAAGGTCAAATCGTTACAAGTGCTACAGGATTTACTGTCATAAGTCACTCATTTGGGTTGATATTGTCATAAAACAGATTGATTATAAAAACAGGAGGTTACATTTTCTCACACTACAATGTGAATGTTGGTAGACTTGGATATTCGCCATATGGATTGGTGCTTTATTGAGATAGCGTTGCGACAAACGTCGTGTGGTCGAGCATGAATACAAGTAAAGTTTACTCGTTGAACGACAATACTGATCACTTTACTGTTCACCGTATGTCCTAGTACTTTAATTCTAGGTGCGAAGTGAGGTAAGTCTAAATGAAGTGAAGTTTTCGTGACCGTCTAACATGTGAATGTTTAAAATCTATGTCCATTAATTTTTAAGCCATGATTAGCCGACATCTCTGTTCGGTAGCCAATAATCAATTTCATCCTTCCTCCTATGTATCGATTGTATGCCAGATATATCTAATGTGATTGTCGTATTGTAGTCATTACTCGTCAGTCTAAGAAATGAAGAACAGGAAAACATAACAGACCACCGTTGTTGCCACTCTATGTAGATCCAGTTCACCATTTGGGAGCAAATCATTGCTATTATCGCTGTTACCATGACCGATTTTTACACAGCAACCCTAGCCCTACAGAATTCCGAGTCAGTGTTTTTGATATGATGGTGGATTACACTACGTCAAGGTGAATCTTATTCATAAAGTCATAGAATTAATTTTTATTTAAAGAATATTTATGATTTAGGAAAACTATGAGACCCATCAGTTTATTAATTTACTCATCTGGTACAAAAAATAAAAAAGGAAACATATTCTGTGCTTTCCTGGAAACTACTGTGATAGCGAAGATTATACTGACTTGTCTCTGAGTAATGTTAGAAGTAAAAAGATGCGTTTTCATGTAAACGATACTAAAACAAATGCTTGATGATGTTTGTGATACTATTCAAGCACAAACACAGATATAAAATGTATAACATACTTCAGTGGCCCCAGATTTACAATACACAAGCATGAGAATTTCTTTAAAAAAGCGTGCACACAAACATCTGCTATATATCAAGTAAGTTGAATAAGGACTCAATATTGGTTGCTTGTTGAAGAAAAGAACTGTTCTTTACCAACAAAGAATATTCTATTTACAAGCGACCAAACAAGTCGATCAGTTACAAGAATTCAACCAATAAAACAGAGTTTGATGAACCTCAAGTGTTTGGGACCAAATGGTCTAAACATTAAGGTATGGTAAAACACACATTAATAGCGGTGTAATGATAGCACCAAATTATAGTCAGTTATAATCTGATGCGAACCAAGAATAAACTTAACAACAGTGAATGAAGAGGTTAAAGTGAGATTTATAAGCTGGTGTTTTTCAGATAAAAAATATATGTACTGTGAAAAGATTTTAGGGATTTAATGTCATTTGAATAGCATGATTGTATTTAAACAACAAATCACGTGTCTAGCTTGTGATATTTACGGCACTATTTGTCTAGAATCACTTAGGAAGATTCATATGAACCAACGATATAGGTTTACGATTGATTGATCAATGGTTGGTGATTACTGTAATGTATGTCAGATCCTCCTTAGTGCGGATCGAATCCTATCGACCAAATCGCAATGTGGCCACTAGTCTAGGTGACTCGGCACTCCATGTACAATGCTGAGCTTTAATGGTGGTTGGAGGTAGTCAACAAGAAACCCTGGACACGAGTTTCGTGCTACATGGCATTTGTCGGCAAGGCGTTCCCGTAGTCTTGAGCAAACCCTGTAGGCAACACATCGGATTTCAGGATATTCTATGTTAACCTCTCAATAGATCAATTAAATTTTCAAAAGTTTCATTATATACATTGACATTTTATGCAGTATCTTTCTCGGAGGTAAGCCATGCTTGTGTGTTGATGACTAGAAGTAGCTTGGTAATGATTTTCCGAATAATGCAGAATGGACTGAACAAAGAATGTCAATAATAAATCCTGCAACTTATCAATGAGAAACACAGATAAGTAATAAAGACTTGAAGCTTATATTAAGTTACTTAACGTCACACAAACTAGGATCTGTGCCTGGCCTACGACTGCACAACTTTCATGGCTTAGATGAATCCGTAAAAACTTCTATAGTATATCGTTGGTAAAGAATATTAACTACCATCAAAATTAACCCCTGAATCTCTTAATTAATTTTGTAAAACCATTAGATTTTGTAATAAGCATATTTATGCTGGTAGACCAATGGATCCATCGTAATTTGGTTGGCTGGCTGCAGCATAACTGTGCAGTCTACATGATGCTTTCATGTAGTCACATCATTCCTATTCCCGACTCACCGTACGAAGCAGCTGGGGGTATTACGGAATAATTTGTGAGATATAAATATGAAAGGAGTAGACAAGGCAACCATTGCTTTACCGCCGAACCATAAATTCTTAATATTATGATTGTGCCGGCTCTTATCAACCTTCATCAGTTATCATCTATCATTTGAACTTTAGTCAGTCTGCTAAGCTAGTTTGCATTCAGATTTAAAGATCGTGTTGTTAGAAAGTGGAGTATTTCCACTGCCATCAACACTTGCACTATAACACTGCTCCTTCCTACTTGGTAATTCACTTTTGCAAGATCTTCTAAGTGGGGAAGAGTACAACAATATCTCGAACAAAAAATTTTCAAATCGGGCTCTAGGACTGACCGTCTACCTAGATGTAATGTCCAAGGACGTGAAAGCTTCTAAAACAAAAGGCTTAGGACAAACTGAGCTAATAATTACAAATGTCTGTACATAGTGACTAGTAATTTATGAGCTTAGGCTCATCCTGTAAACAAAATAGAGCATAGCTCAAAAAATAAAGTATCTAAGATCACTATGGAATGACACAAAAAACACTTGAGAAAACGTTTTCCTGATTTAGCATGGTGCAACGGTGTACTGTCGGAAATACGCGCGATGCGTGATCTTATTAAGTCATCAGGCTCAATAACAAAACCCTTGACAACGCTAGTTTTTCAGCATACGTAAGTATCACAACATCAAACTCAGGCGTTATAAAATTAACGAAAGTACAAAAATATTCCTGCAGACAACATAAGAAACTCGATGATGTATATTGTGTTAGCACCCCCAAAAAAGGGAAAACTTTTGAAAATTTAATCACTATGGAATGACGCAAAAAACACTTGAGAAAACGTTTTCCTGATTTAGCATGGTGCAACGGTGTACTGTCGGAAATACGCGCGATGCGTGATCTTATTAAGTCATCAGGCTCAATAACAAAACCCTTGACAACGCTAGTTTTTCAGCATACGTAAGTATCACAACATCAAACTCAGGCGTTATAAAATTAACGAAAGTACAAAAATATTCCTGCAGACAACATAAGAAACTCGATGATGTATATTGTGTTAGCACCCCCAAAAAAGGGAAAACTTTTGAAAATTTAATTGATCTATTGAGAGGTTAACATAGAATATCCTGAAATCCGATGTGTTGCCTACAGGGTTTGCTCAAGACTACGGGAACGCCTTGCCGACAAATGCCAAGTAGCACGAAACTCGTGTCCAGGGTTTCTTGTTGACTACCTCCAACCACCATTAAAGCTCAGCATTGTACATGGAGTGCCGAGTCACCTAGACTAGTGGCCACATTGCGATTTGGTCGATAGGATTCGATCCGCACTAAGGAGGATCTGACATACATTACAGTAATCACCAACCATTGATCAATCAATCGTAAACCTATATCGTTGGTTCATATGAATCTTCCTAAGTGATTCTAGACAAATAGTGCCGTAAATATCACAAGCTAGACACGTGATTTGTTGTTTAAATACAATCATGCTATTCAAATGACATTAAATCCCTAAAATCTTTTCACAGTACATATATTTTTTATCTGAAAAACACCAGCTTATAAATCTCACTTTAACCTCTTCATTCACTGTTGTTAAGTTTATTCTTGGTTCGCATCAGATTATAACTGACTATAATTTGGTGCTATCATTACACCGCTATTAATGTGTGTTTTACCATACCTTAATGTTTAGACCATTTGGTCCCAAACACTTGAGGTTCATCAAACTCTGTTTTATTGGTTGAATTCTTGTAACTGATCGACTTGTTTGGTCGCTTGTAAATAGAATATTCTTTGTTGGTAAAGAACAGTTCTTTTCTTCAACAAGCAACCAATATTGAGTCCTTATTCAACTTACTTGATATATAGCAGATGTTTGTGTGCACGCTTTTTTAAAGAAATTCTCATGCTTGTGTATTGTAAATCTGGGGCCACTGAAGTATGTTATACATTTTATATCTGTGTTTGTGCTTGAATAGTATCACAAACATCATCAAGCATTTGTTTTAGTATCGTTTACATGAAAACGCATCTTTTTACTTCTAACATTACTCAGAGACAAGTCAGTATAATCTTCGCTATCACAGTAGTTTCCAGGAAAGCACAGAATATGTTTCCTTTTTTATTTTTTGTACCAGATGAGTAAATTAATAAACTGATGGGTCTCATAGTTTTCCTAAATCATAAATATTCTTTAAATAAAAATTAATTCTATGACTTTATGAATAAGATTCACCTTGACGTAGTGTAATCCACCATCATATCAAAAACACTGACTCGGAATTCTGTAGGGCTAGGGTTGCTGTGTAAAAATCGGTCATGGTAACAGCGATAATAGCAATGATTTGCTCCCAAATGGTGAACTGGATCTACATAGAGTGGCAACAACGGTGGTCTGTTATGTTTTCCTGTTCTTCATTTCTTAGACTGACGAGTAATGACTACAATACGACAATCACATTAGATATATCTGGCATACAATCGATACATAGGAGGAAGGATGAAATTGATTATTGGCTACCGAACAGAGATGTCGGCTAATCATGGCTTAAAAATTAATGGACATAGATTTTAAACATTCACATGTTAGACGGTCACGAAAACTTCACTTCATTTAGACTTACCTCACTTCGCACCTAGAATTAAAGTACTAGGACATACGGTGAACAGTAAAGTGATCAGTATTGTCGTTCAACGAGTAAACTTTACTTGTATTCATGCTCGACCACACGACGTTTGTCGCAACGCTATCTCAATAAAGCACCAATCCATATGGCGAATATCCAAGTCTACCAACATTCACATTGTAGTGTGAGAAAATGTAACCTCCTGTTTTTATAATCAATCTGTTTTATGACAATATCAACCCAAATGAGTGACTTATGACAGTAAATCCTGTAGCACTTGTAACGATTTGACCTTGCCTCTAAAATGGTATGCCCCGTCTAATATATTTGTTTGAAAATAACTTATACTATCATAATAGCTGTGAAAGATCTGAGATGTTTTTTGCTATTGAACTAAGGCCCATCATCTTAGAGATGACGCCCTTTATTTTATAATAAACTAAATTGTGTAATGACAGTTTCAGATTCTCTAAATCAACGGCGTTCACCAGCATATTTTTCATGGGAGAAATGTCATCCTATTTGATTTTCCTTGAACTTGTACAGCGAAGCGAAACAGAAAAAGCATTTCAACCTGCAATATATTTTGCTAGCACGCATAATGATATGTGGTCGAGGTGGGGAGAATAAAGAGTGGTTGTTTGCTGGCGGATAATGAATTTTTCATCTCGTTGGGCAACACTCTGTTGAAATCCCTTCCTGATACTGAGAGTAGTGTGATGTCTCTCTAGTTTCCTAATTTCACCCGTAAGTTGATTAAATATCTTTCTTTTCAGTTTTTCGGCATTTATTTTTCCTCCCAAATCTTCCTGAAAAGAACTGAGTCTTTCATCTGGTTGAGCAACATTGTTGAAAACTCTTCCTGGTGCTGATAGTTAATTGATGCCTGTGTGGTTCTCATATTTTCTCAGACTTTCTTACTTCAGTACCTTGATGAATTACATGGAATGTTCGATTCGAACAGGTTGTAACACCAGTATAAGTGAATGCCTTCAGTAATAATCTAAACCTCATCTGGAGAACATTACTTGAAAATTTAAAAGATCGAGAAACCTACTATTTTTACAACTGCAGACTTTTTATTTAGTATTTTATGTTTGTTTTAGTGTTTACAAGGTTAGATACCACTGATACCAAACAACCGCACAAATTGAAAAATGGAAGCAAGTTATGTTTACTCTAAAAAACGCTCCGAATTCGGGAGGCAGTGTAATTTTAGCGACAAAAATGCTGAAGTCCTGATAGAAATATTACCGGATGCAGAGTTGTCTCAAAAGTTTATCGAAATGAATCCTGTAGACAAAGGTATTCAGTGCTCCCAAGAAATGTCTGAACACGAAGCCAACACCGAAAGGTACAGATCAGAAACACATGGAATGAATCACACGGAGGGTGGCTGGCCGAAGGATGTCAATCCGCAGGAACCTGATCAGGTAATTAGATTTCGAAAGAAAGTTGAAAAGGAAGACGTCTATATTGCGACAGTTCATAAACTAGGAAACGTATGTTCCTTTTCATAATTATTATCATAACAGATTATGGAACATTGTATTAAACAAAATAATGCCCTAAACATATACGAGAACTACTTCGATGATGTGTATCTAAATGCTTCTGAAGATTCCCCATCTGCAAAGACCATAAACGTTCTAAAGTGAAACAAGTTCATTTTTATATTTTGATGATTTAGAGACATAAACGATTATAAGCGTAGCGTTGCCTACTTATCTTGGTTTACAGATGGCCCAACGAAATTAGCAGTTGCTTACTGTAACACGGAGTTTCAATCTCAGTCCCTATCGAATGATTCATATATATGGGACTTAAACAATCCCAATAGACCAGAGTTGATACTTAAACCAGCTTCTCCTCTTGTTTGTATAGAATACAACCCCAAAGACTCTCATACGTTAATTGGGGGATGTTACAATGGACAGTTGGGTAAATAATATTTGAATTCGTCACGTTCTCAAAACTTAGCTTTCTGGGACAGGCGTAGGGGCTCACTCCCAGTTGAATTATCTCCAGTTGAGCATAGTCATAGAGATCCTGTCTGGAAAACGCTGTGGATACAATCGAAAACTGGTACTGAGTGTTTCTCCACTGGGACCGATGGACAAGTTTTCTGGTGGGATGTTAGAAAGATGTCTGAACCTACAGAATTTCTTTACCTTGACCCTACCAAAAAACAAGACATTTCTTGTGCTCAAGGTGTAGTGAACAAGAACACGGGTGGGGACAATCGAATGTATTTAGCTCGAAAATTACAGACTATCTCAACAAAATCTGAATACCATAAAGTCAATCGTCAATTTGCAAATTATCAATACATCATATCAAACTGTACTGTTCAAGCTGCAAACACTAATCCATTGTCTCCCATTCCATTGTTCATAAGTTTTCTTACAAATTCCATTATGTTCTTGCTCCACCTTTCTTGGTCTTCGCCATCTTTTGCTGCCGAGCATTACGTTCTTTTAACGCACGTTATATACTACTTATGTCAATATAAGTAGCTCACACCACACTCGTCCCCCCCCTTTAAAGCAGTCGTTCTTGTGGTGGTTCGTGCTCGCCGTGCAACATTCTCCGTCTCTGCAGCCTGTGCCACGCTCTCCGTCAAAATGTCGAGTATGCGGGGCGCTGACTTCCGTAGCTCCGTCGATCTGCCGGGAAAACAACAACCGACATCCACCCGGCACCTGGGACGCTTGACACCCGTACTCCACCGGCCTGCTGAGCCATCTACATTCGATGTCCGCCCAGCAGCCGCGCGTCCCACCGCTCCTCCCCGCCGACAGCATCCACTACAGCCAACGCCGCCCCGCCAGAACACTCCACCAGACGCCGCCTCTCCGCACCAGACTGCCCCAACTGGCACCTCAGCCCCATGCCCGCAACGGCTTCCGCAGAACAGCACCCTCCTCCTCTCCCGGTTGGCAGCGACACCAAATGTAGTGAACAAGAACACGGGTGGGGACAATCGAATGTATTTAGCTCGAAAATTACAGACTATCTCAACAAAATCTGAATACCATAAAGTCAATCGTCAATTTGCAAATTATCAATACATCATATCAAACTGTACTGTTCAAGCTGCAAACACTAATCCATTGTCTCCCATTCCATTGTTCATAAGTTTTCTTACAAATTCCATTATGTTCTTGCTCCACCTTTCTTGGTCTTCGCCATCTTTTGCTGCCGAGCATTACGTTCTTTTAACGCACGTTATATACTACTTATGTCAATATAAGTAGCTCACACCACAAAGGTGCGTATGCACTGGAGTACGAATCTACAATGCCAACGAAGTTTATGGCTGGAACCGAGCAGGTAAGTTGACCAACCCTATCTTTTATAAAAATGTAACATCCTTATCAGAAACTATTTCTGGGGCAGAAACTTTAGGATCTTGCTTCACAATCCAACTTGTTGGTTGTTAGGTAAGATGAATTCGGAATCGCACCGACTTAAGCACATGGTAAACTTTTGCCCGGCCGTTGTTGCTACCTTGACGTGGTGGTCGGGCTTGCCCATCGTGATGAGCCGATCGAGCTATACTGGCTGGAACAATCGTTCCTCAAGGCTCTACAATGACTGACAGGTCGGTTGAAGAGCGGTACGACTAAAAGCAACAAACCCAAGGCCCGAGAGTGAATTCGTACTACTAACTGTGCAAACGTGTGACGGCAGTAAAGGGTTTACCTCAGACAACCAGCATAACAACGATGCTACCTTTCCACAATGGAAGGGTGAGGTTAGAAAAGGTTGACCCTAAAAATGCACAACTCGCCTTATCCCACGGATTTCATTCTCCGGCGGTAAGGTCTCAACAAGTACGGAGCTAACACAGAAATACCCACAAACAAGTCGTATGTGACCGACCTCAAGCAGTTGTCCCTTGGGCACTGCGGTCACGCTCTCAGACCACTAAGACCAACTCTAGCTCAATTTCCTTTTCAGGTACCTCTGAAAGAACCCTTCTACGGTGTGGGCAACCGGGCAGTGATAACGGCCCTCATACCTCTAACAGCACTCAAGACCACTGTATTCATAATCAACCTCCCTCTTCAATTCCCATCATCCCTCATACATCAACTTTCAAGCCTAAACTTCCTCCCCGACTGCAACCATGGCTAACGGCTCTAGTGCGCGAAATACTGTCTCAGGTCTACTGAAGTCTCGCTCCAAACTACACATTCGAGTCTTCAACGTACGCACCATAATGTCAAATCGGTCAGCATGCCTCCTTGGCTAAAACCCTAGAATCTCGTACCATCGGTGTATGCTGTGTCTCCGAAACACGCATACAGGATCCTGATATGATCATTCACTTGATCTCACCTCTCCAAAACGCAGAGCCAACCAGATACACCCTCCGTTGATCTGGCGACCCGATGGCTAGTTCTTATGGATCGGCAGGTGTGGGCATAGCACTAAGTATGAGGTCAGAACAAGCACTATTAGAGTGGATCTCCGTTAACAGTCGTCTATGTGCTATTCGGCTAAACGGCTCCGTGAGAACTTGGAAGGATAGGGACACACGTCGTTGCCTTTTCGTAATTTCTGCCTACGCACCCACTAATTGCAGCCCGGATGAAGTGAAAGATGATTTTTACAGGAAGCTTTATGAATTCCTTCATAAAGCTAAAGGCTCAGACATAGTACTCATATTAGGTGAATTTAATGTCCAAGTAAGTAGCTTAAACGAAACAGAAATACATTTAAATGGGTATTTTAGTGTTCCGGCTCAGCGAACAGATAATGGTGATCGTCTTCCTCAACTGTGCTCAGACAATCGTTTATTTATAGTGAGCACTAATTTAAGCAGAGACATTAGAGAGAGCACTATTTTAAGCATAAGGAGATACATCGTTTAATATGACGGTCCCCTGCACCAAACCAACAATGGACTCTAATATACCATATTGCCATTAGTTATAGTTGGAAAGGGTCGATAGAAGATTGTCGTTCGTTCTGGAATACCTGCTAGCACCTCACTGTACGCAGAAAGGCCACACTAAGAAGACGTATAAAAATTGAGTAAAGTGAAGAGAAAACCAAAAGTAGATTCTAAGACCAACTAAAGTCACACTTAGGTAGTTCTGAAATCGAGGGTAACCCAGAGTTGGACGTTATCCCACCTGACTGGTCACAATCACTGATTGTCTCAATATATAAGAATGGATCAAAATCATCCTGTGACAACCATAGAGGGATTAGTTTGACTAATATAGCATCTAAAATACTAGCCTCGATAATTATCGGACGCCTAACTAAGACTCGTGAACTGCAAACACGAGAAAATCAAGCTGGCTTCAGACCTGGTCGTGGCGGCATCGACCACATATTCACCATTCGTCAGGTTCTAGAACACAGGCATACTTATCGGCGTCCGGCAATGATGGTCTTTCTTGACTTAAAAGCAGCATTTGACTCTGTAGACCGAGAGGTTCTATGGCAGTGTCTGTCATTGAAAGGTGTACTTCAGAAGTTCATAAATCTTGTGAGGGCTCTTTACTCGAACACTACTAGTCGAGTCAGAGCTTATGGCAAACTGTCATGCGATTTTGCAACTTCAAGTGGTGTCTGGCAAGCTGTTCACTATCTCCATTCCTGTTCAATTTCATCGTAGGTCTACCGCTGGGAATAACGTTCTCGTTATCTGAATTTTCAGGAATTGGTCTTCTTCCAGGAGGTCCACTTATCGACTTAGAATATGCAGATGACATAGTCTTGTTTGGTGAAGACGCTGATAAAATGCAGTGTTTTGGTAGCACCGAGCAACAATGCCAGGATGTTTGGGATGCGCTTCTCCCCCTCTAAATGCACGTTGTTGCTTCAGAACTTGCCTGCGTCAACACCTGAACTAAGGATAGAGAGCGAAGCAGTCGGAGGTGTCAACAACTTCACTTATCTTGGAAGTCTGATCAGCCGTAGTGGGTTGGTGTCTGGCGAAATCTCAGCACGGATTCGAAAAGCTCGTTTGGCTTTTGCCAACTTACGTCACCTATGGCGAAGGCGAGATATCCGTCTATCAATAAAAGGACTAGTATACTGCGCGGCAGTTTGTTCTGTTCTACTTTACGGCTGCGAAACGTGGCTATTAAGAGTAGAAGATACTCGCAAGCTTCTAGTATTTGACCACAGATGCCTTTGAAATATTGCTGGCGTCTGCTGGGATCACAGAGTAAGTAATAGTGAGGTTAGACTCACATATTAGGGAATTATGGTAAATCAGTCGTTGTGATTGTAAATCCTCATCGACTGAGATGTTAAGGCAACGTGTTACGCATGCCCAACCACCAACTTCCACTGTGTGTAATGCTGACTAGTGTTGGATACGGATGGAAGGAAGTTAAGTTTGGACAAACCAAAACGTGACATTGGTCCTTTAAGTCACTAACGTCTGGTCCGAGCAATGCTGATAGATGGAGATTACCTGGTTGTGGTCCGCGCGACCGTCGTAACCAATGATTGGAGACTGGGTGACATGGCTGAGAATTGATCAAACTAACATAGGTGTGTACACTCTTTGTCCCACCTTCGATTGTGGAGTTAACTTTGTCTTACATCTTTCTTTCTGTGAACTAATTCTTTCTCACTGTACTATATCTTTATACACAATGTTTTTCATATTACTACCATTGAAGTGACTATTTCTATGAATCCGGTGTTCATCTGATTGTGCTAATGAATTTTGGCAAGTTGGACCGACGCAAATATAAGCCTGGTTCTGTGTTGTACCTGACTGACTGACTAAGATTTTGTCTCTATAATCGAGGAGTGTTATGAATTATTAACAACCAAATTTTTATTACATCCACCAATAATCATAGATCGTTCGTTTCTCGCTGTATTTAGTAAATGTGGCATGCTCAGTTTTATGAAATTTCACTTCTTATTATTTAATTACTTTTACATGTATCATTAGTTGATACCAAACTAATATGAATTTATCTAAATAAATGGGAAGTGAAACCCTATACACAATATTATTATATTGGATAACGATTTATGTCCCAAAATATCTTTTAAATATGTGATATGTTTATTTGATCAATTGACTATATGACCGTATTCACTCTCATGGTATGTTATTCCATTTTTGATTGTGAACACTGTCAAAAGGTTGCTTTATATGCATATATGTTCGCCGCTTATTTAAACATATTCATTTTTCATAAAAATGATGCTTGATAGCTTAAATAAACGTCTTGAAACAGCTGTTTTTTATACAGTGCTTTGATATATTTGCCGACTAACATCACGTGACAAATGAAATTTTCCGACCTAATTCTACCAAATTTATGGCCAAACACGGAAAACATTACAAAGTGAATACATAACTGAAGCTCTACTACTTAACCCAGATCATCGCAATAAATTTTGAAGGAAATATGGAATGACATTTTCAGTGTTTCTGTAAATATTTATGACGTGATTCAGGCACATAAGGCAGGGTAAGATATTTCTTATATTACATACTAAACCTCGTATTCACTAGACAATAAAAGTATACACGTTTGATAGATCAATACACTTACGACAAATTAACAAGGATTTCCGTCTAAATGGCCAATCTCAACCCCTAAAAAATAATCAAAGCGTGACATAAATGAAATTTACTTATTGCTAAAGCGTTTTCCAGACTACATGTACCTCTATGTGATAATGAATTATGGATGAGAGACCTAAATTAATAGATTGTGACAAAACAACATGATTGATTATGCCTGCACCAGTCGTCTAGAGAAGACCATTGAAGCACGTTGATTAATAATCGTTCATCCCTTATATGACTTATAGGTTGCTTAGAAATAAAGTCATTATATTTGGAAACAGGCTTAAAAATGGAATTAACTTGTTATCATTAATATTAACATTTTACAAAAATGACATATGTCAACCATGTAGCTGATATCGACTAAACAGTGTTACGATGACAGGTTACTAAATAAGACAGGAAGAATGAGGAACGTCCACTTTGAAATGACCCTTTAATTTTTAGGGAATGATTATCTCCTGCAATCGGAAAGGTAAAACACCTGCGGAAAAAATCGTTGCTGTTTATCCTGGACATATTGGACCTATTTATGCATTACAAAGGAACCCATTTTTCCCCAAGAACTTTCTTAGCATTGGGGACTGGACTGCCCGAATATGGTCTGAAGATATTCGAGAATCACCTATAATGTGGACAGCTAACCACAACCACGGTTTGTCGGATGGCTGCTGGAGTCCTATCCGACCGGCCGTATTTTTTGCTACACGTTTGGATGGAACACTTAGTATATGGGATATTATACATTTAGCTTGGATTTTTTTTCGATTTTTTTAATTATCCATAATGGTTTAACAATTAATAACATTTTTGTCACTTTGTGGATTATTTTGTTGTCCCTTATAACTGGGTAACTGCTGTTTCATAATGTCTTCATCAATTTGATGGTCATTAATATGTTTTTACCTTATAGTAACATATATTCAGTGATTTTTGTAACATTAAAAATAAAAACCACATTTTTTCTCTAATTTGTCACACTTTATTTGTAACCACATTTTCATTCAATATCTGTTGTTTCGCTGTATCACTTGATAAATAGACGATTGTAATTGTCTCGATGAATGATATACGATTTTACTACCGCGTTGGTTGAAATATAGAACGCCATCTACGCCGTTCGTTCTTCTGTTTTATTGGCCACCGTTTCGATTGAAGACTATAATAGTGTTATAACATCATTATAGGCCTTCCGAATCAACGTTGGACATTTGGCGCGGATTACTATTATATAATACTATTGGACTCCGTTTTCCTCATTACGTCATTGATGCAGTCACTTGCAGAGGAACACCTGTCAATCAAGTGAACTCAGTTTGTGGTTGTTGTTCTCACGAAGCAGCTCACAAGTAACATTCATTCTATAGTAACTGTTATTGTCTGTTTGTTTAATATACCTTTTGTATTTCTAACTGTATTTTGTTACCTTTTGTTTTTACTAACAGACAGACATCTAGGTTTTTTACTAATAATGCTTTTGGTATATCATTATTAACATAGTGTGACGATATATTTTGTATAAGCTCCTTTTTTTGGGAACCACCACAACCTTCATGTTGAAAACCTAATGATTTTGGCACGTTTTGTTGATGTTTCCCTGAAGTAGTTTCAAAGTCGTTTTTAGATTTTTCTGTTTATTCATTACTATTTTCCCTTGATATTTCGGTTTCATAAATAACTCCACAAGTATGTAATTTTTCTGAGGACATCGAATTTTCTGAGTGACAACAACCATTGTTTGTTTTAGTGAATTGAAAAGTAGATTTCATTTTCAATAAATGTGATACATAATTACAACAAATCTTGTAGTCATCGTTTGTTCATTATTTAAAGACAAATAACCAAAGTCCTCTCTCCACTCAAAATGAATAAAACAATTTGAAATTATTTACTTACAGTTGTGGTATAAAGATGCCTATCAGGTTCATTTATGTCCATCAAGGTTAAATTGTTATGATAACCAATCAGATTAACGTGTTATATTATTTCGATTAATCAACCCAAAATAGAACTGATTAAGCGTTGTGTGCCTACATTTCTGAAAAAGAAACAAATTAATGTGGATACGAACATCGTAAACTATGTAGAAGTGTTATTTCTTAGTTTGCCATTAATCGTATTGCAATATTACAAGGTAGTTAGTTTTATGTTATCATCACACTTAAATATTTTAGAACCAGTTCGTTATTCCAGAACTGAAATCCGGATAAACAAAATGGCAATTGCTGAACGACTTCTAAATCCACACGCGTGTCACGTGTCTAGAAAACCCTGATCTAACCACTTTTTCCGTTTTGCAAACATTGCTGATGAATAATATTTTGTTATTTTAGGAATGTGAAATATAACTAATCCATAAAACAAAAATGTCCTGAAACTGTAGATTTAGAGGAATAAACTTTTACTAGATTACTTGCTAGTATTTAATCTGAGTAAGGAAATCCAGTGTTATGGGATAATATATTTTACATGAAGTTACTAAACCTGAAAATATCACCCATTTCATTTGGGGTTGCGTATTCTGCACACGAAGTAAGGAACGTTTAAAGGGATTATTGTTATGCCCTGGTACTTCGTAACGTTCATAGCGTTTGCAGATATTAGGTGTGGAAGATTTGTAAGATCTGAAAATTGATTGTTCAACAAATATATAGCCTGGAAACATTGGAAGGCTGCTTCGTCCGATTGTAGGACTCCTCAGCAATGCGCGTCTACGATCGCACTTGCGGGACTCGAACCCACGGCCTTCAGTCTGGCGCTCGAAAGCCTAACCTACTAGACCACTGAGCCGGCATCCAACTGTGTTAATATTCAACCTCAACCAATCCACAAAATTGCGCAACCATCTTCCATTGTACT
Organism: Schistosoma margrebowiei; assembly: GCA_944470205.2. NCBI lineage: Eukaryota > Metazoa > Platyhelminthes > Trematoda > Strigeidida > Schistosomatidae > Schistosoma > Schistosoma margrebowiei. The sequence continues at coordinate 30,796,701 of OX104024.1, read as the reverse complement.
GAGGTAGATACCTGTCCCTACAAGATACGGATTAGATCCACTGGTCACGGCTTCTAAGTAGAACTCCGAGAATCCTCTGACGAAACTAGTCAGGGAATTCTATATTGTACCGAAATATAATATTTAATAAAGCCTTTAATAATAATAGTCACTAGTGAGCACATATTAATTATCAGTACGAGGTTATGGAGACTGTTATTTTTTTTATTGAAATCATGAACCGATTGATGCTAAACCACCATTGAAAACCTTGAAGCACTGGATGAATTTATTATCAAGCTGTACATTGGTTTATTTTGACTATTTATTCTTCCCCATAATATTTGGGATTGTTATTGATCAATCTCTTTTTAGCATATGAATATCCTTTGCAGATTACCTAGATACTACCAGTAATTCACAAGTATTGTAAAGAAACTGACCAATTGCAGTCATGGACATCAATGAAGTGATTGAACACAACCAATACGGATGGAACAAACTTCACCCCGTTACACAAGCTATTGGATATCTGGACACAGTGATTAAGTGGATAACTCAATGACGTTTGGAACGGATAAGTGAACATGAACTCTGGGATGCAGGTACATCCAGCTGACAATCCTTACATACATTATCACCGTTGGATTCCGGCTCAGTGGTCTAGTAGGTTAAGCGTTTGAGCGCGAGACTGAAGGTCGTGGGTTCGAATCCGGCAAGCGCGATCGTTGACGCGCACTGCTGAGTATTCCCACAATGGGACGAAAGGTACTGTATCAATAACTGATCAGCAGTCAAAGAAAATGAAACAAGACAAAGTAAGTAACTAAAACAAGATAAAAATTCAGTCATAACACACAGGACCAAATGACCTTGGCTAAATTCACTACGTATTTTTGACCAGAGACATCTAAAATACTATAAAAATCCTATATTTTTTGTACTAAAACGAATCTTTGGAGTAAAGTGCTTCTCACATATTTTGCGTCCTTTACTCTTGTGCTCAGGTCGCTGTGTAGTTCTAGCTTGGGAGTTACGAGAGTAGCTTGGGAACCGAATATAACATTCAGTTAGCAAGACTTACCATTGTCGACGGGAAAACTACAATGAATATTTCATTGGAGCAGCCAGAAGGTTATATGGAGCGTCAAGAGAAGAGGTTTGAACAGTCTCAAATCAGAATCATGGAAGCCCTGATGCAGAAAGTGTGCCTGTCCCAGCAAAACCCTGCTTCTGAGGAATCGCAGGTATCTCATACTGATTCAGTCATTAATGCCATCCATGAATTCAATTTTGATGGTGTAGCAGGTGTAACGTTTGATTCTTGGTTTAGGAAGTATAAAGATTTGTTCTGTATTGATCTTAGCAAACTTGATGACGCCACAAAAGTCAGAATACTTCTAAGAAAACTTGGGATGATGGAACATGAACGTTATAGTAAGTTGATTCTCCCGAAGAACACACGAGAATTTGGTTTTGAAACCCTGTGTCAAATCTTTGGAGAAAAGTTGTAGAATTATGGTCTACTATGATATAAGTACTGCGCTTATAATAGACCTAATCCTAAAATTGTAGATTTGTCATGATATAACTGCCTAATCTATAAGATCTTACGTGGAAGTCACATCATCGTCTACACCAACTCACTGTATCGTAACAATCACCAATACATGATGGAGAACAAGCTTAGGCTAGAGTAAGAACAATATATTTAATATGAATAAAAGATACAAAGTAACATTCAGAGAGACCACGCTTGCAAGATCGAGTCATGCCATCCGATCAACTCCATTTCATTCAACTTATTTCTCCTGCCTTCTGCATCGTTAGGTATTTCTCTGCGTTAAATATTGAATAGCTATTTTCCGAGCTATTTCGTGTTCAGCTTTGAGGATTGTATGGTTATGGTCCAATGTCACTACACAGTCATCTCTATTTAATATCCATTACCAATGCTTGAAGATAATGAACGAACCAGGAGAAGACTGAGTGAAACATGCAGGAGTTGTGAACTGAGAGTATGAGAGGTTCAAATTGTCTTCCATGACTGAAAACCAGTTTAAATACCTAGTATTTGTACGTAGCATGCGTTCACCCGAAGTTGCTGACATCCGAACAAGAATCCTAAGCAAGCTCGAACACTGTCCCAAAATGACCCTGCAGGAAGTAGCTACCGATTACCAAAGATTAGTGAATTTAAAGCATGATACCTGTATGGTAGACAACAGTACCCGGTTCCCTTACGTTAATGCAGTCGAGAGAAAAGTCGCACTAGGTTCCAGCACGCAGAACGATCGCAATGATAGCGACAAACCATCATCCTTATGCTGGTTATGTGGTGGTTGGCATTTTAAAAGGTTTCATCCGTTTAAAACTCATCGTTGTACTGTGTTCTATAAATGTTCACAAAGAAAGTCGTTGCAGGACACGAAGACGCCGTCAACCGGAAGTGTGTTCTAAAAGAGGCAAGTCATTCGACCATCATATCGGAGCTTAGTTATTCCGTTAATCAGCTTGACTGCTGCTCTCCGAACCACTTTCAAATGGTCACTGCCTTTTTAAACATATACTAGCCCCTTACATCCAGCACTAAGGTTTAGGGCGCACGAATACTGTATACAAAGTGAAAAAAGGTCTAGCGTCAACATGGCTAAGGGCCTTACGCATTGTTCGTAAATTTCTATTGCACTGTAGTGTGTAGTAGTCATTAAGTCTTGGCTAACGATGACTCCCAAGTCACTGTGTATCTGAACAACAGGTTCATCGTGTATGTACCTGTATCTTGATGACAGATATTCATCACAATACAGTTAGAAGTATTGATCGGCAACTGCCAGTTTTAAGACCATCCAGATAATTTCTCTACGTCATTTTGGAGTTCTGAGCTATCACTCTTACTTCGTATCGCTCTACATATCTTGACATCGTCAGCATATCGCCAGATCGATGATTATAGCAGACGAAAAAGATCATTCGCACACAGAAGGAATAACACTGGCCCCCAAAATGTATCCTGAGGCACTTCGCTAAACACAGTTTCCCAGCTGGACAACTTGGAGTTCACCTGTACTCTTTATTGGCGCTCAGCTAGGAAGTCTATTGTCCACATTAAAAGATTGTTTTCAAACACGACATTTCTTAACTTATACAACAGTCGTTTGTGCGGCACTTTGTCAAATGCTTTGCTAAAGTCAAATTTCGCGTTTTTTCATCGAGATATTTAAACAGATCCTTCTGAGTAGTCTTTTCCAAAATTTCAGCAACCACTCTAGTTAGCCTAACGAGTCAGTAGTTCTCAGTTTTATGTTTTGAATACAGGACATACTATGGCGTTCTTTCAGTCTTTTAGTAAACAACCCTGGGTTACGGATAGATTAAAACATATACTTAAGGGGTTCGCAACGAAATTGGCTGGTCCCTTTAGTGATGCATTAATTCGGGTTCCACGGATTTGCCTAAATCAAGTTTATTTAGCAGACCAAAGACATTGAGTTCTTCAATGGTCGCATTTTTCAGTGTGTGTGTATGCAATTTCTATGAACTGACTTGAGAGGTGTCTCTACGGTATACGAATTGCTAAAGTAGTATGAAAATACTTGAGCTTCACCATGGCCGTCCTTCACTAATGATGAAGCATTAGTGTCTCCTCATCGTTCCGGAATATTTCTTCTTCTTTTAGTCCTTTGATTTGTATATGAATACAATCGTTTACGGTATTCTATAAATCCCTTAAGAGCTCTCTCTTTGTACAATCTTTTGGACTTACGGAGGGTCGAGGCACGAGTATTTCGAGCTTGTCGATATTGAGATTTTGTCTCGTCAGTTTCCAGTAACTTAAATCTTCCCCGAATTCTCTTCCTCTCACGGAGAAGGGTGCGAATCTCCCTACTGAACCATGGTGGAAAGTTTCTCGGCCCCGAGGGATGTGGGGTGCACTAACCTTTAAGCACAAACTTCATAATGCATCACAAGCTGCGTTAATTGAGGCTCTGCTTTTATTATCTAATCTACTGACGATTCTGAGTGTATAACATCTATATTTGCTTTCTAGATGTTAAGCCTGAGTTCGGCTGATGCGTGCTTGATTTTGACGATCATATGTAAAACAAAGATTAGAGTATCCTAGGATTGAAAATCGACCACTTTGTGAATAACTGCTTGTACTGTCTAGCAAAACCACATTCACCTCACAGCTTGGACTGCATTAGGCCAAAACAATCAGCAGGTCTCATCCTTTGTATTTCAAGAAGCAACTAAATAATTCGCACGTCTCGCTCTCATGGGAAACACTGTGTACAATAATAAATGGTATGGTATTCCCAATGAATAGAGCTACCCCCTCTCCTTTACGTTTATAGAATTTGTCGGCTCTTACTAACGTGAGACCTTAAAATCAAGTTCCCATCTATCTGAAGGCTGTCTCAGCCAAGTTTTTTCGAGACTCAATGCCAGGCTGGAAACAAGTTTTAGGTTCTGAGCTTTCACTCTCCTTGATTCTTTGAAATAATACTGACCTGTCACTATTATTAGTCTTCAATTTCTCGCCTCCGATTTTTGTTAAGGGGGGTGGCTTTTCTTTAATAGCGTTATGTCGTTCCTTGTTTTCGACCTCTACCCAATCATCAGCTTTCGTTGCAGCAGCAACCACAGTCATGTCATAAACACTGTGGGGTTCCGCGTGATTATCGACGACTTGAAATGAAAGGTTGTTTTTCCTGCCAGAAACAGATCTAGTTTCGTGACTGATTTTCTAAATGGTTTTCTACTGGCCGTAATTTAAAGGACAGGAGACAGTGAGGATTTTCTTCCTTGAGTGTTTATTTGGGATAAACGTCTCTAAATTCGATCTTTCCTCATTAGACCAATTTAAGTCAATTATTAATAAGCTAATTTGAAGTGACATTACATCAATTTGTATATCGAGAGAGCGCGTACTGTTCGATGAGTCTCGACCTCGTTTGGCAACATTTAACATTGAAATGGTCTCGGATGCCAGGCTGTCTGCGTACGAGCAGCCCTGCTGACAAAAAACACGCAATCACTTTTACTAAATCATTTGAAGGCCGCAGGCCTTATATATGTGCAAATTTCGTAGTACCATTCATTGCACTTGTCTCGCTGCATGTCGTTCCAACGGAGCATCGACAACCTAGGCGTTTACAATTGGTTTTCTTGCACTGTCCAGCCACCAACCAGGTTTTCGAAAGGAAACTAAATAGAGTATTACCGAGAGACAAAAGAAATTGATGAGCAAAAAGTGAAGAACTGTAAATTATTAGAACCAAAAGTGCTAAAAAACACAATAGAACACAATAGGACTTACCTTCAACACTTCAAAGTGTAAAGTAGTCCATCTTCGACATGTCGCAGACTACAGTTACAACTCAAGAAACTCCTCTGTAGTAGTATCTCGAGTCGAAAAAAATAGGAGTCGTGGTGCCCTATGATTTGAAGTCTTACGCTAACTGTGACAAAAATGTCTTTCGATCAAATCTTGCGCTGGTAACATTGAAGCGCATTTTTGGCCAGTTTGACGGAAGAACTTACCACATAATCGTCAACAGTTTTATTCGCCCTCATTTAGAGTACGGAAACATAGTATTTCCTCCTTCACTTCAAAAGGATAAGCACACTCTAAAGCGTATTCAACCGCGAGCCACGAAATTTGTTCTGGGACTCAAAGTCAAACCTTATGAAGAGAGCTTTCAATCACCTAACCTTTACCCATTAGAGTATATGCATCTTAGAGGTGACCTTCTGATGGCTTACAGTATGCTTAAGACCTACTTAAGCTTAGCCCTAATACAAACCTAAGGGGTAACATTCAGAACTAAGGGATAAAACATAGCAGACCGGGCTGTAGACACGACTTCTACTCCTTAAGAGTTGTCAATTGCTAGAATTCGCTGCCAACTGAACTATTCCAAGCGACTTCCTGAGAGCCCTTTAAAAGGAAACTTGACCTATTCTTAAGAACTCAGGATAAATTCTTATTATGAGTTACCAATTTCATTTTTCTCTAATCTATTATAGTTATTATCCCTAGGTTTCTGCCTCGAGATATCGATGATCCACTGCTACTAGACACGGAAGCCCGTTAAGCGAAATCTTCTATTCTGTCTACAACCATTTGAAACATTTGAACAAAACTTTACAGAGTATCGACGATAAACCTCTAAGAAAGCAAAAAAGGTACCCCTAGAAAATACGTTTACTGAAATTAATTCAATTTAGGTGAAAAAAGTAGTACTGATACGTAATAAACGATCAAAATAATAAAATTTACTCAGCGAGGAAAAATACAACTGTTCTTTTTAAATAGCGCTGCTCAAAATATACATACATTCTTGCCCTGAGGCATCAGAGATCGATTGTTACTGGATTCATCAGTGCCTTAAGTGGAAGCCTCTTCCATTCCATCTACAACAACTTGAACCATTTGATTCTGAAAGTGTGACCTAGAGGGACAAGGTCACGGTCTCGTAACACCGATGCTCAGTCGCCTTAGTTGAATGTCTGATCCAGCACTTTGGACACCTCCGGACTCACCGGAGTTTAAGGGGACAGGTGCTATATTTTCTGAAGATTTAGATGCAGACCTGTTGGCCGAAATCGATTGTAAGTATGAATTTGTACATCCGAGCATTTCAGATGATGTGCAACAACCAGTGCCGTTTTTAGGGTTATGTTGTGACACAGTAGATCCAATCAAGTTTTTGTCGTATGTTTTGAAGTTTCAGTTTTATCGTTGCCAGACGTATTGAAACGAAAACAACCGTTGTTCAGTGGGCTGATCCTCAAGAGATTTTATGCTTACTGAGGTTTGACAATCAAAAATAAAAATTGATATTGAATGCAGAAACAAATTAGTCTTGCTGAAGAAATCCACTTCTGAATTCCAGCGGGGTTCTGCAGGTGGGACTTTTTCTACCTTACCCTTTTCTAGTCCTTAGGAACGATGTTTCATTCCTTCTTTTCGCATTATATTCCTCCTTAACGTAAGATTTTCTTATCGTTTATAGCTTTCCAGGAAAACGGAGTTTGAAAGGCGTACAGTCGTACGATTAGTTGGCTGTATCCGTTCAATTTTGGGTTTCCTGGGACCATTTGCGAGTTTGGTGAAAGAAGTATTTTGTTGTTGTTGTTAACCGTCTAAATAGGAAAACAAAAATCTTATTCATGCTCACCTGGAAATATGGTTGACAGTGCTGAAAATCTTCAATTTTCTTTGCAATAAAGCAGGTTATTGTATTTATCTAATACAACGATTCGTAGAATATGTGGTACTCGTAAATGAGACGCTTGGATTAAAACCGCAGAGTTCTTTAAACGCGTGCGGTTACTTTCTGGATATTGTGTTGGAAAATTTAATACTTTATTCAGGATTGGTAAATGCCCAGTAAAATATTAACAGTGCTTAGACTAACATTCGAAGGTGCTCGTGTGATGCACTCTTATGGGTCGTCATAATCCATTTCGTAGAAAAGGCATGTTTGTTTTCCGTTTCATACTGCATTTTAGTTTTGTATTTTGTGTTTGCGTCTAAATTGAGTGTAATGCACTCATTTTTATCACACTACGTTTTTGAAATGTCTTTGACAATGCCGTCAACTTTATACATCTCACGTTTTCTAAAATCTTCACTTTTTGTGCTTACATTGATTCTTTTCCGAAACTGTGAAAGCCTCCAGCGTATAAATGCTCGGTTAAACTATAGGAAGAAACTAGTTTGATTTCACGTCACTTAATATTGCTAACGTGACTCACCAACGAAACCTTCACTAGTATCTGGATATTCAACTTCAAGTTTCTGCAATTTCGTAGGGTTAGTGGTACCGTGAAAAGACAACGGAAATTAGTTTACTGATGGTTCGTAATTGTATGTGTATTATTTGATTATGTATGCACTACATATTGTCTCGATACGTCATTATTACTTGAGACTCAGTCTGCTTTAAAGGAACAAACGTTTAAGTTACATCCCAGTCATTGATAATTTTGATCTCTGTTACCCAGCCTGAGTAAAGCACAAAGTCGTGTTGGCAAATACACCTGAGAGACATATTTATTTTAACAGTCAGTTTAAGCTATTTAGCCTGGTAGATCCAAATCGCCAACTTTTACGGTTGTATAGTTTGCAAGGTATGTGGAAATGTTTGATAGATACTATATATCAATTTTCACAGTCAGGAGGTACCTGAAAAGGAAATTGGATTAGAGGTGGTCTTAGTGACCTGAGAGCGTGACCGCAGTGCCCAAGGGACAACTGCTTGGGGTCGGTCACACACGACCTTGTTGTGGGTAATTTTTGTGTTAACTCCGTATTTGTTGAGACCTTACCGTCGGAGACGGATATCCGTGGGATAAGGCGAGGTGTGCATTTTTAGAGTCGACCTTTTATAACCCCACCCCTCCTTGTGGGAAGGCAGCATCGCTGTCATGCTGGTTGTTTGAAGGAAACACCTTACTTCTGCCACACCTCTGTACAGTCAGCAGTACGACTTCGCCTTCGGACCTTAGGTTTGTTGCTTTTAGTCGTACCGCTCTTCAACCGACCTGTCTAACATGGTAGGACCTTGAGGAACGGTTGTTCCAGCCAGTATACCTCGGTTGCTTCATCACGATGGGCAAGCCCGATCACCACGTCAGGGTAGCAGCAACGGTCGGGTCAATTTTCACAAGTCTAAGTAAAAAAAACCCTCAACAATCAATTTTTCAACACTTGGCAACCGATTACCCTTCACAATCTAGTCTGAGTTGTGAAATTTTCTAGTTCGTTAATTTATTCGACGTGGGAGTAGATCAGTCAGTCAGCTACAACGTAGGACCAGGCACATATGTGCATCGGTCCAGGTTGCCATACCGCAACAACACAACAAGATGAACACCAGATTCATAACAGTGGTTAGGTAAAAGGTGGTAATATATAAGAGAAAGATTGCATATAGAGATATAGTACAAGCAGACAGAATTGGTTCGTAGAAAGAAAGATATGAAGCGATTTTAATCTCATAGTTTAAGGGAAGACAGGGAGTGTATACACCGACGCCATTGTGATCGATTCTGAGCCATGTCACCAAGAGTCTCCAACCATTGGTTACGATAGTCACGCGGACCCCAACCAAGTAGTCTGCATCTACCAACATGGCTCAGACTAGAAGTTGGTGACTTCAAGCACTGATGCCACGTTTTGGTTTGGCCGCCCCTAACTTTCTTCCAACCATTTCCAATACCGGATAGCATTGCACGTCGTGGTAATCGGTGTTCAGGCATACGTAACACGTGGCCCAACCATCTCAGTCGATGAAGATTCATAACCTCATCAACTGATTTACCATCACTTCCTAGTACCCTGCGTCTAACCTCACTATTACTTACCCGGTTATCCAAGCAGACGCCAGCAATATTTCAAAGGCATCTGTGGTCAAATACTAATAGCTTACGAGTGTCTTCTACTCTTAATGGCCATGTTTCGCTACCGTAAAGTAAAACAGAACGGACTGCCGCGCAGTATACTCGTCCTTTTATTGATAGACGGATATCTCGCCTTCGCCACAGGTGACGTAAGTTGGCAAAAGCCGAACGAGCTTTTCGAATCCGTTCTGAGATTTCGTCCGATACCAACCCATTAGGGCTGATCAGACTTCCAAGATAAGTAAAGTTGTCAACGCGTTCGACTACTTCACTCCCTATCCTTAGTTCAGGTGTTAACGCAGACCAGTCCTGAAGCAACAACGTGCATTTCGAGGGAGAGAAGCGCATTCCAAACATCCTGGCATTGTTGCTCAGTGCTACCAGAAGACTCTGCATTTTGTCAGCGTCTTTACCAAACAGGACTATGTCATCTGCGTATTCTAAGTCGATAAGTGGACCTCCTGGATGGAGATCAATACCCGAGAACTCAGTCGACGAGAAAGTTATTTTCATCAGTAGATCTATGATGAAGTTAAACAAAAATGGGGAGAGTGGACATCCTTGACGGACACCACTTGAGGTTGCAAAACTAGATGACAGTTCGCCATAAGCTCTCACTCGACTAGTAGTTTTCGAGTAAAGAGCCCTCACAAGGTTTATGTACTTTTGAGGTACGCCTTTCAATGACAGACACTGCCACAGAATCTCGCGGTCTACCGAGTCAAATGCTGCTTTTAAGTCAAGAAAGACCACCATTGTCGGATGTCGATAAGTATGCCTGTGTTCTAGAACCTGACGAATGGTGAATATGTGGTCGATGCAGCCACGACCAGGTCTGAAGGCAGCTTGATTTTCTCGTGTTTGCAGTTCACGAGTTTTAGTTAGGCGTCTGATTATTATTGAGGCTAGTATTTTAGATATTATATTAGTTAAACTAATCCCTCTGTGGTTGTTACAGGATGATTTTGACCCTTTCTTATATATTGGGACGATAAGTGATTGTGACCAGTCAGATGGAATAACGTCTAACTCCCAGATCTTAGCTAAAATATTAGTCAACCTAACCGCTAAAATTGGACCACCATCCTTAAAGACTTCTGGAGCCAGTCCATCTGGACCAGCTGCCCTTCCTCGTTTCAGATTATCTATAGCCTTTTGAACTTCAGCAAGAGTTGGGGGACCTACTTCAATGTTCCATTCACACTGTCTGGGAATTGAGGGTAGTTGTAGAGTAGCTGAAGGCCAGCTGAACTGTTCTCTGAAATGTTCAGCCCATCGTTCTAAACGCCTGGACTGGGAGCAGATGAGTGTATCGTCTTTTTCCGATATAATCTCACTTACACTTGATTTATTGATTCCAGTTTGTTTTATTAGTCTGTAAAGCTGTCTTGTGTTCCCTATAGTCGCTGCCTTTTCCATCTCTTTTGCTTTCGTTGCCCACCACTGCTCACGGTCGTTTCTTAGACTTTTTCTTAACCTAGATCTGATTTGTTTACACTCTTCATCGTGTTCAGAACCTGATGGTATGAGCTTACGAGAACCCATCAGTGTAATAGACCTTGAAAAAACCCATTGGTTCTTTGTAACCCTGTGGTTTAAATTACTGATAGATGTCACTACTGTTTCCACAGCTGCTTGTATGTCTTTCCAAGCAACATCTGGGTCAGCCTCGTCTTCAGAACTACCTAAGTGTGACCTCAGTTGTTCCTGGAACTTACTTTTGGTTTTCTCGTTACTCAATTCAGTTCTAATTGGTCTTTTTAATGTGGCTTTTTTGCGTCCGGTGAGGCGCAAGCAGATGCGTGCCCGTATTAGGGCGTGGTCGGAGTCCAAGCAGGTACTCCAGAATGAGCGACAGTCTTCTACCGACCCTCTCCAACGATGACTGATGGCAATATGGTCTATTTGAGTCCATCGTTGGTTTGGTGTAGGGGGTCGCCATGTTAGACGATGTCTCTCCTTATGCTTAAAATTTGTGTTTGCTAAAAATAAGCGATTGTCTGAGTAGATCAGTCGCTACTATTCAGATAAATAGTCCTTCATAGCGTCCTATTTGGCTCGAATCTACGGTAGTCTGTAGTCCTAAAGTGTTATGAGACATTGATTAAAGGATTGTAGTGCTAACATCAAGTCAATGGAAGTGAAAGCCGATTGTAAAATAGACTAGTGCTCAAGAACTTCACATAAGATCATTTTTGATTCAATGATCTTTCAATTAATCATCTGCAAAGTAGCGGTTGCGCGTTTTCTATTTTGGGTTTCTTCCAAGTACTGCTCACTTAAAAAGAAATCACTTAGTGACTGATATCGATGTTAGGCCTGCAGTGCGTAACAATGATAACTTCGTTAGTGGCGTTGTAAACACCAACCAAGGGGTTTAAGACACTTGACGCACCTAAGTCGGTAACACCCACTGTGACGTGATATGCTAAATAGAGTAGGAATATGTTTGAGAAGTCTTAAAGCATTTAGACTAATAGTTTCAGCTGATAGTCACTGAATGTTGGTAAAATTTGTAGAAACTGTAGTCTTGGTATGTTATCAGAGATAGCATGGCACAAACATCAGTCGCAGTAGCGGGAACGCATTCGGTATTTTCTTCCATTATTATTATGTAAAACACGTTCTCTGATTTCGCGTGTTTTCTAACATTAAGCTTTCCATTATTATGGCATTACTATTTCCTATTTTCTCCTGGTTGATTTCCTTTCACTTTACTGATATGAACTGTTGCAACTTGAATTTCATGTTTTAGCTCATTCGATGACTAATCCCCACCGCTATCTCGTCATTTTTATAGGACTTATAAAGCTACCTTCAAACACTGATCGCGTTGTAGGTCTTAATGATGGCAATCGCCTCCAGCTCTAATATATACTGACGTGGTTGTTGCTCAGTGCTTATGAAATTTGACTTTATTATTAGAAGTGAAACTTCATTTATTTATTGTCACACAAAGATTGTTACAAGGGAGCACCAAATACATATGCGCCATATAACAATAATGAACAGAAACTAATGTATGAGTGTGAAATAGTAATAATGAAGGAAGCAGTTTAGTTAAGAAAAATATGAGAAAAATCCTTTCAGTTAAAGAAGTTAAATTTCATGAAGAAAGTAAAAGAAAGTTACAGCAGGATTGCCACTAGCTTCTATTCTGAGCCATGTCTGATGTCGTCTCAAGCCACTGTGTTGTATCATCTCTAGGACTTCAGTCAGTGAGTCGTAAAAGACTATCAGAAGCCAGTCATGTACAGCATTCTTCCATAACACGACACCATGTCATACACTAAGCAACTATACGCTTTTTCCAACCGGTCCTATCATGAGCAAATAATTCACGACGTGGAATTCTGTGTGACGTCATTCGTTGTACATGTTCGAGTCACTAAAGTCGATGTTTCACATTAGTGATGCTAATTGAATTATCGTCGTTGTGCCCGAACACACGATGCTGAACCTCTGCATTGCTAACATGGTGTAGCCACTGGATGTCGGCAACCCTTCGGAGACAACGCTGACCAAACACAGAGTCGTCTAACATCCTGAACTCGGAGAGGCCAGGTTTCACAAACGTAGAGAAAGCTGCTCTTACCGACGCTTTGCAGATCCAACCATTTACGGTCAGACGACTAATACCACGAAAGCGCCAAAGATGGCCCAGGTTGTGATAAGTTGCTCTGACTTTTACTATACATGAATTCATCTCATCATTCACACCACAACCAGCACTTACGTAGCTACCCAGATACACACACTTCTAGACTTCCTTCATCTTGCTCACGACCCAGAGAGAATGCAGGCTTAGCGTCCTTATCAGGACGTAAAAGTACTTTGCGCCTAGAAGGTGCAGAGCACACGCCATTCGTACGAATATTGGTTGCCAACTAATTGAGTGTGGATTGTATGACTTGAGTATCATCGCGCAGTAAGACAATATCATCCGCATGCTAAGGGTTGAAAAGTCTTTCTCCAGGTTACAGATCAAAACCACCGTTACCTACGTGTATCAGAGCTGTTTCTAAAACGTTATCGATGGCTAAGTTGAAGAGGAATGTTTTGACTCGGCAACCCTGCCCAACCTCACTGCTTGGATGGAACAATTGATAGAGGTGATGGTAGGCCCTCACTCTGCCTGAGGTGTTTGTATATAGGGCCTTCAATATGTTAATAAACTTGCCAGGCAGATTCTCCTTCAACAGATAATTCCAGCAACGTGTCCTAACTGACCGACGGTGGGTCTGATGTCACGACGCGTTGCGCTGCAATAGGCATGACGGCGTCCTAAAATTTGGCGGAAGGTGGAAATATATGTGATCAATACATCCTCAACTAAAATAAAAACCAACTCGCCCCTAACGAATCAATCTTTCCCGTGTTTTGAACAACCTGCGAAGTGTGAAGTGAGTCAATAATTTGGAAGCAATCGGAAGTAGACTTATCCCTCGATAATTGTTGCATAGGTGACGTGAACTCTTTTTGAAGATAGGGATAATAATCGACTCCTTTCACTTTGTTGGAACACTTTAATTCCCGGATACAGATGGTTTCATTTGCACCAGATTTCTTATTGCCAGTGACTCGGATGAGGTGGAAGAGCTTCCGGCATTTACCAGAAGATGCTTATGTTCCCAACTCAGCTCACTCCGACTGATAGGCTTCTGGATCATTACGCAAACTTTTCACAATTTTATTATGTAACAATCCTCATTTATCGTTGAACTCGCGGTTGGTCGGAGTAGATCGACCTGCTTCAACGAGTTGTAAGGAGTCTGTAGAAACCCAACACTTATGAGCGGGACGTTTTGCGAAGCCGCACTTTCCGTACACGATTGTGTTGGTGAGCGCTGATTGGCTATTTCTTATCTAATCAGCACTAACCGATACTTGGAGAAGACTCTAGAATATTGTCATGTAAAAACTATAAGTATACAAACGTATCTCTTATTGTGCTTCTTACTTCTATCTGCCATCGTTACTTAGAGTATAATTTCGTTCCTGTTCAACTGTGTGCTGGTTTGGAGACTTATCGAGTGGATTAACGTCCAAGAATACTAAGCAATAGTAATAGCTGGGTCGTAATAAGAGAAATTATAACAGTAGATTAATAGCTAGCCTTGGAACAGGTTGTAGTCTGCACCAAGTTGCAGTAGACGGTCACCGTTACCTGGCCTGCGACCGACAGGTCTTCATCGGCCACCCGAACGAATTTTCTGTGTACCTAGACCCTTGACCTGTGCATTCAAGTATACGGCTAGTACTGCAATACTTGTCGAACGCACGTTTTGTAGAAGAACAATTATCTGGTGGTCAAACTCATCCTTGATCGCATCCGGGATGCAGCTTGTCGATGCGTAGGCGATGAAGAAAAGACATCGTTCCTTATACCGAATACTCATTTTGATGGAGCTTTCTAACAGCACATGACTGACTGTTGATGCAAATCCAATCGATTAGTGCTGCCTCAGTTCTGGCGTTTAGTGAGACAAGAACTAGACGAAGATGCTATACGGTCCCCGGATAAACGAAAATGAGACAAGCTTTACGAAGCAACAGATGGAGAGCAACTTTGTAGTATTTCACAGAAGTCCTGAATACGGGTCTCGGATAGACAACAAATACCGATGTTAAGACTTCCTTAAGATATAGCGAACCTTGTCTGTTTTCCGATCAGCAGTGGTGTGCGAGCGTTGGAGGCATGTTTGAATACCGAGACTAGATTTACTAATACCTTCCTACCTTTGTTTTCCTTGAAATATATAATATGGCTTAGTAATTTTATCGTGAATATATTAAGTTTTTACACTGTTTATTCCTCCAGCCATACATTTGACTTTTCACATCTTTTAGACTCAGAAAAACTGGTTCAAATTCTTCCATGGGAAAATGATCAAATTGAATGCTCAACAAAGAGCAGAATTTCCTGGTATGTTTTATTAGCTTTTACAAATCCATGGTTGACATTTAGCACTTATTAAGTCTGCTGCATGTCTATTTAGTACTCAATTTAACCTTAGCATAAATCCAGCGCTAAAATAAGTTTGAAGTTGTTGGTAAACCGTATTACTGATTTCTTGTAGTCACGTTAAAAGTATTCACACTTTTTGAGATTGTTCCTCTCTACTGTGATAAATCTGCACCCAGCACCAAACATTCATACGGTTTATGTCCCTGTTTCAAACTTCTGTAAACAGTTTACATTACAGTTGTATTTAATTAAGTTGGCTATGTAATTGAGGAAGCCTATAACTCAATAAATAGCTCCTTGTAAAGCGTTTGCATGATTATTTACAACACTAAGTTTTGGAGCTACATTCCATAAAATTTGTAATTTTGAAAGCAGCAATTCTAATTTTTTTGTTTCTGCGTATTTATGTTTGTTTATTTATTTAAAAAAACCAATAGTAGTGTCTAGAGCTTTCGTGGTTGAGTTCAAAATGGATGAAATATCACCTGAATTTAAGACTTGTCTTTCTCAACTGTATGCATTTATTTCTGTGTAACTTTTGATTTTCATGTTCAGGTTGATGCCTTTTTATCTAAAAAGGATCTTAACATTATTTAACTGCTAATATTTTCTTATGTAAGTCAGAGGTTACACTGTAATAATTTCATTCCTTTTTTATTTTAATTTTACTAGAATTCAATACTTTAGAGTGTATTCGTCCTAATTTCAAGTCCTACTTTCAATCCTCAAGTTTAGATATTTCCCACCAATCTTCTATGACTGTGTGGTCTTTGTATTGGAATGTACTTGCATACACTACTCCCCTACAAAGTTTGTATGCGGACCATACAAATCAATCTAAGGTACTTCATTCACTTTTATTTTTGCTAACATGCCACTGGTCGATTATTTTAGTTATTTCAACTTCTTTTAGAAAATCATGTACTGTTTCCCGCATTATTGTGTATTCCTCTTTTTTTGACTTACATAAGAAGATAAACGTTGCGTTGTGTTAGTGAATCATACATCTTGAACTAATTTTACAAGCAAACATCTTTCCCAAGTTAATGCTATTTCTTTCCTCTAAATTTCTAGATTCAATTACTCCTGACTCAATGTTTAGAGGTTATAATATAGAAGCTCGGTCAAACCATCTAGCAGAATTCTTCATTACATATTTATTTCACGACGAAATGTACACAGCACATGTATTTATAGTAAGATATTGTTACGTCAAGAGATCTAGTATTCAATTTATAATTTCGGAGCCCCAAAATGCCCTGGTGTGGCCGAGAGCGGGGTGGGCGCGCCCTCCCTCTCGAAATGCTCTCACACGGCCACGCATATACAGGACTAGACAAGCATGACATTGATCACCACCCAGTGATCAATCAATTGTGATTACATCTCAGTCCTACAGGAGGTCAGTCGCGGCTTGGATAGCTCAGTGGTAACTTCTCTGACTGTGAAGCTGGGTGACGCGAGATCGAATCTGCCAGGGAGCACCAGTTCCCTCAAAATTACAGGTAAACCTTGCTGACGAGTGCCAAGTAGCACGAAACCCGGGTCCAGCGTTTCCTGTTGACTACCTCCAACCACCTTAAATTTCAATACATGGTGCCCATAGTGTCGAATCACCTAGACTGTTGGCTACATTGCAACATGATCGATAGCATTCGATCTGCACTAATAAGTACTAGACAAGCATGACATTGATCACCACCCAGTGATCAATCAATTGTGACGCATATACAGCCTCTGCCAGGAAAGTCCTACTCACTGCCTTCTTGTAGCGGGGGTGTTGTTTACGAAAATGAGAGGACGAAAAACGAATGTCCGGCGCTTTAAGCGGATCCTAAACCAATGGTGCATATGGGCTCCAGTACCCTATGAGAACAAATGGCGTATGAACCAATCGTCGGTCACCGGCTACCATAGGAATGCATCTCCTCACGATGCTCCAGTGCCTTGTGGGTCAGACCTTTAGGTCAAAGGCTCGGGGTGTGGTCCCCTAAGAAAACTACCTGTTTCGGTCTGGGCACCCGTGCAGTATCACAGCCCACACACACACAAATATGGTGTGGCGCATATATATTTGGTGCCCTCTTGTACCAATATTTATGTGTTGAAATAAATAATTAAAAATAATTTAGAATTTCAGAGCTCATATCTCTCCAAATTTTGTCAAGAAATGAAACTAAGATATATAATTTACTTACGTTGAGGGTGTTGGACTAAGTGTCATATTATTTACCATGTTTCTTTCGCATCATGTTCCGATATAAAGTTTCTCGGGGCATTAGAAGTTCTACTATTCATATTGGTAGTGTGTGTACTTGTTTTTGTTGTTAAAGATTTCCTATGATGTTCAAAGAGCTTCAAACTCACTAATTATTTGTGATTGAAATATTTTGTATTAATCAAACCAAATAACGATCATTCTAATACCTTTCCATTTTTATGCCAAGGTTGGGTTGGGGACATTACAGAAGTATTCCGTTGTGGTCTGGTTGATTCGCCAACAGTTCTTAGGAGTACGTTCAGACATATTTTTGAAATTTTGCTTCGAAATGTGATTCAATGTGACATTTCAACTAAATATTTTACTTTGATATGTGATAAATGGTTGAAAACGTAGTTAAGCTGATTACATTGCGTGCATTAATTCATTCAGAAGTTTAACAATGGTTAGCGTAAACAGGAAGTTGCACAGTTAATTGAAAATTTTCTCCGAAATTGTAATGATATTGTACGAGTAAGGCGGAACGCACTACCTTTACCAATAAAGTCTGATCCTTAATGGAAAGGCTTTGTATAAGAAGGAGTTTTTTGATGGTGATAATGAAAATACTATGTAATTTCAATCAAGAAACTGATAAGAAAATAATTTAGTAGTAGTTAAACCCGAAATACATGAAATAAGAATTTAAACTCACTTAATTAGAATCAAAGACTTTCCCGAAGTAATAAATTCTAACCAAGATACGAGTTGCTCAATTGTAGAGGACTGGGTATTCAAGATGATAAAAATCGACTGACATTTATTTGTGATTGCAAAATTTGGTTATTAAAGGTTAAAAACCGGACTGCTAGGACCCTTGTATCTTAAGGTTAATATTTAGTTCAAATAGATTTTTCTGTTTACTTTCTTGTGATTGGGTTCAGCGTTATTCAGCTTAATTATCCAGTCAAAATCACTTCGTTTCTCTCGACACGTCATACATTTGTTGATTATAGTTTGGTTAGGGACTTGCATTTGAATCCAAAATGCGTGTTTAATTCTTCTTGTGCCTCTGCAGTTTGCTATACTTACTTCCTACCAGAAATCTGACTGTACCCTCTACTTTAGATTCTAAAGGAATTATTTGCTTTCATTCTAGTTGTCATCGAAATTTCCGGGTCGCTTTTATAGATATGATTGTAGATAGATCATTTTTTCTATAAGAGAAAACTAATTTCTTTTTATTTGAGCTGTGTTAATGCGTAAAACGGTAGCTTACTGGTTAGTGCTTGACCATTAACCACTGGGTTTCTACTGCTCACCTCTTTCCCCCTCTGATTAGGGAACAGGAGAGTTTGACTAGTCCATAAGCATATATTTCGAGATTGGCGTCACGAAAAAACGTGGTTTAATCGAAACCGATTTTATTATCACTTCTAAATAATTACATCTTCATTACATCATAAAGGATCCTGCTCACTGTTCATAATACCAGATAAATCACAGATATACAGTATAACGAACCTAAAACTGATTTTTCTGTTTATTTTATAGGAGGCTACTCCTAATAATAGCGAAGTCCACGTTTGCCTTACAAGTTTACTTCGTTTATCTGAAACATGTGGGATAAATTTAGAAGTAGTGCGGTCTTTATGGTTGTATTTCAAAAGTTGGCTAGTAAGTTTATTTTTACGACTTTCACGGTTACTTTCTGTCAAGTTTATGTGATAAGTCTGAATGTTAAAACCCATATTTTTTTGTATTACTTTAAACTGAACTTATACAACTTACTGTGTATCTCTTTATTTCACAAAATTTTTATTTAGAGCACTGGATTTGATACTTCAAACAGATCTTCAGGTTTACTTACACCTAGTATGAGGTAAGCATGTGAATTCGCTTCATAGCAAACTCCAGAGTCTTCATATTTATGTCACCATCATTTTTAATTGGCTGTATAAATAAGGCTGTTTCAATACAATTTTTTCATTACTACTAATTAAATAAAATTGAATTTGGTTTTAGATCAAAATTTCCCCATATAATGACTTCTCTGTACTCGACACCCAATGTTTTTCAAATTATTCGTTCTAATATTGATGAATATTCGTATAAATGATCCTCAGTGTCACGATTTGATCGATATATGATCAGTATTGACAAAATCCTGCTTTTTGTGTGTCTTTTGGATTTTTCATTTGTTTCAGTAAAACTGTTGAAAACTATGTCTTGTACTGACAGTAGTGTGACGCTTCTGTAGTTCCTACACTAAAATCTTTTTTGGTTAATATCTTGACGGCCTCCAAATGCCCTGGTACGGCCAAGAGTGGGGAGAGTCCGCTCTCCCTCTCGAAATGCTCTCACATGACCACGCGTATACAGCCTCTTCCAGGGAAGTCCTACTCACTGCCTTCTCTTGACGGAGGTGTTGTTTACGAAATTGAGAGGACGAAAAGCGAATGTCCGGTGCTTTAACCGGGTTGGTGGACATAGAGAGTCCACCTAGGGGGGTTGAGAAACCCTGATTCCAAACCAATGGTGCACATGGGCTCCAGTATCCTGAGGGAACAAAGGGCGTATGAACCAACCGTTGGTCATCGGCTTCTATCGGAATTCATCTCCTTACGTTGCTCCACTGCCTTGTGGATCATACCTTCAGGTCGAAGGCTCTGGGTGTGGCCTCCTAAGAAAAACACCTGCTTCGGTTTTGGCACCCGGGTAGTATCCCAGCCCTCATACATATCAAATGAGATCTGTGTGGCGCATATATATTTGGTGCCTCCTTGTGCCAATATCTGTGTTAGAATAAATAATAATTAATATGTTGACGAGGTATCCCTGTTTTCCATTCAAATAATACTTGTTATTTCTTTCAAATTTTTCTTGGCTATATTGTGTAACACCTTTGCAGTTGTCTCTATATCTGAATTTAGTGGTTTAGCTTATATACTACTAAGTCCTAATGCTTTCCCATTTTTCCAGATTGGTCATTAAACGGTTAACTAGAAGGTAGACCCAAAGATTATTCCATTAGTACACCATTAGTTTTTGTTGTTGACTTTATTTTGTAATTTAAACTGGACATTAAAGATACATTGTAAAAGTAATTCCTTCAAGCAATCCTTAGGAACATCAATACGGAGTCCTTTGTTTTCAAGTTAATCACATTAGAACCAAACTATTGTAGTATGAAACACATTTGTAAAAACTGAAGGAGCAACTTAGGGTATCACTCAATTTCCGGTTACATTGACATCGACTAAACTAATAAATAACAAATGAATATATTGTATTGTACCTATTGAAATGAATTCCGACTAGCTGTAGAATTTCGGCCAACCATTTAACTGTAGGATCTTCTATTCCATGAAAGTTTCGCTTACGTTTCAATTGGATACTAAGCACGTGTGCTGTGATCTTTCATGGAGCAGTTTGCTTAATAAAAAACCTAGATATATTACTCATCAATGATAAGTTAAACAGGGCTAGCGACTTCTTTTGCCAACATTTTACCAATGAAATACGTGTTTACACATTCCGATACCCACTGATTCAAATATGATAGATTAACTAATCTAATTTATTTTAAAGAATAAATAACACCATATTATGTTGATACTTTGTATATATTTGTGATATAATAACTTAGTGTTTAGTTGTCGTTTTTTTATTTCTTCTTAACATGAAGTTTCAGATGTTGGTACAATAAGGTAAAACCAGCGTGTGAGGCCAGACAGTAAGTTAATTTTTGATTAAAGCTGTGAATGTTGTTTTAATACCTAAAATGGAATTTTGATACTGCACTTCATTTCTAGATTTTGAAATCCTTTCCAGATTATTTCCACTAGATCTATTAGAATATTATGAGGATACAGTGAAAGCCTAGCAACTAGGTAAAACTATTGAGTAGAGTCCATTATTTTCATCACAAGTCTTTAGTGGGATTATGCTGAAGTGTATTTTTTGGTCCAGATTGAGAATTTTTAGGCGATTAATTCTGGTTGATTTTATCATCTTTACGTCTACGAACTTAAGTGAGAGATATCAATTCAATTTTGTCTTAAGGTTTAATCTTCAGTGTATGTTTTCCAATATTTTCATTTAGAAATTTCGTTATGTTTTGTTCACTTCTTCGGAGATTATCGTCATCCGACACTGAGGAGCTGTGTACAACGTAAGTAGTGTATTTTCATGTTTAATGTCCAATACAAATGTAATCTATATAAGGAGTGATCATCGGATTAGTGACCCCAACAAACCTTGACCTGTCGTTATTTCCCTTAGTATTGTAAACTTACTACTTGTATAAAAAATAAAAACGCTATTACCTTTAAAGTGACCTTATTTAGCGGATATATGATGTGATATAAAAGTTAAAAGGTCAAAACTATCCCGAAGTCATCATTTAAGTTGCACACCTATTGATCATGCTTGTAAATTCTTTAAAAAATTTTAATATGTAGATATCTGCAATTTAAGTAAAAAAAAGGAGAAACATTTTGAAATATTTTGCTGAATACTTCCTACTTTACTGAACAAATGGTGATGAATAAAGTGGTCAATAATAGTAATGCTACGAATATCCTCGCTTTGAAAATCCTGCTTTAGTGTTATAAAATCAATTGTTATTTGTCATTCAGTCAAATGTTCAATGTACACTTCAGTTGAATACAAATATTAAGTGATTTACTGTATCACCCGTAACAGCACACAAGACCAAGTTGGTCACATTCAGATCCTTCCTACACCTCCTAATACCACTCTTATCTCCCCGAGTTCTTTTTCGACCTCGCACCGCTAGGGCAAACGATTCGAGTACGCGGAACGTTATTCCTGGTCTCCTGAAACCACGCTCTAAACTACACGTAGGAGCTTT
This sequence comes from Schistosoma margrebowiei, assembly GCA_944470205.2. Taxonomy (NCBI): domain Eukaryota; kingdom Metazoa; phylum Platyhelminthes; class Trematoda; order Strigeidida; family Schistosomatidae; genus Schistosoma; species Schistosoma margrebowiei. The sequence continues at coordinate 30,774,264 of OX104024.1, read as the reverse complement.
TAACGTGCGAACACTGTGCCAAATAGGACAACAGGCTTCCTTAGCTAGGACTTTAGAATGTCGCACCATCTTTATGTGCTGCGTCTCCGGAATGCGCATACAGGATCTGAGTAGCGTCATTCAGTTGACATCACCATGTCTAAACAAAGAACCAACTCGATTCGCACTTCGTGTATCTGGAAGCCCAGATGCTGCTTCTCATGGACTCGCCGGCCTAGGTATAGCGTTGAGTCCTAGGGCAGAACTAGATCTCTTAGACTGGATCCCAGTAGACAGCCGTTTGTGCGCTGTCCGACTAAACGGAACAATAAGGACTCGGAAAAATAGGGACACTCGTCTTTGCCTCTTCGTCGTCTCTGCCTATTCTCCCACTGACTGCAGCTCAGATGATGTAAAAGATGAGTTTTACAGAAAGCTTTCGGACATTCTCCGAAAAGCTAGGCGCTCCGATGTAGTAATAGTGGCCGGTGACTTTAATGCTCAAGTAGGTAAACTGAGCGAAAGGGAAAGACACCTAGGTGGATCTTATGGTGTCGTGGCTCAAAAAACAGATAATGGCGACCGTCTGTTGCAGCTATGCACGGATAACCGCCTCTTTCTTGCAAATACTAACTTTAAGCATAAGGAAAAACATCTTTTGACATGGCGACCCCTAATTCGTCCCAACGTCGGACCCAAATAGATCACATCGCTATCAGCCACCGACGGATGGGCTCGATATAAGACTGTCGCTCATTCTGGAGCACATGCTTAGATTCAGTTCATGCTCTAGTGCGAGCGCGTATTTGCCTGCATCTTACTTTACGTAAGAAAGATGCTACAAGGAAACCTCTTAGGGCCCTACTTAATGATAGTCAAGTTAAGTGTATATATCAGGAACAACTAGGAAAACAGTTAGGCAGCCATGTATGTGATGCCTACCCCGAGGCAGAGTGGAATGATATCCAAAAAGTTGTGGAAACAGCAGTGATATCTGCTAGTACGGTAAACCGTAAGGTTAGGGAGTAACACTGGGTCTCAGCAGCATCTACCGCACTGATAGATGCTCGAAAACTCATTTCATCTGTACCTGAACGTAACGAAGAGCTGAGTCAGCTTAAGCGCAAGCTGATAAGAAGTCTACGCAACCATCGCGGACAGTGGTGGGTAGCGAAAGCAAGAGAGATGGAAAAGGCAGCGGCAATAGGTAATAGCAGACAATTGTTCAGACTCGTTAAGAAAACCGGTATTAGGAACCCGACTGTGGGCGAAACAATCTCAGAGAAAGATGGACATATTATACATTGTCAATCCAGGAGATTGGATCGATTGGCAGAACACTTTAGGGATCAGTTCAACTGGCCTTCAGCCACACTTCGGTTTCCCACGATCTCCAGTCAACCTGAATGGCAAGTTAATTTAGGTCCTCCGACTCTTTACGAAGTAGAAAAATCTATCGGAAATCTGAAGCGAGGGAGATTAGGAGGCCATGACAGGTTTACTTCTGAGATTTTTAATGATGGTGGTCCAGTATTAGCAGTGAGATTAACCGAGGTCTTAGGTAGAATTTGGGAACTGGACGTAATCTCATCTGACTGGTCTCAATCACTGATTGTGCCAGTTTTTAAGAAAGGACAAAAGTCCTCTTGTGACAATCACAGAGGAATCAGTTTGACTAATATAGTGTCTAAAATATTAGCTTCAATAATACTTCGACGCTTAACTAAAGCTCATGAAGAGCAGACTAGAGAAAATCAGGCTGGTTTTCGACCTGGACGTGGTTGTATAGACCAGATATTCACACTACTTCAGGTTCTAGAACACAGACACACGTTCAGGCGCCCCATAATCGTAGTATTTCTCGACCTTAAAGCAGCATTAGACTCTGTTGATCGTGAGGTTCTATTGCAGTGTTTGTCATTGAAAGGAGTAACAAAGAAGCACATTAACCTTAAAAAGGCTCTCTACACGAACACAACTGGTAGAGTGAGAGCTTATGGCGAAATGTCATGCGATTTTGCAACTTCAAATGGTGTCTGGCAAGCTGTTCACCATCTCCATTTCTGTTCGATTTCATCGTAGGCCTACTGCTGGAAGTTCGGCAGTTCATTCTGTTTTAATTTACGGCAGCGAAACATGGCCATTAAGAGTAGAAGACACTCACAAGCTACTAGTATTTGACCACAGATGCCTTAGAAGTATTGCTGGCGTCTGCTGGGATCACCTGGTAAGTAATAGTGAGGTTAGACGCAGGGCATTAGGGAACGATGGTAAATCGGTTGATGAGGTTGTGAATCTTCATCGACTGAGATGGCTGGGACACGTGTTACGTATGCCCAACGACCGACTGCCTCGACATGCGATGTTCAGTAGTATAGGAGGAAGTTGGAAGAAAGCTAGGGGCGGCCAGACCAAAACATGGCTCAAGTCCATGAAGTCACTGACAAGTGGACTGAGCCATGTTGGTAGGTGTAGACTACCTGGTTGGGGACCGCGAGATGATAGCAACCGATGGTTAGAGACCCTGAATGACATGGCTCAAAATCGTTTGCAATGGCGCAGGTGCATACACTCTTTGTGTTCTCCCAAATTCTAATCTCCTGATTCCTCCTTGTCTCTTTTTTCTCTTCCTAAATTTATTTCACTCTTTAAAGAACATCTCCAAACTCTAATCTTTCCGATTACTGCTTATACTCTTACTACCTCTACTACTACGGGATTTGAATCGACAACTGCATCTCTGTGCTAATGTGTTATGGCAACTCGAACTGATGTACGTACGTACGAAGTTCTACGTTGTTACTGACTGACTGACTGATTTACCGTATTTATGTTCATGATAGTTAAATATTTTTGGAAAAGAAAAGAAATACTGCCAAATAATTTAATCGAAGTACTTGTATTCGACTTTGGTTTTTGGATGTTTAATCGTTATATTTTTAAAGGTGTCAGTGATGATAACGACTGGATATTTGCTTTATCAAAGATACTAATCATCCAATTAGATGTCTTCGAAAATTCAATGAGTATATTTACCCTCTAATGTCTGGTTATGACATTTACTGTAAAGGTTGATTACCCACAGCTTCATTTTCCTAAAATTCGATTTTTGAAATGGTTCACTTTATTGTAAATTGTAGGAACTTTCGCGCGCTATAGGTCAATAAGTTTGCCCTTTATTACACCGTAGATTTTAAAAATTACAGCATTTTTCATTCTTGAAAGTTACAACTAGTACGATAGCTAGTAAATGAAAACCACTTTTCAGTAACTTCCCGACATTTTTCACTTTTTCTTACTCTTCTCGTCTTATTTTCCAAACAGCTTGAAAATCCCACTGTTGTCACTGACTAAGCCAAGTATTTCTTACTACTTTTTCATATGGGCTAATTTAATTGAAGAAGCTTTGGATACATTATCAGTGAGCATAGGCAACATGGATTGTAATAAAATAAGTTTATTGTCCCTGGTAAGTTAGAAATATTTCCGTTAATATGGTATATATATATATATATATATATATATATATATATATATATATATATATATATATATATATATATATATATATATATATATATATATATATATATATTCATCAAGGAGGACCATAGGCTGCCTACTAACTCTCTCTATCCAAACCTGTCCTGGGCAATCCTTTCCAGCTGCTATTCACCCTTTTCATGTCTACTGTTAATTATCGGCGCAGTGCATTCTTTGACCTTCTTCTTTTCCGTTTCCCATTACAATTCCAAGTAAGCGTTTTCCTCGTGATGCAGTTTGGTGATTTCAACAATGTATGCCCTACTCACTTCCAACATTATTTCCTAATTTCCTCTTCAACTGGAAGCTGGTTTGTCCTCTCCCACAGTAGCCTGTTGCTGACGGTGTCCGGACAACAGACATTTAGTGTCTTTCGCAGAAAATTGTCTAGAAATACTTGTACTTTTTTGATGGTGGTTGTGGTAGTCCTTCAAGTTGCAGCTCCGTACAGTAGGAGTGTCTTGATGTTCGTATTGAAAATACTGACTCTGGTGTTTGCTGACAGTCGTTTTGAGTTTCATATGTTCTTGGACTGTAGGAACACTGTTTTTGCTTTGCCGATTCTCTTCTTTACGTTTACATCAGATCCTTCTTGTTTATCGATGATCCTCCATAGGTACGTAAAACTTTTCATCTCTCCCAAATCTCCCTCAAGTTTTCTAAATTTTCCTGAATAGAATCTGTGGTATCTTTTCGGTTACTTCTATATTTGACTTAAGTGCTTCAGCTAGTATATGTCAGGTCCTGCTGCTTTCCCACTCTTGATTTGTCTAACGGTCATACTGATGTATTCGATTGTCCGTGGGGCGACATCTATAGGACGGTCTGTGTGTGCTATTCCAATGTACGGTGAGTTCGGTAGGGCTGATCCATTCAAGAATTCTTCAAAGTGTTCTGCCCACTTGTCCTGCTGTCGTTGTATCTCAGTGATTGACTTTCCTTGTTTGCTCCTGACTGGTTGCTCTGGTTTTCAATTTTCCCGACTAGTTTCTTCGTTGTGTCACATAGTTGTCTCATTCCCTTCTCTTTCAGCTTTGAACTTTGTCGTTGCCAGATCTTCTACGTATTTTTACTTGTCGGCTCTAGTGCTCATCTTTACTCGCTTGTTTGCTTCTGTGTATTCGGTCTTCCCTTGGCTTCCTCTACGTCAGTTCAACAGTTGTCAATTGTGTGCCCTTGTTCTTCCTTTCTTGCATCCTGACCTTGATTTCGATAGAGATTCATTCCTTATGATGAAGCTTCTTGAGGCCTAGCACCGCCTAACACGTTGAAGCGAGCGCTTTCTTGATCCCTTTCCAGTTGGTGACTAACTCTGGATCCAGCCAAATTAGAAAAATTGTTTGAACAACAGCTGAAGCTGATGGAGATGATTACTCAGGCGCACATATCTTCTCGAGTCTCAATTACACTGACAATCCCTCAATCAGTTGACGGTATTACCAGTAGTATTTCAGAATTTCTTTATGATCCTGACGCCAATATTACATTTGATACTTGGTTCAGGCGTTATGAAGACCTTTTCAAAGTTGACTTTCCTGACAGAGGTGATTCGTGGAAGGTACGTGTTCTCCTTCGAAAACCTGGTCCATCCGAGCTGGACAGGTATTCCAACTTCATTCTACCGCAGAACCCACGCGACCGTTCCTTCGACGCCACTATTCAGTCTCTTAGCCAACTTTTTGGTGATCATCATTCACTTTTCAATACTCGATATCGCTGCTTAAAACTGGTCATGAATGAGTCCGATGACTTCCTGACCCACGTCGGCGTTGTTAACCGTGAGTGCGAACGATTCAAGCTCAGATCCCTCACTGAAGACCAATTCAAGTCCCTAGTACTCATATGCAGTCTTCAGTCACCCAAATTCTCCGACATCAGAACTCGGTTGCTTAACCGCCTTGAACAAGACCCAACAGTGACACTCAATCCGATCATAGACAAGTACCAACGCGTCACCAATCTGCAGCGTGACACCACTTTGGTTCAATCTGGAGGCCAGGGTGGTTCCGAAGTTCATGCTGTTCAGCACCAAAAACGTCTTCGAGATCGACAGCCTGGAGTCCTTCGAACGCCAGTGCTGTTTCTGTCTCTAATCACTCCAAACTGACTCAGAAGAAGCCCCTCTCGCCATGTTGGCACTGTGGAGCCTGGCATTATATGAAGTTTTGCCCATTCGAACAGCATATGTGCGATCGCTGTCAAAAAGTTGGTCACAAAAGCGGCTATTGCAAATCCAACCGATCCAATAACCGTTGAAATGCACAGATGCAGCGTCGTTTTCCCAAAAAGCCGATTACCTCATCAAGGAGTTTATCAGCAGTCTTCCACACTCATGCCGCGACTCGACGCAAATTTCTGACCCTCTCAATCAATGGTCAGCCATTTCGTTTGCAGTTGGATACTGCATCAGATATCACTATTCTGTCGAAAAAGACTTGGTGAACCTTGGCTTAACCTCCCATCAAACTATCCTCTCAGACAGCCGTCAGTGCCTGTGGGGGTCATCTCCACCTTCATGGTGAACTCTATTGCCGCATTTCATTCAAAGGTACAACATTCAATGGGACGTGCTACGTCACGAATTCTACGCTCAACCTCCTAGGTTTGGATTGGTTCGAAGAACTTGGTCTCGCTGATCTTCCCATTAGCGCTATCTGTAATCAAGTACAAACTACTGCCTCTACACAACAGCATGCCTCAGACCTTCAAGAACGATTTATTGAACTTTTTCAGCCTGGTCTCGGACTTTGTTCCGCAACGGAAGCTGTTTTAAGACTGCAGCCAGAAGCTACGCCAGTTTTTGGCACAAAACATCCAGTCCCATACGCATCTCTTCTTCTGGTTGACTCTGAACTTCAGCGTTTGGAAACTGAGGGTGATCTAGTATCTATTTCTTATTCATCATGAGCTGCACTAATTGTGGTTGTAAAAAATCCAATGGTTCCATACGCATTTGTTCAGACTTTTCCACATGGCTCTGCAGCAGCATCGCTATCCGCTGCCGATCCCAAATGACTTATTTACTATTTTAAATGGTGGTACCTACTTTGCTAAGCTGGATCTGGCCGTTGCTTACCTTCGAATTCCCGTCGCTCTCGAATCGAGAGAGTTGTTGACAATCAACAGTCACCGAGGATTTTTTCAGTATACATGGTTACCCTTTGGTATCAAAACTGCTCCAGCAATCTTCCAGCAGATCATGGATACTATGCTGGCAGATGTTCCTGGTGTTGCTACATACCTTGACGATGTCCTCATTGTCGGCTCAACTGCTGATGAACTGCATATCAGAATCCACTTAGTTCTACAACGCCTCCAGGATAATGGTTTTCGCCTTTGCCCCGAAAAATACCAGTTCGTCTTACGTTCCGTTAAATACCTGGCGTTTATCTTTGATGCTTTCGGACGACTCCCTGATCCTCAAAATACTTAGGCAATCCAAGAAATGCCTGCCCCCACTGATGTCTCCTCACTGCGATCATTTCTGGGAATGATTAGCTACTATTCAGCATTTCTTCCATCACTGCATGACGTACAACATCCATTAAATCGTCTGCTAGAAAAGAATGCTGCTTGGAATGGGTCAACGCAATGTGAGTCAGCCTTTTAAAAACTTAAAGCCATGTTATTTTCCAATCTACTGTCAACCCATTACGATCCGGAAGTGCCCATTATGGTTGCTGCTGATGCTTCAAAACATGGACTGGGTGCCGTACTGTCGCATGTCTTCCCCGACGGTTCAGAGAAAGCGATGATGCACGCTTCGAGGGCACTAGCATCTGCTGGGAAACTACGGCCAGATCGAGAAGGAAGCGTTAGCTTTGATTTTTGCTGTCCGGCGATTCCACAAATTCATTTATGGGCGCCGTTTCACCTTGCTCACAGACCACAAGCCGTGGTTATCAATATTTGGATCAAAGAAAAACATTCCTGCCCATTCTGCTAATTGTCTTCAACGTTGGGCGTTGGCGTTATTGGGGTACGACTTCGATATCCAGTATCGACGTTCCGAAGATTTCGGTCAATCAGATGCACTGTCCAGACTTATTAGTAACCATTCTACCACTGATGAGGATACACTCATAGCCATAATATCAACGGAAGAAGATTCCGGTGCTATACTATTAGCGAATACCGTTCGAGCAATGCCTTTTACCGCTGAAGATGTTCGGAAAGCTACCAGAGAAGACCTAATTATACAAGAAGCGATCACCTATGTTCAGAGCAGATGGCCAGTTAAGCAACTGAGTGGTGATATGCAACAACTAGCGAATCGTCGCAGCGCCCTCTGTTGTTGTTTACAATTGTCTGATGTTCGGTGATCGCGTAGTAATTCCAACAACCCTACGTTCTAAGGTCTTACGCCAATTTCACTCTGGACACCTAGGGATAAACCATATGAAATCCATCGCTCGAAGCTATGCATATTGGCCGAACATGGACAAGCAGTTCGTGGACTTCGTCAAAAAGCTGCGAATAAACCCCCTTAGTTGCCTCCAGTACCCTGGCCAAAGTCAGAAAAACCCTGATCGCGAGTGCATATTGACTTCAACGGACCCCTAGATGGTACCACATAACTGATACTGGTTTACTTCTACTCCTAATGGCCGGAGATATTGCCAATTGCGCCACACTCTACAACTTGAACCATCAAACGTTTTAATCAGATTTTCGCTCAGCATGGTCTTCCAGAAACAATAGTAACAGACAATGGTTAACAGTTCACATCTATCCATTTCAGAGAATTTCGCCTGCAAAACTCGATCAACCATGTCCGTTCTCCGCCATATCACCCGCAATCTAATGGACAGACTGAAAGGTTCGTTAATACGTTTAAACGAGCCATGCTTAAAGCACGAGGGGAGGGAACCACAGAAGATATCATAGAACGATTCCTAGTTGTGTACCGGACGACCCCGCATGACTTATTGCCAAACTCCGAATCCCCTGCTGATATGCTTATGGGGCCAAAGCTACGGACAGTCCATGGTGCGATGACACCCAAGCAAGTGGCCCAGCAAAGACCCCAGATGAAGAATACTCGAATTCCCTACAAAGTTGGTACAAAAGTGTATGCGCGGGATTATAGACATGGATGTGATAGATGGGTAGAGGGTAAAGTCACAAAGAAACATGGGGACGTCATGTATGATGTCAAAGTGAACCAAGAAATCTGGACCAGGCACCACAATCAACTAAGGCCAAGGGAAACTACGGAGAAAGAAGCAATTACAAAACGCGTTTCATTCGACTTGTTGTTGGACACTTTTCAACTTCCGACAGAGACAACTAATTTATCTACTCAAGTAGGACATCCTTCTGGTTTTGGGTGGTTGCCTCAGAGTTCAGATCGCAAACGAAGACACCCAAAGAATTTTCACGTAAACCCTCGGTTACGTCGCTATTAACTTTTCCAAAGGGAGGTGTTGGGATATTCAGGAAAATATCCCAAAAATTATCCTGTTAAGTCTATTACTATCCTTGAACGTGAAATGGTGTCATTTTCCTATTGGTCAATATTTATTTCACGTGTTATTTTCCTGTTGGACAATATTTATGGTGGTCCTAACTGTTTAAATATGCATTTGTCTGTAAATTCTTATTCTTCTCCTGACCCCATAAACGATTTTCATCTACGGTTCGTGTTCTGATATATTGGAGTTTGGGAACAGTATTGGGGTCGTACTGGAATATCTGAAGTTGGTCAGTCGGTAGAAGTTAGAGTAGCCACCCGCGGTCCACAATAGGTTGTCAGAAGGAGCATCGGCCCCGTGAATTCCGAATAATCTTGACTTTCACTTTGAGGGGTCGTAATTCTTCTAAATGGAGATTCTTCAACTCCCATGATAGTCTGAAGTTTCTTCTGGTTTGAGTGTTGTTTTCTACGAGATGGAGTTGATAACCCTATGCAAGACCCTTCTCCTTTACTCGGGTTTGGGAGTGGCATCAACCGCACAAGAGCTACAGACGGATTTCACCTGATATTCGCGACCTGCCACCCATGCAAGTACCGATCGGGCTCAACATTGCTTATCTCCGGCAATCGGCCGAGAACAGGTGTTTTCGATATTTGTACAGGTGTATGTTTCTTTTGCTTTCAAGGAGAATATGTGTTAGAGAATGGAACTTTAATGCTGTAATGTTACTGTTTAATCACAATATTGTTTTCCATTTCCATATGTATAATTTTATCTCAGTTAATGTTTTGCAGATGCTGACAAAACTATCACCAACTGGATAATTAGTTAGACATCATCAGAAAGTTTGAAGTTTTTTAAAAATTAATAAATTTGTTTGTACAGTTTATTACTTTAGTAATTTGGATTACTTTGTTAACTGGTAAAGAAATCACATTCCTCTTTTGAAGAACGAAGTTCTAATTAAGTGCAGTAGTATTTATAAGAAATACATAACCGTTATTTCTTTTCTAGAATCTTCCCTCATTAGAAATGACCAGAATTATGTTATTAACAAGCATGTAACGTCAACAAATTCTAATTGGGAATTCTGCCAATGATGCAAAATAATGATTTTAAACTGTCACTAAATGATTTAGAATAATGAGCAACATCTTGTTGTGCTGATGCGGTATGGCAACCTTGACCGATGCACATATGTGCCTGGTCCTACGTTGTAGCTGACTGACTGAATGAACAACACAATTATTGCGTCAATATTCGCTTTCCACTTAAATTAAATTTCACATAATATTTCATGTTAACGTCGTAGGTTGAGCACATTGTTGAGATATCTTCCTCGTTATCGGAATCGAATAATGTCGCCCAAAAATCATTACATAATTGGGACCCGAATCGCGGTTGTATTCTTCTTCAATGTTTGCAGTATCTACTAGTTATGTTTGGAGAATATGGATGCTTGCATTCGGAATTAAATATTGATTTGCTTTGTTTGTCACCAGTTGTTGAGAAAATCAATGGTGTCATTATTTCCTTACGCCGTAGTCTGTCTCTGTGAGTTGTGACGTTTTTTCCTTTGCTTTTATGATGGACCTGAATTACTTAAAACCACTGTCGCTAGCAAATAAACTCACTTGTCGCGTCTAGGTATCATTATTAACTTAGTGAAATACACATGTTTCATCGTTGTATCTAATAATCATAGGACGAATGATTCGTTCATTCTGGCTCAGTGTTTGTGTTTTAGAAAAGTCAGTGTTATGCAATTCAGGATCTATTACAGTTTTGCACTGGTCCGATTCTCCATATTACACTTGACAGTAATCAATTTTTTACTAGATGAATAGCCGAATTGATGCCAGCACCAATCACGGTTAAGAATAATAATCGTAGTGAACATGGTTTGTAAGAGAGTTAAATACGCGAATAAAAAAAACTGATTATTCAGATGAAGATAAAGAATAAATGGATCTGGACCGACTTGGATATGTGTCCCATAAGCTACTGTTAATTTTCTTCCGTATTTCCAACCTTGTGACATTTTATAAGAACAGGATTAATCGAAACATAAAGTCTGTTAAAATTGTTTATTCACATGAAATCGATACACGAGGAGTTTTGTTCCAAAAATCTTATTTAATGATAGATAATCACTCACACGTTAGTAAACTACAATTTTTCAAATATTCCCATTAAATACATATTCACTTGATTAACGACCGATGCGTGGGTATTATTCATGTTGTAAACCTTTTTTATTGTGCAGAGACTGGTTGTGGTGGAAGGAAGTTTTATCACTGCTATTATTCTTGAAGTTTGGAAATTATGTTACTATTAAAAATATCAATCACTAAACTACATTTCATGTTGGGTTTTTTTTCAACTCCTTCACCGGGTTTTTTATTTCATACCCAGGTCTAACGAGCTTCTTTCTACGGAATCAGAATTCGCTTTAACACACCGTCCAGTAGCATTGAATCGATTGTCTACTTCGAGTCGTATTAGCGACTTCACATCTATCTCAATTCAGTTTCTTGTCGATCTTCTGCTTCCAAATAATTCCACTCATGTTTCACTACCTTCAGGTCGTATTTTTTTAATCATACAGTGTTTAGGTCAGTTTCCTTGGTTTTGTGGAGATTTAGTGAATTGCGGCTTTGGTCCTTCGATCAAAAGCGTATTTGATTGTTTGAATTTATATTTGAGTTATACAGGTGTAATTTTTAATAGTTGATATATATCGCACAATTGGTCAAACTTTAAGATATTCTTTAATTCAGAATTACATAGAAGGTTACCTTCCGTTATGTAGATGATGTTTATACTTTTAAGTGAACAAGTGATCGAGCTGTATCGGTTAAAGAAATCTGATCCTTAGTGCTGAATTTGCTTAATTCATTAAAAATCATTCGTTATATCATGTGGTTTCTAAGTAAAACATAGCGCGAAATTACCGGTGTAAGAGACAATTATTCCACCTCTCCTTATTTATAATATTTTGCTATGAAAACATTATTTTCAAAGCCGTATAAACATTTATGTGTGTCGGAATTTATAAGTGTATAAACAAATTTTTCATTCAGTTATTTATAAGTGGTATTGGGCCTGGCAAAAGTGTCCATCGGCTTCAATAGTAGTGATATCGAATTTAGTTCGAAAAGGGGTGGTAGAGATTCCGGAAATATAATGATACTGTACGTCTATCAGAATATTATATTGTGTTGTAACTTGAAATATGATCACATTGGTTTAAATAAGTAGCTACGAAAAGGAGATCGATGGAACAATTAGTGCATTCGAGCAAACGGAGTAAATGTGAATATCATGAACTCATGGTTTGAGATCAAATAAATATTATTTAAAATATGACAAAGAATTTCGGGTAGAAACAGTGTTTACAGTAATCATAAAATTTTTTGTAAAATTCAGAGCATCGTACAATAAACTGACCTTTCTGGGAAATGGAGACTGAGATCTAAATAGGAAAATATGAGATAGCTGCCTTCACATAGAAGATGAGTCCCCACAACTTCAGTCACTTTATACCAATTCGTCTGCGTCTATTGAGCTAGTTGTGCCGCTCGTACGTCAACGTCGCTTGTCTCATTCAGAAGCATCTACAGAGATGCCATTATATGTGAAAATTATATTTGAAATAATCTCAGCGATTGAAATTTGAATAATTCCAACGTTTCGTCTAGCTAACTTGTCTGGACTTCTTCAGAGTAGTAATCTGAATCATCAAAGAAATATTTAGCTTTTAACAATCAAAACTATACTGTGTTAAACCAATCAAATTTGGATGTTGATTTTTTGTAAAATAGGATGAAATGAGTCAGTTAACTGGAAATCATGTGAAAAATTCAACTACATGGAAATAATTAACTAAATAATGAATTGGATTGGTTGAAGTTAGACATTAACACCGTTGGATGCCGGCTCAGTGGTCTAATGGTTAAGTGCTCGCGCGCGAAGCCAGTAGGTCCTGGGTTCGGATCCCGCGGGGTGCGGGTTCGTGGATGCGCACTGATGAGGAGTCCCATATTAGGACGAAAGGGCCGTCCAGTGCTTCCAGGTTTTCCATGGTTGTCTAGCTTCAATCGACTCATGATTTCAACCTGTAAATAATGAATTGTATGTGTGTGATTGTGTATGTCTGTATGTATTTGTGAGATTAATTATTGATATTCGGTGTTAATATGTTATATATGAAGTGTTAAATAAATAAAAGTGCACGTTCAAGGTTGAAAAATGGTTTCTGAATCATCGATGTGCATGTCAAATTTAAGAATCAAACAAATACATAATCGTATTGCTGAAACCTTATTGAACTCAGTCAAAATAACGATGCATATGAAATAAACTGGTTGAATAAAGAGAGGGTTCAAATTACTTGTCAAACGAAATTCGCCAGGTAGTCACTAGTTGAATACCATCCTTTCGGTTCAGGCTGTTCTTGTTCGCCCATATATACAGAGCTGCTGTCAATCTTTATTAGTGTTAAAACCTTTCAGAATTATATTGGTCCCTTCAAAATTAATTTTGTGTCCTGTTTCTAACGCATGTAACGCTATCGCAGACTCATTCTTAAGTTCCCTCAGATCAACCGATGATTCGGGAACATTTTTCAAACATTGTTTGTTTTCCTTCAACCTTACATTCAATGGCCTGGATGTTTCTCTAATATAGGCTGCATTACAATCATGACAGTTGATCTCATACACTATATTCTGTTGTTCTTCCTTTGGTAACCTGTTCTTAGCTTTCACTGATGTCGATCTTAATGTGTTACTCTCCCTAAAATACACTATTATGTCGTGTTTGTTTAGAATCCGCTTGATTTCTTCCGATGTTTCACTACGGTATGGGATGACTACGGTGTACTTCCAGACTTTTCGTATACATTCTAGTCTAGTTTTTTTCTCATTTTTAACAACCTTCTTTAAAAACTCTTTTGGGTAGTTGTTATCCCTAAGAGTAGAAAATACTTTATTTAATTCAGTTCGTTGGTCTTCCTTGTCTGTAACGAGCTTAGTACTTGTGTTCATTAGATTTTTTACAACATTTGATTGTTTTGTTGAACGTAGGCAATGATAATAAGTTGAAAATAATTTTTTACATGAAATCAACATTCTTAGATTTTGATTCGGCCCATGCACAGTGCACGAAAATTAATTAGATTTCGATTACTACCCTGAAGAAGTCCAGACAAGTTAGCTGGACGAAACGTTGGAATTATTGGAATTTCAATCGCTGAGATTATTTCACATATAATGACTTCTCTATACTAGGCGCCCAATTTCTGTCAAACTATTCCGTATAATCTTGACGAATGTTCGTGTAAATCTACAGAGATGGCTCTGGCTATTCAGAAGCAACTAATTTGTTCATGTTTGAGATTTAGGTGCACTATTTTGTACTGAATGTTTAAATGTCAGTCTTCATACTGTCAAAGTAGAAAATTAGATAATATATATACCTCTGCGGCATTGCTTAGTTTTAGCAATTTTGTAGTTGAAGTCGTTGCCTAATGCAATCGGAATGTACGATAACTATTTTTTTTTATCGTAATTGGTTATGATGTTCATTCTAATTCGAATGATTTTATGATTTTTGGCACTTTTTATTTTCAGGCTCATCATATTTTGATTCGATTAGCTGGCCTTTTGATATTAAGTGGAACGAATGCGTCTTGCAATTACTTGAAGCTGTATAGTGAGTTTCAGGCAATTGTTTTAACATTTTCTCATTAATATAAAATATTTCATTGTTTGATTATCGCTGGACATCTGTGTTCATTTTAGATCCTTCTTAAACATATCTATCTCGAACGGTTTGTTCATGGTAAATGCTATTATAATTAACCGTTAAAATTACATAAGAATTCGTCAACCATCGATTGCTGGCTTGGTCAGCCGTACAGAAGCTTTTCAACCTCGTGAATAGATATATAAACTTGAGCTTGGCCATCCGGAGACGTATCAGAACTCTAGTCCTTTTGTGCTATAGTTCCCATTCGTTCTTCACTTCCTAATTAAGTGTTAAATAAACATATCTCGCTTTTGATGGGGTTTTTTTCTGAGCTAGATGATTTGGTTGAGAAAAAAACTCCATTAAAATCATCTAACTGAGCTACAAATCTCCACCGTCTCAAAAACATATCTCTTTTCTGAAATTTATATCTCTACACATCTGTTATTGATTTCAATACAGCAGTACGTAGTATTCATTCCCTGCTCTTTTCAAAGGGTTATGTCATCCCAATACTATTGTTTCAGAGCTCTGAGTACTAACACCATTTTAGAAAATTAGGTATCATACATTTTTATTGAATACCTATTTGAAGGTGTTTGGTACTTTTCACATTTGCGTGTTTTCCATGAGTTTTTCCTAATGTTTTCACTGCCGAATTGTTGCAAGTATGTGGTTAGTTTATGCTCATATTATATGGTCAAATAGTTTTCGTCAGAAAGTTTAACTTTTATCTGTAAAACTGATTTTCTGAAACTAAGTTCACCTAAACTTTAAGAATCGGTCAGTCAGTTATCTACAACGTATGACCAGGCACATATATTCATGGGTCCAAGTTGTCATACCTTATTAGCACAGCAAGATGAACGTCGAATTCATAGCAGTTACTTCAATTAAAAAAAGATTGCATATAAGGATATGATGCAGGGAGAAAGAATTATTTCGTAGAAAGAAAGATATGAAGTGATTTTAATCTCTTAGTTTAAGGGAAGACAAAAAGTGTATACACCTACGCCATTGTGATCGATTCTGTGCCATGTCACCCAGAGTCTCCAACCACTGATTACGATAGTTAGGCGGACCCCAACCAAGTAGACTGCATCTACCAACATGGCTCAAACCGGAAGTTGATGACTTCAAGCACTGATGCCACGTTTCGGTTTGGTCGTCCCTAACTTTCTTCCAGTGTTATAACTTGTGACCGCTGATTAGAGAGCAGTGACCTATCGATCGCATCAGTGACACGTAAACCGTATGAGTAGCCTAGAGTTCTGATTGGTCCCGCTTCTCTGTCTAGCCCAGCCAGTTTAGTCCAGAACGCAAGTCTCAGCCTCTGAGATATGAATCGTTATATTTCAAACAAACTCTGTTTATATACCAATCAAGCAGACCACATCGTACCATAAAATAGAAAGTAACATTTGACCCGTGAACTAAATATTAACCATTAGGAAAATGATACCATCTCAAGTCCAAGAATAGCATTAGACTTAATAAAATAATTCTTGGGATATTTTCCTGAATATCCAAACACCTCCTTTTTTGAAGATCCGGATTTTAAATTTTCCGAGTTCATCCTTCCCCGCGAAATAATGTTGGGTTCTCATATACCCAAGTTACAATTAATTTGACTGTATTTAAATCATAGTGAACAGAAATACCTTTAAAATCGAACAGATAGTGAGGCTAAACTCCATTGAATTCGAAGTCATCATAGTTTGAATCTTCTGAAATATTGTCATCACTTTCATTTGTGAATAATAGATCACTAAGGTAATCAGCATCTATCAAAGTCGTATTAGATTTCTGATCATCATTTCACGCATCTGACTTATTTTCTGATAAAAGAGAATCTCGATGATAAGATTCGTCAGAAGCTTCTGTTGCTGAATGATGAGGACCATCCCCAACACAGACCAGGATTGTGCGTCGCGGTAATCGGTGTTCAGGCATACGCAACACGTGCCCAACCATATCAGTCGATGAAAATTTACAAGCTCATCAACTGATTTATAATCATTCCCTAATACCCTGCGTCTAACCTGACTATTACTTACCCGGTGATCCCCTTTCGGCTTCCTTCTCAAGTGTCAATTTCTTCCATCCGTCTCCAACACAAGTCAGCATTGCACACTGTGGTGGGGTATGCGTGATACGTTGCCTTAACATCTCAGACGATGAGGATTTACAATCACAACGACTGATTTACCATAATTCCCTAATATTCGGGTCTAACCTCACTATTACTTATCTGACGATCACAAAAGATGCGGGCAATATTTCTAAGGCATCTGTGGTCAAATACTAGAAGCTTACGAGTATCTTCTACTCTTAATGATCACGTTACGCAGCCGTAAAGTACAACAGAACGAAATACAGCGCAGTATACTAGTCCTTTTATTGATAGACGGATATCTCGCCATCGCCATAGGTGACGTAAGTTGGCAAAAGCCAAACGAGTTTTTCGAATCCGTGCTGTGATTTCGCCAGACATCAACCCACTACGGCTGATCAGACTTCCAGAGCTAGAGTTGGGGGACCTACTTCAATGTCCCATTTACACTGTCTGGGAATGGAGAGTAGTTGTAGAGTAGCTGAACTGTTCCGCCCATCGTTCTAAACGTCTGGTCTGAGAACAGATAAGAGTGTTGTCTTTTTTCGAAATAATCTGACTTACACTTGACTTATTAATTCCAGTTTCTTTTATTAGTCTGTAGAGCTGTGTTGTGTTACCTATAGCCGCCGCCTTTTCCATCTCTTTTGCTTTCGTTGCACACTACTGCTCACGGTCGTTCCTTAGACTTTTGCTTAACCTAGATCTGATTTGTTTACACTCTTCATCGTGTTCAGAACCTGATGGTATGAGCTTACGAGAACCCATCAGTGTAATAGACCTTGAAAAAATCCATTGGTTCTTTGTAACCCTGTGGTTTAAATTACTGATAGATGTCACTACTGTTTCCACAGCTGCTTGTATATCTTTCCAAGCTACATCTGGGCCAGCCTCATTTTCAGAACTATCTAAGTGTGACCTTGTTTGTCCCTGAAACCTACTTTTAGTTTTCTCGTTACTAATTTCAGTTCTAGTAGGTCTTTTTAATGTGACTTTCATGCGTCCAGTGAGGCGCAAGCAGATGCGTGCTCGTATTAGGGCATGGTCGGAGTTCAGGCAGGTACTCCAAAATGAGCGACAGTCTTCTACCGACCCTCTCCAACGATGACTGATGGCAATATGGTGTATTGGAGTCTATCGATGGTTTGGTGTATGGGGTCGCCATGTTAGACGATGTATCTCCTTATGCTTAAAATAGTGCTCTCTCCGATGTCTCTGTTTAAATTAGTGATTACTATAGATAAACGATTTTCTGAGGACAGTTGAGGAAGACGATCACCATTATCTGTTCACTGAGCCGGAATACTAAAATACGCACCTTAATGCCTTTCTGTTTGGTTTAAACTACCGATCTGGGCATTCAAGTCACCTACTACGAGTACTATATCTGAACGTTTAGCTTTCTGCAGAAGTTCAGAGAGCTTTCTATAAAATTCATCTTTCAGTTCATCCGAGTTACAGTCAGTCAGAGCGTAGGCAGAAACGACAAAAAGAGTTCTTACGGAGCCGTTTAGCCGGACAGCACATGAACGACTGTTAACGGGGATCCACTCTAACAGTGCGTGTTCCGCCCTCATGCTTAGTGCTATGCCTACACCTGCCAGTCCACGAGAGTCTGCCATCGGGTCGCCAGATAAACGGGGCGCGTATCTCGTTGGCTCCCCGTTTAGTCTAGGTGAGGTCAAGTGAATGATCACACTAGGATCCTGTACGCGTTTCAGAGACACAGCATACATCGATGGTACGAGATTCTAGGGTTTTAGCCAAGGAGGCATGTTGGTCGATTTGACATTAGGGTGAGTACTTTGAAGGTTCCAATGTGTAGTTTTGAGCGGTTTCAGTAGACCTGAGAGTGTTTTGCGCACTAGAATCGTTGGCTATGGTGACACTTGAGGAGGAAGCTTAGGCTTGAAAGTCGATGTAGGAGAGATGATATGAATTGAAGAGGGAGGTTGATTATGAATACAGTGGTCTTGAGTGCTATTAGAGGTATGAGGGCGGTTATCACTTCCCGGTTGCCCACACCGTAGAAGGGTTCTTCTAGAGGTACTTAAAAAGGAAATTGGGCTAGAGTTGGTTTTAGTGATCTGAGAGCGTGACCGAAGTGCCGAAGGGACAACTTGTTGAGATTTTACCGCTGGAGAATAAAATCCGTGGTATAAGGTGAGTTGTGCACCTTTAGGGTCTACTTTTTCTAACCACACCCATTGTGGAAAGGTAGCATCGTTTTTATGCTGGTTGTCTGAGGTCAACCCTTTACTGCCGTTACAATTTTGCACAGTTAGTAGTACGACTTCACCCTCGGACCTTGGGTTTGCTGTTTTTAGTCGTATCGCTCTTCAACCAACCTGTCAGTCTTTGTAGACCTTTGGGGAACGATTTTTCCAGTTAGCGTAGTCCTATTATTTCATCACGATAT
Source organism: Schistosoma margrebowiei (assembly GCA_944470205.2). Classification (NCBI taxonomy): domain Eukaryota; kingdom Metazoa; phylum Platyhelminthes; class Trematoda; order Strigeidida; family Schistosomatidae; genus Schistosoma; species Schistosoma margrebowiei. The sequence continues at coordinate 30,755,042 of OX104024.1, read as the reverse complement.
GCAAGCCTAACCACTATGTCAAGGTAGTACGAACGGAGGAAACATCTAGAATAGTGACTGTTGTTTTAGTTTTAATTATTCTCCTCATTTTTCAGACTTCGACGTTTAGTGCTCTTATAAAAACATCGTAAATTGTTTAAATTCATATTGACCTCATGTGAAAAGCATTATTGATTAATTTCTTGATTTTGTTTTGTGTACTCAGCCGTCAGCATTACTTTAATCCCTTTTCTTTTTTCTCATAGTTCGTTAGAATACTCTGAATCAAACTTAGAATTGTTTAGTAAGTCTTTTTTTCTCCTTATTGGTATTGTTTCATTGCAAGTATACAACTCTTCAAATGATGTAGACAGTTTTAATCCTAGTGTCGCTTTTTTCGTCATATAACTGTGTTACTAACTTGAAGTTTCTCAAATAATACAGGATGTTTATTTATATTTGAGGTGTCTACATACATTCTTATCAACCATTAGAACCCTTCAGACAAATTTTTTGCCGATCAATGTTTACTTCTATTAAGGATAAGATTTTTGTTCTGTATTTTTTGTCAACTGGGTATTGAACTATAAATTCATCACCTTTTTTAAGAGTCATGTATAATGTTCTCTATGATAAATGTAAGTAAATATTTCATCTAATAATTTCCATGACTGATTGAGCCAGTAGAACAGTCACTTTTTCATCAAACAGGAGAACTATGACTAGTACACCTTTAAATCACAATGAGATGCTAACAAAAGTTATCATATGCAAATATTGTCTTTTGAAGAGTATCAACTATATAGATCGAACTAAAATCAAGTGTTTAAGTTATCCGAAATCATTTCGGCTTTTTAAATTATTGCGTATTTATTGAAGGTTTTCAACTCGGTTTATATCTTCCTGTCTTCAAGACTTGTTTTATTCAAACGCAAACACTGGTATATATATGAAAGAAAATAAATATGCGTCACGCAATAAGAAGTGAGATTGTGAAAAGATAGAGAGACAAACGAATAAAAATAAGTGAACGGCAGTACTGTTTGATGAGAGAAGCCTTTCAGTTAAAAAAAATACAACCATAAAAAACCCTTATGTTAAAGAAGTACCTCTGAATTTTATAACATGTGTGAAATAAAATTGCATTTTATCGTCATTGGTTTTTGTTCTGAGCCATGTCTGATAGTCTCGAATTACTGAGTTGTATTATCTCTCAAACCCAAATTATGGAGTCGCCATTGATCACCACTCCGCTTTTTACAGCCAGTCCGATCGTCGGCATTTAATACACGATATGAAATTTGTCTGGGTGACACTGATAGACATGTTCAAGCCTCCGAATTCGGTATTTAAAATGGTGACATTAAATGAATTGTCGTCATTATGCCCGAACATACATTTCCGGACCTCCATATTACAAATACGGTGTTGCCACTGAATTTCAGTAATCATTTGGAATTCAAACAGAGAGTCGCCTAGCATCCTCAACCCTTATAGACCAGATTTCACAAGCACTGAATAAAACTGCTCTCACTGATGTGTTGCAGACCCAACATTTACAACCAGGTTAACATCACAACGGCACTCAAGATGACCCAGATTGGCATAAGCCACACTGGCTTTCAATCTATGTAAACTGATCTCAACCTTTACCCCTCCACCTAGATACACGAATTTTCCAGCTACATCTATCATCTCACTCTTAAGAGTAAGCTCAGACATAGGCTCCTGTCTATCTTGTAGGAGTACTTTGTACTTAAAGGTGAGTTCAGAGTACATATCATTCCCAACTGATTAAGTGCGATTTGTATAGCTTGAGTATCATTGCACAGTTTAGAAGTTAATTGGTCCACACTATTACTACTTACTATCAGGAATGTTTCCAGAATGTCATCGATTAGTGATTGGAAGAGAAATGGTGAGATTGGGCGACCCTACATAAACTTACTGCTTGAATGGGACATTTGAGGGGAAGTTGGAGTTCCTTGCTGGCTTCTAACTCTTCAGGTAGTCTTATCAGTCGTCTCCGGCTGTGTAGGCTAAGTAACACTGGTCGATGTTGTTGCAGCAATAGGCCAGTCGATCTGCTCCTCTAAAAAATCTTCCCTTCGTCTAATATGTCTTGGATGCTACTAATTTTGCGTTCGATCAACCTCACAGATTGTTTCATTCATGTCACATTTCTTTCTACCAGTGACTCAGATGAGTTAAAATAGCTTTCAGCAGTTACCACATACAGCTATTTCCAACTTAATCGTATGCTCTAACCATCAAGTTTTTCGGCTGGTACGCGGATTTCGTAAAGTTTCTTTACGCAGGTATCTACGTTCATCATCAAACTTATAATTTGTCAGATTAGGTAAACGTGGCTGAGGAATTTGTAACAAACCTGTAGATACCCGGTTCTTATAATTGGGGCGTTACATGAAGTCACAAGAGACGTAACCCGCTTTTTTCAAGACATCAAACAAACGCATCCAATGCTCATCCGCATATTTCGAAGAAATAGCAATTAGCATTAAACCTAACTCTGATTTATATTTGATTGTAACAGAAGTCACTGTCACCATGCTGATATTAATCCGTTCAGGATAAGACGTTTACTAGCCACCAAAATACATGATAAGCTTGTGCAGAACAAACTATGATCGAAGTCTAGACAGGCACTCCTAAAACAGCGTCTCAGGCGGAGATAACGAAAAAAACATCGTTTCCCATAACGTCTACTCACTTTACTTGAGCTTTATAATGTAACTATGTGGACAGTCAACGGGTGAGCTCGAGGAAGCTGTAAGAAGCTCAGAAAGCCGAAGATATTCTACCCAATCCAACCACTTAGTGTGTCGAGAACGTTTAAACAGGACAACACTTCGACCATACACGGGCTTCTGTAACTTATAAAAAATACACAAAATGGGAATCAAGCTGAACCAATAGCTGATGCAATATAAAACGTAAATGAATGTGACAAAATATTAAAGTCTTTGTGTGACCTGAGGTACACCCTGGATACTCTCATCTAAGCAAGCGGTTTTTTTAGGGAGCCATTCTTCAAGCTTTCAATCGAAGGCCAAAACCTAAAAGACAGTAGGGCACTATCGAGAGATTCGGTCCCGTTGTAGTCAGTAACCGATACCGGTTTATACACCACTCATTCCTTTGACGCTCAGGAGCCTTTGTTCATCATTTATTTAGGACCAGGGTTTTCCCAATCATCTAGGTGGATCCTCCATATCCACCAATCCAGTCAAAGTATGTGGCGTTCAGAAAGACCAATTTAAAACCGGGCAAAATGCGCCTCAGATACTAAATATTATTGCTGTGATAGGATTTAGGGAAAGTCTGTAAATTCAAATTGTAGATAAAAATAAATCGGAACCAAGTAGCCGAACTTGACTACAGCTATCCCTTTTGAGTAGAGTGGTGGTCCAGTAGTTAAGGTGTTATACTACCAGTCACCAATTCGCGCAGCGCTCCACCTACCACAGTTTAGAAAACCAGGTAATATTTCTTGCCGTCTTACTTAGAGTGTAACTCGAATTCTAGCACTAATATGTACCCAGTAAATGAGAAGTTCTGCGTTTGTTTAAACCCTTTTTAAAAAATCAGGGGCATTTTACTTTTTTAATAACTTGTTTAAATTTAGTATTCTGAGGTAGTTTTTTGTCGGTCAGATGTATGTTTGTATGTAATAATTTCTTAGTTCCATTTACTAGGAAATATACGACCAATGAAAAGTGTGGTTATTCTATATTCATATGTTACCTCAATAGCCTATATTTTTCGACATAGAAATCTCAGATCTGTCCAAAATGTATTGTAGCTATAAATAGATCAACACTGGTAAAGACCGTAGACATGTATGACTGTATTGTCCGAACAAAGGGCTTAATTGTTTATAAAACATTCGATATACGAATACCACATTTCATCATTGGTTAAAACACATTCTGTAACTAGATTGGATGATTATTTTTTGTTTTCTTTCTTCAGGTTTCTTTTGGAGTTCTGTTTATCCTGCGTTTAAAAAGGCTATTTCTAGACAGAATACCAAATGTGCTCCTATACCCGTGAATCTATTATCGATCCTATCCAAAATTGCATTATATTTTATTCGCTTATCCAATATCTGTTTTTCATACAGGAGCGAACAGTAAGAAACTATTTCTTACCTATTTTCGTCTGTATTTATGATTTTAACTTTCTACAGAAAAAATTGATGTTTTAATTTATTCTTTGTTAGCATTATTAGATTAGTGCTTCTAAAGTTGACTCTTAGTTCGACTTTCCTGATGAATTGCTGCCTAAAAACCATACCACATATGTTTAATGTTTTCGTTATTTTTCATTTCTCTCTGTTTCGTACTCTTGAAAAAATGTGAGTTATTAGTCATTACTATGCTCTACTTATCTGACAATAATTCAGTCTTTTTTACCTACTTAACTACTGCTTGTATCCCGGATACGTCCCAGGTAATAAGATGGTTTGCCTTGTCTACACTAATTGTGGTTTATTCGTTTTGCGTAAATAATATGTAAAACAAATTATTACTCTATCCGCACAAATGTAAAGTCTTATTGATTAGTGGATTTATTTTAATTTTCTGACATTTATAACTAACCAAGTGGAAATTGGTCATTGGCCGTACGATATTTTAAAAAAAGATACTTTTATGATATAGAAGAAAATAACATCTTAATTGTATTGTCTTAACATTACACGTCTGGTAGAGTAGAAGTTAAAAAATACTCGAGATTCTGTTTACTTCCATTGACTAGGTCACGTCACTGGTTTCACTTCCCATAATGTTTTCCTGTGCAATACATCAATCAGAAATCGAAAAAATATTTACTAAATGTTATCTCAAATTCAAGTGTACTCTACAGGGGAAAACATAAGTTATGCTTCCATTCCTGTGACGACGGACCACGAGTGAACTCGAGGAAGCTGTAGGAGGCTCAGAAGGAGCCGAAGATATTCCATCCAATCACCTTTTGGGAGGATATTTTAGAATTCCTACGTGTAGCTTCTCGATTGGACAATGCTAATAACCCCGTGTATTCGGATTGGAGGACTGTAATGATGATTGCGTTCTTACTGAAAACTATAAATACCTGGGAATTTTGTACTATAATTGATACTGTCTGAGAATAATATTCCTTTCATTAGTCTTCTGTCTTCTCATTGCGACTTGGAAGGGTTCTGGCGTTCTAGTGCTCACGTTATACGCGGTATATGAAAAACAATCTTCTAGATATAACAATTCCTTTCTCCAAATATGTTTTATGCAATATATTTATATTTCTACTGTTAATAGAATAAGATGTCTGTGAAATGATAAACATCTTGTGATTTAACTTAATCCATGGAAAAATGGACAGATATTACATAAGAAATAAGCTTGTGCATATGATATTTTTTGTTCACCAAAAACTGCTTATTAATTGGTTTTTCAATTTCCTTTCTTCTAGTAAATCGACTCTCTATCTTCTTGATCCCGCTGACCTATTTGATTTGTTCACAATGAATCCGTCTATAGATTTTTCGTAAGTTTTTTTAACCCATATGTTTATTGTATTTTACTTATGTACCAAAATAACTAATAGTAAGCTGAAAGAAACTCAATACTTTTTACGCATGTAATAGTTTATGACACTTTATGACTGACAATTATGGAATTCTTTAACGTATTTTATTTTATTTGAACACATACATATTGGTACAAGAGTGCGCCACACAAAACAATGAGAATTTAAAAAGAAGGAAAGAGCAAAAAGGTAAGGAAGGTTAAAAAAAACAATAAGGAAGAGATTGGTAGCGTAATAATAATAATAATAATAATAATAATAATAATAATAATAATAATAATAATAATAATGGGGGAACGGAAAGGTACAATCAGAAGAAATCTTTCAGTTAAGGAAGATACAACCATTTTTTATGAAAAAAGTAAAAGAAGGTTACGACAGGATCGCCGCTGGCTTCTATTCTGAGCCATATCTGCCAACGTCTCTAGCCACTGTGTTGCACCATCTCTCGGACCCCAACCAGAGAGTTGTGAAGGACCAACACAAGCCAGTTCTTTGCAGCTTTCTTTCATGCCACGACACCATGTTATATATATTCTTTAACGTATTCCTAGTTGTGTGGATAATTTAATTCCCCAGTGTCATGACAAACCTTTGTTGTTGTGTTTTTTTCCTAATGTCCATATGTAAATATTTTTTCGCTTTAGATGTTATTTTTCTTCCTTACTTTTTTAATAATACAGGTTTCATTTTAGTATTATGGAAGCATTTTATGGCACATCTAGTACAATTAAAGAATTGGTTATCATTCTTAACTCAAGTAAAAAGGAAACTTCTACAGTTGCGTGGTTATTCTTCGTCGCTTTACTAACGTATTGTTTGTTTGTTAGAACTGTAAATTCGTTTTCGACAGAAAGTCATGATGATTTCGTCTTTCCGTCTTTTATAAGCGAAATTCGTGCTTATCTGCCAAAGCAAATAACCATTTCAACAATCTCCAATTTAGATCCTGAGACCATTTTCATTAATATAGCTGCTTATTTCGATGAACTCTCTGTAAGTCATTTACCTTTATCCTGATTTTTCACTTTTTAATCTAGTAGTTTACACGTTTAGGACAGACATGACTTAAAATCCTAAGTCACTGAAATCACCACTAATTCAACCACACTTTGGCTGTTCTGTCATAATTGAAATTTAACTGGAGGTCTGAATCATTGGATTATTTAGATGTATCCCATGAATCATATGGTCGAAATACCGAATTCAATGCATGGTAGCACATTATTACTTAGTTCAGACTTTCAGTGACAACTGTAGTTCATAGAGAGAAAGATAACAAGACTTCATTTTTAACTCTTTAATAATATGCACTAACCTCCCTCCCCCAGCATTAGCTGTCGCGAAGTGTTACGAAAATCAACATTAAAATTCTTTCGTGAATAGAGTAATACATTTTTGTCAGTCCTGAAATGCCCTGGTACGGGCGAGTAAGAGAGTTAGCTCTCCCTCTCCAAATGCTCTCAAGTGTTCACGTGCATACAATCACTGCCAGGGAAGTTCTACTCACTACCTTCTCGTAGTGGGAGTATTGTTTACGAAATTGAGGGGACGAAAATTGAATGTATGGCGCTTTAACGGGGTTGGTGGATGCGGAGGATCCACCTAGGGGAGTTGGAAAACCCTGATTCCAAACCAATGGTGTACATGCGCTCCTGGATCATTAGGAAACGAATGGAGTATGAACCAATTCTTGGTCACCGACTTCCATGGGACTGCATCTCCTCACGTTGCTCCACTGCCTTGTGGATTAGACCTTTAGGTCAAAGGTTCGGGAAAGCCACCTGTTTCGGTTTGGGCACCCGGGTAGTATCCCAGCCCTCACAAAAATCAAATGATTTATATGGCTCATATCCGTTTGGTACCTTCTTGTATCCATGTTTATGTGTTTAAATGAATATTTCAATGGTTAAAATCATGAGTCAATTGAAGCTAGATCACCATGTAAAATCTGGAAGCACTGGATGGCGGGTTCGTTCTATTGTGGGACTCCTCAGCAGTGTGCATGTTTGTCAGTCTGTTTTTTGAACGACCAAACTCCATGTTCAGCATACGTTGCTAGAAACTACTTTCTTGAAGTCTTGTTGACACAACTCAAATCACTCAGTTGCTTCCACTACAAAGACTAGTAATAAGCACTGTATAATCTTTGTTTCTCGGCAATTAGCATCATTAGGTCTTAATCAACTTATATAAAAGTTTGTTAAAGTCATATAATATTATTACAAATTTGAAATGAATGTCTTCATTAGTATCACGGAATCAATGTTTTCTGCTGTAACAAAATTTGTTTATTTAGTCATCGAAGATAAGAATACTTTTATTTTTCTACCCTCAGAGTACTTAAATATTCAATTAAACATTCACCATCATTTTACTACAAACCCTTGAAAGATGCTAATCTTGTATAGCATTTTGCCAACTTGGTTCCTTATATACTCTTTTATGAGTAGGTGAAAGTGCACGTTTCTGTTCCATTCCCAAATTTAGATAACGATTTCCGTGATCCGAAGATTGAAATTATTTGGCATTCACTCGTAAGTTAGTTTTAGCACGTCACCATCTATTGTAAAAATTTGATAAGGCATAGTGAAATTAGATGTAGCAATACTAATAAAAAATTTTTAGTAATAATAAGTCTCTCTACCGATACGCTTAAGCTGTCTCCTTAACCAGTTCCAATATATTCAACTACTTCTACCCATCAACTGGAACACTAGAGAGGTGTGAATCGCGAGTGAAAGCTTTACCCCAAGGTTGGACATGTACAGAAAAACGAGAGTATTTGTAGAAATGCACACGACCTTAGGCCGGTTTTCTGGAACCATATTAAATATAGTTGTTGTAATAGTTTAGGTTATTATCCAATCAAAACCGTAGCCAATAATTCTAGATGTTTCTGCGAAAATTCTGTTCAACGCTGACTGGATTAAACGTCTCCGGGTCTCTAGGGACTTTGACGAGAGATATTTTTAAGACTCCTCCAATATTACATGTACTTTTGATACAGTAGCGTTTTGTTTAATATTTCATGTGCCATCTGACATGTATTTGTCTTTTAACCTTTTCATTTGATTATCTGTAGACATTTCAAGCTCGAATGTTATTCAAATCTATTTTTGTTGAATATATTGGTCGATTAAGTGAGTTTATTTGTACATGTTGCTCTGTGTCCAGTTCTGCACAGGAAAGTGGTTTTGGTTTGAGTCACACGACACAGAACAGTTTCTTAAAACCGGAGGATTTATGTGGAAGCGGTTATCGAGTGGCAGGGATGTTAATTCGTCACTGTTCAATGTTACTTTATTCTCCAGTCACTACCGAAGGCTCAGTATCAAGCTTTGAGAAATTGGTGGATCACTTTTTTCTTCCACGACAGTTATACGAAACACAGGATCCTAACAGATTTTCTACTCTCAACGAATCCGATATATTCCCATGTTATGTCATGGAGTCCATGCAAGAGCAGCTACCTGAAGTAATTATAAATAAACTACTTACAAACTTCTAAATATCGATTTCATTAACTTCATTTTTATAATATCAAATATTCCTAGCCTTTTCTCTTCATGTTACTTCAGTTTTATTTTAACTGCATCAGTATGTAAGTATATAGTTTTACTGAATTAATGAATATTTCGTTTTATATCAATTTTCTAATCTCTAATTTACAGTTTACACGTGGTATTGCTCAATTAAATTGGAAAAATGATCCTTATCTATGTCGCATAATAAAAGACATTGTCAAAATACATTATAAACACCTTGGTCCAGGAGCTATCGCCGTAAGCTTTTATTAATGTCTTTTTCTTTGTTTCTCTTACAAATCCTTTTTTGTAATCGTTTTATATCATCTTTTTTTTTAAATTATTTAGTCAATGGTACTAAATAGCCCTACATTGGATTTTCGGACTCATATTTTGCAGTTTGCCACTTACGATCAAATTATTTATCTGACTGAGAGTAAAGCTTTGTCCATTTCTGGTTGTGAACAAGTGACATGTCAGCGCAACATTCTGTCTAATGTAGGTCTCAAAGCTCTATTTTTCAAAGCTTTGGTTTCATAACTAACGTTTTCTCTACTTGACATTTTCATGTTATTATTCTTAACAACTCAAACTTTTTTGAAAATTCGATCCTTTTCTAAATGATCTCGTTTATTAAATTAAGTCCCTTCATATGCCTTTGCAAATTTGTCAGCGTATAATTGGATTTCCTTGCATTTTTTTCATTTGAAAACAGTAGTTAAAAGGTAAGCAATGTACAATAGCATTGTTTGCAGCGTGATTCGTGGTTAGATTCTGTGTATTACATTTCCGTTGACTACTTTATAATAAGACTATCGCTGTAAGAGACATTACTGTACATCTTTGACCTGAAATGAATTTCTGAATGAATAGAATGAAATGTCATCCCCAAGTCATGACATGGGGATGTCATGACTGAAATAGAGGACACTTGAATTTCTCATTAGTATACACAAAAAATCGCTTATCCGAAAACCTTATGAGATCTTCGACTGGTCTATATGATGTTGTCCTACTCTAGTCTTAAAGTAGCTTTAAATCACTGGATCCTCATTAAGTCGTTTATACCTTCCCTTGTTAGGTGTAATCAAGACGAGAAAGAACTAGCCTAATAAACTCTGTTGTTATCGCCAAATACTTCCTGATTGATTGCAGCCAATATCTAATAGAGTAGGAATGGATGCGTAAATTGGGAATGTTTCAAACTTGACGTTTTCTTCAATTCACCTTTGCTATTTCACTTCTGTTTTTATTAGTTATTCTATCAATAAGTTATCAACGATATTGTAAATCTCATGACTGCTATCTTTTAGCGTGAAGAAAGTTCAATCACAATTAATTATGCCATTGAGTGTATGGTTTTAAATCAGTTTCTTATTGCCATCGTGTTTTGTTGCTACCAAGTTACTGATTAATATTTTATATTTTTAGTGGTCGAATATGTTCTATTACTATGTAGTTATTTCACATTCGTTTATCTGATTATTATTCGAGTTATTGCAAATAATTTCTTCTTTAAATTAGTGGGTGGATTTCGCATATTCAATATACTCCAATACATATTCAAGTGGTATTTATCTGAGGTTAGTTATCGAATTCTCTTCCAGACATCTTCATCCTTTAAATGCATTGCTTTTTTTGTCAACAGTATTAAATGTCCTGTCTCATATAACCGACATGTTATATATATATATATATATATATATATATATATATATATATATATATATATATATATATATATATCATGTCGGTTATATGAGACAGGACATTTAATACGTACTGATAAGATACGTTAGTATGCCGTTCTTTTATCACGTAGACAAACAACTAGGCAACGCTACGGACATACTTCCTGTACTCAAATCTATTGCCATATTTTTTATGTTTGATGGTAGCTAATAGTGTGACATCTCATAGTTCATTTTAGTCATTTTACGAAGTACCCAAAAATGAGCTGTCTAACAATCATGCAATGAGGACTAGTTTTCTATTCATAACTAGACACTATCGGTGTTACGAATAGAAAACGGAGTTACTCGCATATCATATCGAGTGTACTAATACCTTGTAGTTTATCAGGACTTACTTTAGTAATAACTAATGGGTCGTAATTGATGGCGAAAACAATCGGGTAATGTCGCTAGTTCGAACATGATAGAAGAAGCCCACTAGCCAGAGTATCGAACTCCATACGGTCAGTGAGTTGCATTGTAATCATAAATGTAAACGGTAACTTAGCTTTATGAGAAGAAATTAAGGTGCCTGGCAAAAATATTTACTGAAAATCAATTTACCCAAACTGTTGCATCTATTACTCTGTAAGTTGAGTAAGTATATTGTTAAATGTATTTTTTTCTAAGGTTATCTAGTGGTGGATAGTATGCATCCAGACACTAGTGCAACTAAGTAATTTTTACTACTAATTGTTCTGATTTTCTTATACGTTACCTAATCGACAACTAGCTAACATTATTCAACAAGAATCTCGATTATAAACCTTTCTCGTCTACATACTAACGACCTATAGTTTGGATAATTGAAACACCTCGACGGACAAGGAATAACCTACTGGTCCACAACACGCACCTGTTCTGTCCTTGTATTTAGTTCGAAGTAAAAGGATATAATAAAAGGCAAGCTTCTATCATCATATTTCATTCACTCAGGTGAACTGTAGTCCGTTGTCCAAAACCAATGTGGGGAATATGGAAGTATTGCAATCAGGTTATTTAATATACAAAATAAAAATGTGTAATAATATTCCCTAAAATAGATCCAAAAGTCAACATTTTCTCGATATTTGATTCTTTATAGTAGTACTGAAAGCTTCTTTTGAGTTTTGGTAGCTTACTTAATAATTTGTCTGTGTATTATTATATGTTCTGTTTGAGATCAGTACAAACATCAATATCCAGACATCTAAAAGTGTTTTGCTTTATTTATTAAGAGAATATTTTCAGAAATGTGATCGTATTCATACAATTTTGAAATTACATATATTCACTGCGTGTCATTCCTTTTTTTTTACAGTGATGCTCCATTTTTAGTTTGCCCTATTCTACTGTCAAACACCTTGAAAGATTTAACTAACGCATTGAATTCTGATAGTCGCAAACATAGTATACATATTCTTAAAACGTATAAAGAAGCGGTCACATCGGTAGCTTGTAAAGAAACAAGGTAATCTGCACAAAGCATTTATTTAACCGTTTTCGTTAATCTTTGATTGTCTTTTAATTTATTCATATATTTCTGTTATATCATGATTTTTTGTTTAGAAACCAATGTTTGCTTCCCTAATATGTAGTAATTGTATTCGTCAATCAACTGATTACAGTAGACCATGACGTTTGACTTAATAATCTTCAGTGTGTAACCAACCCAATATTAGACTATAAATTTATCTTCTGCTAACTAAACATAATTATCGTGATGATCTGAAACAATCTTTGGCTGTTAAACGTCAATGTGACTAATTCAGCACTTTTAACCACACCATAATAGTTTCTAATCTTAATTCACTTCAGTTTTATAGTTCTTAAAAAAGAACCACAATGTGTGCTGGATACCGTGAATTTTTACGCCCGAAATTTCAAGATATTTTCTTAAAAGAATTTTCCTGAGTGTTTCCACGTCAACTTTCACTTCACGATTTAATATAGCATTGCGGGATCTGAACGATCATAAATAAATTGATAGTTATTATTTTGCAACTGCATTAGAAACTATATTCACGAAAACTTAAAATAAACTTAATGTGGCGCGCAGAAAACTCATGTTCGGCCAAATGTTGAATAAAAGTGTATTTTGTTCAAAGTACCAAAATTAGAGACTAACTCAAATTTTATCGAAGGAATGCGGAGCAAGTAACTATGATGAAGTTGTCCACTGTCGGTGGGCTGACAAGATTTCTTTGTTTTTGTATCACATAACAGCATTTTTCACGTGTTGTGACTGCTTTTTTAATAAACCAGCTGAAAACATTTTTGTGGTACGGACTAAAAAAATTCCTTAACTGATGACTAAAATCTAGTTCTTTCTAATCTCTAGATCTCGTATCCTTGAGCTCTGCTGTAACCTGGATAAGAAAACCATGGACCCTTCATGCACTCTTGTCGCATATTTTGGTCTAAAATAGTATTTCTTTCAGCCTGTTCACATTAATGAGACACGAATTATGTGTAACGCACCCTAAAAATGATATTTACATTCAATGACGTTTTTTATCAATTCATCTTAATGATTTTATGGGAATTATAAATTGGATATATATGGCGCTTCTTCGAAACCTATCATTTTGTTACAATTGTCTCATCCCACAAATTTCATTCTCCGGCGGTAAAATCTCAACACGTTGTCCCTTCGGCACTTCGGTCACGCTCTCAGATCACTAAAACCAACTCTAGCCCAATTTCCTTTTTAAGTACCTCTAGAAGAACCCTTCTACGGTGTGGGCAACCGGGAAGTGATAACCGCCCTCATACCTCTAATAGCACTCAAGACCACTGTATTCATAATCAACCTCCCTCTTCAATTCATATCATCTCTCCTACATCGACTTTCAAGCCTAAGCTTCCTCCTCAAGTGTCACCATAGCCAACGATTCTAGTGCGCAAAACACTCTCAGGTCTACTGAAACCGCTCAAAACTACACATTGGAACCTTCAAAGTACTCACCCTAATGTCAAATCGACCAACATGCCTCCTTGGCTAAAACCCTAGAATCTCGTACCATCGATGTATGCTGTGTCTCTGAAACGCGTACAGGATCCTAGTGTGATCATTCACTTGACCTCACCTAGACTAAACGGGGAGCCAACGAGATACGCGCCCCGTTTATCTGGCGACCCGATGGCAGACTCTCGTGGACTGGCAGGTGTAGGCATAGCACTAAGCATGAGGGCGGAACACGCACTGTTAGAGTGGATCCCCGTTAACAGTCGTTCATGTGCTGTCCGGCTAAACGGCTCCGTAAGAACTCTTTTTGTCGTTTCTGCCTACGCTCTGACTGACTGTAACTCGGATGAACTGAAAGATGAATTTTATAGAAAGCTCTCTGAACTTCTGCAGAAAGCTAAACGTTCAGATATAGTACTCGTAGTAGGTGACTTGAATGCCCAGATCGGTAGTTTAAACCAAACAGAAAGGCATTAAGGTGCGTATTTTAGTATTCCGGCTCAGTGAACAGATAATGGTGATCGTCTTCCTCAACTGTCCTCAGAAAATCGTTTATCTATAGTAATCACTAATTTAAACAGAGACATCGGAGAGAGCACTATTTTAAGCATAAGGAGATACATCGTCTAACATGGCGACCCCATACACCAAACCATCGATAGACTCCAATACACCATATTGCCATCAGTCATCGTTGGAGAGGGTCGGTAGAAGACTGTCGCTCATTTTGGAGTACCTGCCTGAACTCCGACCATGCCCTAATACGAGCACGCATCTGCTTGCGCCTCACTGGACGCATGAAAGTCACATTAAAAAGACCTACTAGAACTGAAATTAGTAACGAGAAAACTAAAAGTAGGTTTCAGGGACAAACAAGGTCACACTTAGATAGTTCTGAAAATGAGGCTGGCCCAGATGTAGCTTGGAAAGATATACAAGCAGCTGTGGAAACAGTAGTGACATCTATCAGTAATTTAAACCACAGGGTTACAAAGAACCAATGGATTTTTTCAAGGTCTATTACACTGATGGGTTCTCGTAAGCTCATACCATCAGGTTCTGAACACGATGAAGAGTGTAAACAAATCAGATCTAGGTTAAGCAAAAGTCTAAGGAACGACCATGAGCAGTAGTGTGCAACGAAAGCAAAAGAGATGGAAAAGGCGGCGGCTATAGGTAACACAACACAGCTCTACAGACTAATAAAAGAAACTGGAATTAATAAGTCAAGTGTAAGTCAGATTATTTCGAAAAAAGACAACACTCTTATCTGTTCTCAGACCAGACGTTTAGAACGATGGGCGGAACAGTTCAGCTACTCTACAACTACTCTCCATTCCCAGACAGTGTAAATGGGACATTGAAGTAGGTCCCCCAACTCTAGCTGAAGTTCGAGAGGCTATAGCTATTCTGAAACGAGGAAAAGCAGATGGATTGGCTCCAGAGGTCTTCAAGGATCGTGGTCCAATTTTAGCGATTAGGTTGACTAATATTTCGGCTAAAATCTGGGAGTTGGACGTAATCCCACCTGATTGTCCCAATATATAAGAATGGATCAAAATCATCCTGTGACAACCATGGAGGGATTAGTTTGACTAATATAGCATTCAGAAATTTTTTCGAAATGACTTAATCGTTATATTATTCGATTTTTAACTACCTAGCTGTTATTATCAAGTACAGCTATACTCCATCCTCTAAAATTCCATTTGATGTGCTGAACCATCTACATAACTTCATCCTATATGGGACTGTGACCTTGTAACTAATTTGCATAAATGTTACGGATATTACCAACTTTACTGCATCTTTCAGTTTTCATTAAAAAGTCCTCTTACTCCAATGGACGTTTCTATTTTTGTCTTGTAAATTGCAAAGTAGCAAGTTATGGATTGTTAGTGCTGATTTCAAGA
Organism: Schistosoma margrebowiei; assembly: GCA_944470205.2. Classification (NCBI taxonomy): domain Eukaryota; kingdom Metazoa; phylum Platyhelminthes; class Trematoda; order Strigeidida; family Schistosomatidae; genus Schistosoma; species Schistosoma margrebowiei. Next base: position 30,739,354 of record OX104024.1, on the reverse strand, counting down.
AGGTAGAGTATCATAAGTGACTTTGGTGACTGTGTGCATTGAACATACTTGGAGACGTTATCTGCACGTAGTTCAGATCAAATGAGGGAGTTATATGGACTGAATAAAGGACAAATCAATAACAGTGCAGCATGTTATACTGTCACATCGTGACGGAAGTTATGTTCAGTGGTTAATTTCGGTCTGTAGAAGATCTGGTTATCATATTCCAGTTGGAGACCACTCCTTGTTTTCATACAATGCTTTTATAAACATTATGGAATACTTATCTTACCAAGTTCCGGAGTTTGCAATAACATATTGATGTACTTAGAAAGTGAACCAAAACATATAATCGGACTGAACTGTACTAATGCGACAGTATGTAGGAGATCATCTGTCTTTGATTTTAGTGATAGACAGACATCTTGTCCCAAACCAATTGGTTGGAACGATCGTCCAAACCAAGTATCGACTCTTGCTAGGTTACAACTTAATGTTAGTTCACTAGAAAGCCCAGGTGAGTATTAATTACATTTAAACGATGCCATGAAAATTGGTAGCAGCTTTGCTTTACGAACCACTTATTACAAAAGTGAACTTTTTACCGTCCCTAAAACATTTTAATTTCCATCGTTCTTATAACGCCACTTATACGCAAAACAAATAAGGTAGGTCATTTAAGGGCAAGATCTCGCAGAACTTAAGTAAGAGTTGTAGACTAGCAACTGCGTGTGTCAACTAAGTCTGTTTCAACTCTCGTAAGGCCTAAGAACACATTACGTTAGGTAATAGAAGCAGATATGAAAAGGATGAATAGGAACTGGAAAGGATTGCCCAGGACAGGGTTGGATGGGAAATGCTGGTGAGCGGCCTATGCTCCTTCACGAGGAATAACAGGCGCAAGTAAAGTAAGTAAGTAAGCTACCAGTACCAACAAACCTGGTGTTAATAAAACAATTCGATTCTTTGGGAGGGACGCTTTACGGTCATCTTCAAAGGCATCTGTAAGGCTGGGTGAAATGTTTTGAGGAAATTTAGCTTGGTCCATAGCCTCGGGAAATGAAACTAGTGAGAACACGCTTTCTGCTTCTTTAACAAGCATTCATTTACACAAAAATATAATTTATTTACTTCTGTATTATCAGTCTGCTCGAAAGAGTATTCATCAAATTCTAAGAACCTTGACCCAAAGTCGTCTGTGGCTGGTAAAGTTGAATCTGAATCTGATAAACTATGAGTAATTGTTGAATAAATATGATACCTGACATAGCTGCGTGACACTGGCGAATTAACAAGAAAGTAGATATTAAATTGCTTCTGCAATACAATAACCATCATTGATATCTAACTTACGCGGTTTATAATAATTCTAAATTACTACACTGGTGATTCGCCCAATAATTGGTTTATAACACTCCTGAAAAAGCAGACGTGATTTCAAAAATCCTAAGTGAAAGGAGGAGAAACAAAAACCAATGCATTTGAGAAAAATCAATATATATATATATATATATATATATATATATATATCGAATCGATAAGACACTTAAAAAGTCCTGGAAAGCCTGTTAGATGGAACGTAATCCAGCTGTATGGATCATGCTCATAAAACTATATATTAAATAATACAACTGTAATATGATATGATATAATATCATGTAAATCATCAAGTCTGTTGGCAGAAGTAGCTACTTCATAGAGTATAGTGTATGAACCAATAAGATTTCGGAGTGAAAACCGCTCAAAAAGCTACAAAACGTTCTTGCCTTTTAGCTGGTGTTGAAGTTTCATGAGAATAACAATGATTCATGTACAATGACTGATTCTTTATGCTAAAACTACTGACCAGTGGGATTTAAATGAATTATCATAGGTCGTCCTATAAGTAGGGACTTCGTTGCAGCTCAAGGTCGTCTGTGTACTTGAATAAGACTGCTTTTGGAAATATAACGGCAAACAATAACATAAAACAGGATAAGCGATGATGTGAATAACTAAATATGTTTAGTTGTGAAAGAATGCTTGCAGTTAAAATTTCCGTAATCAGTACGAGTGCACATATTGCGAGGTCAATATTGGAGCTCAAAACTGTAGTACCCAATATCTCTGTCATGAGCATGTATTGGCTGATTGATTCATTTGCACTCGCTTCTTGTTGTGTCAGTGCGGTTTTAGGCATTTAGTAATGTCCAACAGGTGGTAGTCCAGCCACTCGACTTTCCTAATTCTAGTCAGTGTAATAGTCAAAACGAAGTGGTAATGCGAGTGCTAAAAAAGGCAAATGTCCCAAGAATAGTAGATAAGCTAGCTTGTCGGGAATGCATACAGTGTGAAAACACGGAGGTGAAGGAATTAAGGAGGAGACAGAAATGATATTGAGCAGGATAGGAAGTATTTACCGATATGTAGTAATGATATCCGTCGTAAGTTATGAGACATTCATTAGTCACAGCTGTTCCAAGAGGGATATGGTTGTACGTAGATAAATGTTTATCAAATCCACTCTAAAAGCTTCCCACTGATAAGGTTGTGGTTGTGGTGGACCACATGGTCACTTCGTACGAGAGAGTATTCCAAATATGCACAACTCCCAATGGGGAAATGTGACAGCGTATCTGAGTGTTTGCCATTTCATTTTCAATCTTCCGAGGGTTGACTTGAGGAGCGTGATGATGATTTCCTGGTAATGTCCATGCGTCAGGATAGCATGGTGTGCTTAGTATGTTGTATGCAAATATCAAATCACTTCTTATTGTCTTATAGTCCAACGAGAATAATCTCAGTTATTGGAGTCTATTGTCGTTGAATTAGGGTTTAAACGCTATCACATACTTGGTTTCCCGTCTCTAAACTTGATCTAGGAGATTTACGTCTCATTTAGAAAGAGGGCTCGGTGACATGAAATTCATGGTGAAGCCGTAATTCGGTTTTGGGAGAGACTAGAAACAATAGTGAGTGAGCGAGTGAACTAGCACTCCACCTTCCAATGACAAGTACATTTCTTGCTGAATTTTTCACACAAATGTAAAATTTCGATCTAGGTAATTTCTCCCGATAATCTAATTTAATTATTACCATTATTCTTTTGCTTAGTCGTAAAAGTAGACCTTCTGATTATCCCTAAACAAAGTTTGGTGTACATATCTACACATAGTTTCGTGTCTTAAAGTATTCGCGTTATAGTCATTATTTTAGCTTATAGCAGATCACGTGAAACCGAGTTTGTTCACTATTAATTCAATTACGAACTGAGTCATCCGTACAAATACTTACCTAAATCACTGTATCTTTATTACTATTGCGAATGTATGAAAATGTACGCTTGAATATTGCTTACGGTCCACGCATTTATTCACTCTGCTAGTCTTACTACTGTTTATTTTATTCGATGGCTCATTCATTTCACTATATATATATATATATATATATATATATCCATATTATTCATATGGCTTGCTCTGCTTTCTCGCTCGCTTGATTGTACTCGATTGCTTATATTCGCTCAGTTGCTCGCTTGCCTGTTTGCCGTTCGGCACAACTCTTAATGCTCGTTTAATGCATCTGTAATTTTGGACATCTGTGTGTGGTCTCAAAATAAACGTAATCATCGCTTCGTATTCGCCTTCTGAATAATATACATTTGAGGTTATCTAGGACGGTTATCAAGACGAATTGTATACGACGTTTAAGGAATATATCGAATACCGACCACCACATTATCGGTGATCCCAGCGCACGAGTACGAAACAATCTTTGACGATATAATCCAATTCCGAAAATCCAAAGCACTGTATTTCAATTTCGAACTATCAATTGGATTATAACTGTGGATTTATTATCTCACTATTTTGATTATACATACATTATCTCACAAACATTATTGAGTATAACGATAATATTCATAATAAACAACGATATTTTACAAACAATTGATATTTCGGTGCCATTTAGTAAGTCCGCTCTTTGTTATAAATTGTACCATTTGTTTTTACCATTGTTTTTATAGATTCACTTTTCTCTGTGGCATTCGCATTATATTCGTGTACTTTTTGATCTTTATAAATATGTCTTTAAGTAACGACACAATAGACCTTTCACAAGCACCGTCCGTGAGGTCCATTCATGTAACTATTCCCCCTTTTAAGGTCACAGATCCTCAACTTTGGTTTATCAGACTTGAACATTACTTTGTAGCTAATCGTGTTCATTCACAACGAGATAAATTTGGCCGCGTGAGCTCACTACTTCCAGATGAAGTAGCAGACAATGTACGAGAGGTTTTAACTAAGCCGGATATAGAAAAGCCATACGACGCACTAAAACAGGCAGTGAATAAAGCCGTTTCATTAAGCAACCGGCAAGCCGTTGAACAGCTTCTCAATCAAGTGCAGATAGGAGATAGGACTCCATCGCGACTAAAAAACTATATGAGAAGCATAATCGGTGACAGAAAAGTAGATAAAAACATATTTTATCAGTTGTGGTTACGACGACTTCCAGTGAACGTGCAGCAGATCCTTGCGGTTGAGGACAGCGATGTCGATATAGACAACATTGCTAAAATAGCCGATAGAATTTATGAGAGAATGAAGCAAACGAGTCCGCAAAGACATAGTACCACAGTAGATGAACGAATCGATGCATTATAAAAGGAGATTAATGTTTTATGCCACAAGCTGACGAAGCTAAATCAGAGCGATACGCAAAGAGGATGGTCACGAAGTAGATCGAGAGAAAGAAGTCGATCACGTTCTAGGAGACGCTCAGCTCCTACAATATGTTAGTACCATCAAACTTTCGGCGATAAAGCTCGAAACTGTAAACCACCATGTAAATTCAAACGACCACACCGATTGTCGATAACCGCCGCAACAACTACAACAGCTCCTAGAAACAGTCGTTTATTTTACGTTCAAGACAGAGTAACAGGCGCTCAATTCTTAGTGGATACGGGAGCAGAAGTAAGCGTCGTGCCTCCTGTGAGTAACGAAACACGAAATATCGATATAGCGCTAACGCTTAAGGCAGCAAATAAATCCGATATGAAAACATATGGCAAGTGAAAAGTAACCTTGAATTTTGGTTGTACTACCTCATTCCGCTGGGAATTCATTATCGCAGATGTATCCCTACCTATAATTGGTATTGATTTCCTAAAGAATTTCGACTTACTAGTGGATACCCGAAAAACCGGCTCGTGAACGGCGACCATTCAGTAGTGATAAGAGGAGTGACGACTGATCACGCATCCATGAATTTAGTAGTGTCAAAAGACAAAAGCGAGCCATATAGATCGCTTCTAAACGAGTACGCCGATCTGACGAAGTTATCATACGGTAACAGAGATCTTAAACATATGGTACAGCACCATATTATAACGAAAGGTCCACCGACTAACGCAAGACCACGAAGGCTAGACCCGAAAAGGTTGAATATCACGAAACGAGAGTTCGAAAAGTTGGTGAAGCTTCGTATCATAAGACCTTCTAACAGTCCCTGGGCGTCCCCATTGCATATAGTTTCGAAGAAGAATGGGGAAATCAGGCCATGCGGAGACTATAGAGCTCTTAACAAGCAAACGATAGCATACAGATATCCGATACCACATATCCACGACATTACTACCAATATGGAAGGTGCTACGATATTTTCAAAAATCGATCTCGTTCGAGCTTATTACCATATTCCCGTAGCGGCAGAAGATATATCTAAAACAGCTATTACTACTCCATTTGGGTTATTCGAGTTTTAGCGAATGCCCTTCAGATTAACTAATGCAGCCCAAACCTTTCAAAGATTCATCGATCAAGTCGTCAGGGGTTTGACAGGAGTTCACGCATATATCGATGATATACTAGTAGCTAGCGCTACCAGGGAAGAACATTTACAACATCTACGACAGTTGTTTACGAAACTTCAAGAACATGTCGTCACTATTAACGTGGAAAAGTGTGAATTTGGAAAGGAATCATTGAAATTTCTAGGTCATGTGATAAATTCACATGGTATCATGCCAGTTCCGACAGAAGTTGCTGCTAATAGTAATTATCCGTTGCCCGATTCACAAAGAAAATTACGACGATTCTTGGGGCTAATAAACTATTATAGACGATTTATCCCAAACTGCGCATCAATATTACAGCCATTGACGGACGCCTTGCGAGGACATACTCAAACATTCCGTCTTTCAGTGGATGCTATACAGGCTTTTGAGAACGCTAAGCGAGCGCTAAACGAGAAGATGATGTTAGTACGACGAAAGAACGAAGCACCATTAGCCGTCATGACAGACGCATCGAACTTAGCAGTAGGAGCCGTTTTGCAGCAGTTAGTAAACGGTGCATGGGAACCACTTTCATTTTTCTCGAAAAGATTAAATCCTACCCAAACGAGATATAGTACATTTGGAAGAGAATTATTAGCGATTTATTTAGCAATAAAACATTTCCGACATATGATTGAGGGTACCATTTTCACAGTATATACGGATCATAAACCCCTCACAAAAGCATTAAACGCCAAACAGGATAACTACTCGCCGAGAGAAATTCGACAATTAGAATTTATTTCCCAATTTACGTCTATCATACAGTATATCAAAGGAAATAATAACGAAGTGGCAGACGCGTTATCCAGAACGATGATAAACGCTCTCATCCAATCCGAAATCGATTATCACAAATTAGCAGCATTGCAAGATATCGATGTTGAGTTAAACAGATTAAAGTCTGCCAATACAACCTCGTTAGTACTCGAAGAAACTCCATTGGAAAAAGTAAGCATCATGTGCGATATTTCTACTGGCCAACCAAAACCGTTTATTCCAAAGCCACTAAGACGAGACATTTTCGAAGCTATGCATAATATTTCGCATCCTGGAATAAAGGCCACCATCAAACTAATCAGCGAGCGTTTCGTACGGCCAAGCATGAACCGGGATATTCGTAACTGGACGCAAGCGTGCATAAAATGCCAGAAAGTTAAGATACATCGCCACACCAGTTCCGCAGTAGGTCATTTCCGTCATCCCGATAGCAGATTCGAACACATACATATCGATATTGTGGGACTGCTGCCGATTTCGAATGGCTTTAGTTACATTTTCACCTGCATTGATAGATTCACGCGATGGCCTGTAGCAGTGCCCATAAAAGACATTGCAGCCGAAACTATAGCAAAAACTCTAGTAGAGCATTGGATTTCCAATTATGGCGTACCTACTAATATTACAACCGATAGAGGAGTTCAATTCGAGAGCCGCCTCTTCCAACAACTCACAGAGGTCCTCGGAATCAAACGAATTCGCACAACATCCTACCATCCGATGTCGAATGGTATGGTAGAGAGATTACATCGACAACTTAAAGCCTCCCTTACAGCTGTCGTTAACAATAACGATTGGGCCAGCAAGCTCCCACTAGTCATGTTGAGTTTAAGATCAACAATCAAACAAGATATAGGATGCTGCCTAGCAGAATTGGTTTATGGAACCACTCTACGTCTACCAGGAGAGTTTTTCACTGCAAGTAAAAGCGTTCCGACTGATATACTCGACTATGTACAACGTCTAAAGCGACATATGAGTAATCTAAGGATAACGCTTCCGAGACAACATCAACACCGCGTGTACATACCAAAACAACCAAGCGACAGTACCCATGTGTTTATCAGAAGAGATAATGTGCAACGTCCCTTACAACCGGCCTACGATGGTCCGTTTAAAGTGATTAGAAGAAACGACAAGACTATTACGGTAGACAAAGCTGGATAAACGGATGTAATTAGCATCGAACGAGTCAAACCAGCTTTTATCGAAACCGACGATCAGCCAGATACTTCGAAAACCGTCGAATAATCGAAACGTCAGTTCCAATCATCAACGACATCGACGAACACAAACAAAGAGAATCCAGTAACGACAAGGTCTGGCCGAAGAATGGGATTGCCTCAACGATGCATAGCTACGATTTTGAATTAATAATTTCTTTCACCTTTTCGGATGTAAATTTCATCTTCGTTTTCTATGTGCACATCGAAAATTTTTAACTTATATATTATTATATTCGACATATTTTATGTATCCTTTCGATCTTCCGTTATTATCTTATTTGACCTCACGGACGTATACGAGCTCAAACTCACACGGTTGTTCTACCATACATCTTAATTTCGTAAATTTCGATATTTACCATTCTGTTAAATTTTGACATTTTTTTTCGCAAACACAGACACTTTTGTATCTTTGTTTGCCGGGGGAAACTATTATAGCAGATCACGTGAAACCGAGTTTGTTCACTATTAATTCAATTAAGTCATCTTATTAACGAACTGAGTCATCCGTACAAATACTTACCTAAATCACTGCATCTTTATTACTATTGCGAATGTATGAAAATGTACGCTTGAATATTGCTTACGGTCCACGCATTTATTCACTCTGCTAGTCTTACTACTGTTTATTTTATTCGATGGCTCATTCATTTCACTATATATATATATATATATATATATATATATATATCCATATTATTCATATGGCTTGCTCTGCTTTCTCGCTCGCTTGATTGTACTCGATTGCTTATATTCGCTCAGTTGCTCGCTTGCCTGTTTGCCGTTCGGCACAACTCTTAATGCTCGTTTAATGCATCTGTAATTTTGGACATCTGTGTGTGGTCTCAAAATAAACGTAATCATCGCTTCGTATTCGCCTTCTGAATAATATACATTTGAGGTTATCTAGGACGGTTATCAAGACGAATTGTATACGACGTTTAAGGAATATATCGAATACCGACCACCACAAGCTCGTTCTTATTACATTACTATATTGGTCATATACGTCATGTCAGACTCATTACAAACCCAAAACCTGGAAGATTTGTCACAAGTGGAGATAAACACTGATATGACCACCGAAGCCCGACTCCCAGAATTTGGTCGTAGTGACCTCGGGTTTTTTTTCTCAACTTGAGCATTATTTCATGCAACACGATATCAAATCTGAAGGAATTCGCTATAGAGACCTATGTTCCATCCCCTCTACTTCAGTCTTCAAAGAAGTCCGTGAATGGGTTTTAAGCTCACCATCTTAAGACGAGAGATAAAGAAATGTTTATCATTATCAAGTCGCCAAAAAACCCAAAGACTTTTCCGAGAAGAAACATTAGGTGATAGGCTGCTAACACATTTTGACGTCATCTCCATGTCTTAGTGGATGACAACACAGTGGGTGAAGCAGTCCTAAAACAAGGATGGATACAAGCTCTTCTATGTTACGTCGAACAATGTTTGGATGCACAAGACCCTGACACCTCTTTATTTCATCTAGTGAGTATAGTAGATAGGATAATGGAACTAGGTCCCCCAACTGGATAACGGACGACAAATCCACATAAAACAAGAGCAATCAAAGGACCCATTCCTAGAAGTTTCACTGAGGTCGTTTTGCCAGAATGCAGATGGGTCATAGAAAGAGCAGCAGGTCACCACAACGACTGAGATCCAACGCACAAGATGGGTCACAAATGCTGAGACAATTTGGGCAGTTCTGTTGGTTCCACTGGAAGTTTGGTACCAACTCAACCAAGTTCAGGCAACCATGCGCCTGGCTTAAACAGAATCCAAAGAACATGGGAAAGCGCTGAAATAACCGCTTATTTTATCTTAGAGACAGAAATATAGACTTAAACTTCCTGGCGGATACTGGCGCTGCTCTTATTATAGTTCCCCCAGTATAAAACTGAGCTGGGTCGAGAAACATCTCCAGTCACACTTTAAGCCGCAAATAAAATTAAAATCACGACATTTGGGCAGTAGACTTTAACGCCAGATTTGAGGTTCAGCAGGCAATTTCCCTGGGCTTTCACTACCAAAACCAAGATATACTCGCAGGATATCCAAACTAAACTAAATCGAACCTGCAAATAGCTAAGAGGGATTCCTTAAATATGAGTTCATTCTCGATACTCAGTGCTATAATTTGCCACAGACTTAGTGTTTATATTCATACCTACCGGCTGATGATCCATACGAGTAAGCAGCGAGTATCGAGTTCCGCATAATTTATATACAAATATAGTGATTACGAATTGTTGAAACCAACCGATGTGTGTGTGCCATAAACATGTATTGTGTTGTTTTGCACGTTTCCGTCTAAATGAATCTTTACAAGATGATGCTGTTCATGTGATTATCAAGGAGAAGATTAGTTTTAACGAAGGCTGGTATGACTCTCAAATCATGTCTATAATATTGGTTTGAACCTTAGTCAGTGTTGGTGTAAATTCGACAGTGTTTACAGTTTACAGGCGATTCTCTCAACTGCTTATACTGATGTGTTGCGTGCATGATTGTGTCGGTAAACCTCCAACTTGACTGACGAAGTTTTAGGATATTTATTGAATGAGCAACCGAGAGAAAAACATACTGAAATCATCTGTGATGGATAAAGATAACGAGAAAACAACACTTAATAATAATTACAAGACAATATGTTGACTGATTTTGTTAACAGCTCCACCAATTTTATCAAACAAGTCATAAAAATGCTGTATTACGATATCATGAAACCATCATAATAATGCATATATTTCTGCATGTGTATGTACACGCCATTTTTACAGGCATGATCTATAAAGTACAACATTTGTTGGTTCAGAAAATGCTTCTCAACTTATTAAGTTTATAATTGTTATAAAGTATACTCGTAGGGCGCTTGCTGTAAACCGTGACCTTGAGAGGATGCGTACGTTATATGTTCCAGACTTCAGAATTTTCATAGCTGTGCCCTCAGAGCAAGATTCTGAAGAGGAAAAAAGAGAAACAGAAGAGCAGCAAGGCACATGAATATGAACGCCAAACGTTGCTTAACGTTAGGCAGTAGAACAAACAGAAGTACAATAAATTAGATTAAATTCATATTATCTCTTGTTAGGGTGAAATGAAGTCAGAGGCTCCATATTAGAGAATGTAGTAATAAAGAACAATGAGTTTTGTCGTTGAACAAGTTGGAGTAAGCTCTAATGAAGGAAAGGAGGTCAAGGTTGGTACAAGGAATGCGGTTTATTAGAAGAGTGTGTATATAGAGGGTGAAGTGTTAAGAATACTAATGAGTATGTCTTTCATTGTCTAATTTATTTCTTTTCTTTTATTGTCCATCCGATGCTAGCCACATAAATCTAGTGTAAAAGTCCGAGTTAGCACGTTATAGGTTGCCTTAGTAGAACATCTAAGCCAGAATAAAATTGGAAACATGAGTCTGAGTGCTGAGCGTAGGAAGACAATCTATATCACAGATTGATTGACCTATTCTCAATCGCAAAACGCCTGATACATACAAAGTGTTCTGCCCCCACAAACACGGGTGGATTGAAGTTATCGCCCTCACCATCAATGCTTGCTGGTCAGTAACTCCACCTTTCCTCCTTTGTTCAACTAGTTATAGTGTCCATTAAGGATTAGCCAGTGGATAATAGGTATTGTTGTCTTGGGTGATTCAAAATTATCAGAAATTCGTGGCGTTAACGAATTCGAGCTGCCTGATTATATTACTAAGCGTAATGTAAAAATATTATTCTACATAGTGTTTATTTTAGTAGTAGTCCCCAAGGTTTTGATTTTAAATATTTTTTGACCAACAATTGTCTAATAGTTTAGTTGTTATTCAAGTGCAGCATGGTAATACCCAAATTCGGTGACTATTATCTAAATTATCTTCGTCTTTATAGGCAACTAATATGATCGACCACTTCATAAAACCAAATATGTATAGCACTAACGACTGTTGTTGGTTTACTGAAAAGTGATAAATGCGAACCAAATTATTTTTTAAGTAATGCACCCCATGTTAAGTCCCGGTTAACAAGGAGAGTAACAAATATAACTATTTAAATATAATAAACTGCGGTGTTTGTATGAACTAACGATTCCTTTGTGGTGGTTGAATGCTTGATTTCGAATCCCAAATACATTAGACTTGTTCGTGTTTATCTAGTGATTCTTGATTAAATTGCGTTATTTCTAGGATTCCAATTTTGTACTATAATTCAACTACTCCTAATTATCATATTGACGTGTCGATGGGACAGTATGATATTCATTCAACTTGTGAAGCTTTTGAGGATTATGCGGGAAATTACATATTTCTCAATACCCAATACCAAATGTCCATGATTTACATGGTATGAACATATTTACTAAAATTTACCTGGTCAGGGCATAACGCAATATCCCAGTAGCTAAGGACGATATTCCTAGGACAGCTATTACTACACTTTTTGGTTTGCCCAATTTTGTACGCACGCCATTCGGTTTGAGGAATTCTGCACAATTGTCTAGAAACGTTAGATGAGCAAAGCCGACTATTCAGTCAAGAATATCCACAGTTTTTGCTGCAACCCAGAATGTAACCAAGTATCTACTAAAATCTATTGTTTATTTAGCTAGGGAAGTTTTCTCGCATCGTTTCAGCTATTTTATTCAATCAGCAAAAAAACTACCAAAAATTATTAGTGCGAAATATTATTTTACCCACACATCAGATCTTTGCTTTAGATGTATAAGCGTTATATCCGTTTCTTAAAACACCGAATACATAAGTTATTTACCTCTAAAGAACCTCTGAGTAATATAAGTCCAAAACAACTCAAGAGGAGTAAATCACAAAAAAACGAAAAATCTTTGAATGAGATTAATGATGCGGGTAAGCTTCGCTTGTCAAATTGATAATTTTCTTAGATTTAGCCACTAATAGTAGACACTGAGAAAGTTGAATGAGCATGTCGAACATATTCCCTATGAACGCGAATTGTAAGACCAATCAATAAACATTTGAAACAACGATGAATTCCAAATGCTATATGGGCGAGTTTTACTTTATTTTTCCTGGATAATCTATTATGTTTTCAGTACTTCTTAACTTAGATTTCTTTTCGCATAGACTGGCTGTATGTATTTCATATGAACCATTTCCAAAAACTTTTTTTGATATAAAATATTTTTGATTGTTTATCAGTTTACGGAGCAAGAACTAACAGTACCCGGGATGTCTTTGTTTTGCGATGACAAAGAAACAGGAATTTGGGGTGGAGTAGAATTATACTTACGATATTGCCTGGAGGTACATCAAGTACACAACGGAGAGTTCATCAATCTTGATGGTGCTCAGTAAGCTTGTCTACCAACTTAAGGTGGCCAGTTGGAGTAGTCGACAGGAAGCCCACTGCTAAAAATCGCGTACTACAACCGTATGTTGAAAGGATTATCTCGCTCTACTTGTCTCAGATTCACTCACATCTTGATTCTATGGAACTTCAATCATCCTCAAGTCAATTTTGGTGAACATACGTATATTGGAGTTGAAAACTCTACCGTAGCTCGGTCCTTAAACCTGACTGAGGATCTGGGATTATTCGAAATGTGAAGTGGGAAACTTGTTGGAGAAACAGTCAAATGCCGTCGCGCTTAGATTGGGCATTTGTAAGTGAAGAATTTCTAACTGACAACAACTCAATCCTGGCTTCCCTGGAGAGAAGCGATCATACCGTCATAGCATTCAGTTTTATCAACAAAAGTGAGCTAAGACATCCCACCAATAACAGGCGCTGGAATTTCGAACGTTTGAATGTATCAGTTTAACAGGAGAATCCACAACAGGTGGATTAGGGTGTTCACCCCAAACGTGATTTCGATTCCCACTGAGATTTCTTACTGCACACGATCTTATGTGCTACATGTCAGTCTGTTCCTCAAATGGTCCCCGAAATCTACAAGCAACCTGCACTCTTTGTTTTCTAAGCCGCAAAAGGCAATACTGGGCGGAATACAAACGTACTGGTAACAATGACACATACAGGCAATACAACCATATAAAGAACATATGCCCAAAGGCAATAAGAGAAGACATGATTCAGTAGCAGAAAATGCTTATCGATAAATTTGTCTTAATCCGAAAAGCTTATTCTGTTATGCAGAGTCTCCTCGAAAAGCCAAAACTGGAGCTTACCAACTGCTGGGTCCTAATGTTCTCAACGACAATGATGCCGCCAACCTTCTAGCTGAACAATACCATCTGAAATTTCAAACGACCCACATCAACTATATTGATGAAGGCTACATATGCAACTCCACATAAGCTTCCGAAGTTAATTCGAGCGCTGACTTTGTGTACTGGTAACTGCAGCATCTAAAATGACACATCTTCTGGTCCGAATATGGTCAATTCTGCTCGGTTCTTCAACCTCATTTAGGATCTCGGATTATTCAAAAATATGAAGTCGTCAATTCGGTGGGGAAACAGTCAAATACTGTCACGCTTAGATTGGGTATTTATAAATGAAGAATTCCTAGTTGACAACCTCTCAATCCTTGCTCCACTGCGGAAATGCGTTCATGCCGTCATAGCCTTCAGTTTTATCAATAAAACAGAGCTAAGACATCTTACCAACAACAGGTGCTGAATTTCAAGCATTGGAATGTGTCAGCTTTACAGGACAATATACAAAAGGACATTTCAGCCGACCCACATTAACTTTATTGATGAAAAATTCATCTGTAACTGTATAGGAATTTCCGAAGTGATGACACATCCAAGATTTTGCTCGTTCCATTTATTGAAGTACGGTGTGTCGATCCATTTGCAATTCACGAACCCAAATTAACAATAGAACCAAATTCCAATTTAAGTATCAAAGTTTGTTCACGATTTACAAATAGTCGACCCAAATGTCGTTCTAGCAACAATAATTATAACAATTACAAAAGAAACCTTCAATTTTGTAGGTTCCCGGAGCAAAATTTTCCGAATACCAAAACGATGACAAAGATAAATCAAAATGTCCGAAATAAATGACATAAACAAATAAGTTCAAAGGTTAATTAAAACAAATACATCCAAAAACACAGTAAAATTATTGATGTACAACAGAAAGATTTTAATCAACCAAATGTCTTCAGTTCTCCCGTAACTGTGATACATTTCATCTTAGGGTCAGTATTATTTTCAATTTCTCTCAGGCTATGGAATGTCCCAGTGGGATCCCCCAGGGTTTAGTACTAATAGCATTTCTTTTCTTGATTTATACAAATGATCTTCCACAACAGGTACCGTCTGATTTATTACATTTCGCTGATGATGTGAAATTTTGGAGAGAGGTACTCAACCGAGAGGATATGCTACAACTGCAGGATGATCTGACTCGACTTCAAAATTAGGTAAATGACAACGGACTTACCTTCGACACGTCAAAGTGTAAGGTAGTCCATCTGAGACATGTTGTAGACTGCAGCTACAAATTAGGCGACTCCTCTCTAGAAGTATCCCAAAGTGAAGAATATTTAGGAATGCTGACACCCTTCGATTTGAAGTCTTGCGCTAACCGTGATAAAAATGCCTTTCCAGCAAACCTTGTACTGGTAACATTGAAGCGCATTCTTGTCCAGTCCGATGGAAGAGCGTTCTACATAATTTTCAAAAGAACGGAAACATAATATTTCCTCTCCCACTCCAAAAGGATAAGAACATTGAAGCGTATCCAGTGACGAGCCTCGAAATCAGTCTGGGAATTCAAATTTAAGCCTTATGAAGGGCGCCTCTAGTCACCGAACCTTTACTCTTTGGTGTACAGGTGTCTTGGAGGTGATTTTTTAATGAATTACAGCATTCTTAACGCTTTTGGACATCCCCTTAAACACCTACTTAAGTTTAGCTTCAACACAAACCTAATGGGTAACACCCAGAAACCGGAAACAAAACACAGCGAAACGGCTTGTAGACACAACTCCTACTCTTTAAGAGTTGTCAAATGCTGAAACTCGCTATCAACTGAGCTATTCCAGGTGACTTCTCAGGAGTCCTTCAGGAGGCAACTTGACCTATTCTTAAGGACTAAGGATAGTATCTGCTATGTCCTGACAAGACTAATGAATGGTAACTTTTGGGATCCATTTGTGGACCAATACTAAACGTATACTTCTATTGTAGAATTAGTAAGTAACTAACCTATGCGTATTCATATTTCTCTTATTATAAGCTTCATTTTGACCCATAAACTATTATTATACGTTTTACCATTCTTGAGTTATACCCAGTTTATTAATTAATACCTCCCTCATTCACAGCCAAATCTGGCTAATTCTTGTACAAATATTGTTTCATATTTTATTGGTACGATGTGATCTGTTTGATTGGTATATAAACTCAGTATGCTTGAAATATAATAATTCAAATTGCAGAGGCTGAGATTGGTGTTCTGGACGTAACTGGCTGGGCTAGGAGGAGAGCAGGACCAATCAAGACTCTAGACTGCTCTCACGTGTTTTACGCGTGATTGGTCTGATCGACAGGTCTTTGCCTTCTAATCAGCGGTCACAAGTTTTGACAGTATCTTACTATGATTCACCAATTTCTTTTTCCTTTTTTATCATTAGTATACCTAAGTTCCCGCCTGGAGGTATTGATGATCCACCGCTACTAGACACGGAAGCTCCTTCTATTCCGTCCGAAAATATTTGAATCATTAGAACCAATACTGCTAATAACAGGTGACTACTAATAACTTCGATAAAGAAGGAAGATAGCCAATTGTATATCACAATACTGTTTCTAGCACTATATTTTATTTTATAACCACACATAATCCCACGCTCTCAGCTCCTTTCTGAATCCCCTCCATTTGTCAGTTGTATGTCCACTCATACCTCGTTTACACTTATTTTCTTTAACCTATTAAAATGCTCTTTCCTAACAATACCTTAATAAAAGAAAATTAGACTGAGTAGTCATACCTTAAACATTCCTTCATGAATATTGGCTACTCTGCCTCTCGTTCTTTCTTTTACTTGCTCCCTCTTTCAGCCCCCTTGTGATATGGAACAAAAGATTTCATCCTGCACCATCCTCAAAGCCTTAGACATTCCAAAGGGACATAAGCTTGCGACATTTCGAAGCTCCCACTTTCAATGGACCTATCCTTGACCATCAGTAGCACATTCGCAACGCAACTTTCATGAAGCGCGCCGACTGTGGTACTGATTAAAACCATCTACATTCTTATCTTATAAATTACCAACCCAGCTGAGTAATTTACTACAGTGGATATTGTATCATTTGTATCTATTTGATCTTGCCTGTAAACTGACATACCTCATGTAACAAATTGTTATTTGAGAATAAATTATTATTATTACTAGATGACGTGTTTTAGATCAAACAATGGTTAAATACTTGGGAATGGCTCTCATTGTCATTGTTACATGATTATAAGTGTAATGCTCTTAGTAAACGAGTATTGCTGCAGCATGATTTGTAATGTGATTATATGACTCAGTTTTATTGGAATCATTCGATTTTTCCCGTCATCTTTTTAATTTCCATATCAACAACCGCGAACGTATTCCAAACTATCAGAAACTTCGGACATAAAACACACCACTTCCTCTTTTATCTTCCATAGTTAATCCCCGAACTAAAGCTATTCTTAAGTGGTTTCTCGACATCACCATAAAGCTTTGTTACAACTAGTCAAGCACGCAATATGGTTAATTTGGGCGATGGAACTAAGATCCAAAGCAGTCAATAAACTGACTAATAACTATTTACAGAAACACTGTTGATTTACCACAGTTACCTTTTATACAAATACTGACTAAAAGTTCATACTATTATCACAGAGATGGGCTGGGATTTATACTCCATTTGGCTAAAATATATGCTCTCGATGTACGAACACTTAATTAACTGAAAATATCGTACAGTACATTACCTGCACTGTTAATATAATGACTGTATTGACTGCGCATACCTAATTTCAAACTCATTTTATAAGTGATCCTCTAGGTAATCAGAACATTGGGTTTACGACATGACTCTCACGGCTACGCTCACATTAAACCAATTATTGTCAGGGGTTCATTCGAAATTCTGTAGCTTACCGCTGGCGTTATTAAAAAACCATGTGTTACATAAATACGTCATATGCTTTGCTTCGTTTGATGTAGTTCTTTAAGCAATCCTTTTCTTGGCGCATTTTCAAAATATGGATTTGCTGGGTGATGAAACCGCTTTTTCATTTCTGACTGAGTTATTCACTTCAGCACATCAAACCACTTTACATTTGACTATATTAAGGGAAGCTTCTCTAAATAGCATTGTTCTTCCTTATTAATTAATATTAATTTCTTCATATGATACTGGCTGACACGAAAATCGCTTGTTTCTATGTTTATGACTTGTCTTTATTATTTCAGAAGTAGAAAATTTGACTTGCTGTTGTATGGGACGATGTGTTAAGGTACTGATAAGAACATAGGATACTTTCAATTACGAAAATTATGTGGCAGTATCTCGATTCTTGGTTTGTAATGATTGTACTTATAAACCGTACCGTTTACTTTTTCATTGGATTTATACTGAAATATATCTGTCAATATTAGTTCCAGCCCATCATGGGGATAAATCAATCCATATTATCTTCATTACCATTTGATGTTTCTCAAGCTGGAGATTTGACATTCTATCCAATAAAAGACATTACAGATATTCAACTGACGCAACAAAAAGTCATTTATTATATGCACTCATTTAGGTCCTGCTTTCTCAGCGCAATGTTTGGTTGCAAAAGTCACGTTACCTAAACACGGATGCTGTTTCTGATCTACTTGTAGCAAGAAAAGAGAGACATCACTGACCTTGTATCTTCTGAAGTCCAGCAGCGTAAACTGGTTAGAGGGAAAGTCTTATGAGATTATGGTATGGCGGCCAGATGACAAGAATGCACGTGAGCCAGGTTCCAATTACCGTTGGTAGGGCCTAGCAACTAATTTCTCAACAGTTGACCGAATATGCTTCAAGTCCATAGCTTCGAAACCCCCTACTCCTAAATTGAAAGTACTCCACTTTATAATGTTCTAAGGAAACGAATTTTACAAAATACCGCCAGCAATCATGGTTGTCGGCTATGCGAGTACGTTATACCTGAAGGCGAAACAAACGAAAGGCAACTCGTCCAGCCGTCAACTTGTGAAAACGCAGCATGAACCACTTTTCTATTATTGATGAAATACATCCGTGGAACTATGGTCTACTTTGATATCAGTACCGCTCTAATAATAGACCTAATACTAAAATTTTAGATTTGTTATGATGTAACTGCCCAATCTATAAGATCTTACATGGAAGTCACATCATTGTCTACCTTGATTCGTCACGCTGTAGCAATCATCAATACATGATGAAAAACATATTTACACTGGAGATGTAACAATATGTTTAATATGGATGAAAATAAGATCGGGTCATGCCATCTAATTAGTTCGATGTAATTGAATTCATTCTTCCCACCTTCTCCGTCATTGAATTTTTCTCCACTTTAAATGTTGAATATCTATTTTCCCAGTTGTCTCGTGCTCAGCTTTGTGGATTGTCTGGTGAGGATTCAATACCACTACACATCAACCATAATCTTAAATGTAAAATAACATCTAAGTTTTGTAGTAGATTCATCAAATAATTATACGCTGACATAATATAACTGAACATTGATAAACGGTAAGTTCAGTAGCATTAGGTTTATGCCTGAACGTTATTTTTGTTCTTCGCGAATATCTCTCGCGATATTGTAATTCGTTTGTCATAGATGGTATATAGATTAGTTTCCTAAAGCATATATATGTTTCCCTGGCCCGTCAAACGAAACCGACTCTTGCGCTTGAAATCTCAAATCAATTTTAAAATCCTGTGGGATTTCACGGTCTAAATGTTCGGACAGAAACTTTCTGATGAAATGTTCAGTCAAATTTAGTGGTTTTGTAACATTATTGGCTGATGGTGCAGACTTTCTAGCTACCCCGATTTGAAGTTGTCCCGTAGAGGCTTTCTCACCCGTTGATCTCCTGTCAGTCTATTTTTCCTGTGTCACTTTCCACGCAAACTTATCTGTTTGAAACTATAAATAAGATGTTGTTGCATTATATCCCATGTTTTAAAACGTTTGGAATCTCTAAACTAAATCTAACATTCATAGTACACTAACTGTAGGATTCTTTTTGCAAAATTTGTCTTATTATTCATGAAAATCCTTCAACATATACACTTTCGTAATTTACTTTTCTACACCCTTTTAGATATATATTTCGTTGGATTTTGCATTCGGAATGAGATAACATTATTTCATCATAGTCATAATTTATTTTTTTCTGAGGCTTTTGTCGGATTTCTATTTTTTTCCCGTACTACATCTACGTCGTTTTAAATTATATTTCGTTACGCCGACTGTCATGTTGATTCGTACCTCTTTTTGATTGTGTTGATTGAACTGACTGGAGATGTGCATCTTTAATTGCGAATGGAAGCACTCTTCCAGGATTGGAAATACTCTGTGTTATAACAAGTAACTCTCGATATGTTTGCTATCGATATTTCGACAGAATGAAATATTATCCTTTGAAAAACTTGTGTAGGAACCAGATAATAACATTCCTGTATCAATGGGAGCATTTGTCTTTTGAACTTGATAACTCATATGTTTCATCGATTTATCTACTTGATGTAGTTGCATTTGGTCATTTGTTTAACATTTAATGGTTGAATAACTGGGTGATGTTAATCACAATTTAATCTACATTTAAATTTGTAATGAAATTTATGAACGCCATCTGCCTAACCCATTTTTGGTATTTTTGCTGGTCGGGATTACGCACTTCTAAACTAACCTTAAACGTTATTCCTCATTCTAAAATGCTTTACTTTAGAGATTAACTTAGTTCCGTTGAAGTATGATAATTCACGTAAAGTAACAAAACTAGAAACGCTATTTAGAACTTGTTATGCTAACCATTGGTGGAAATAATCACCACTTTTTGGCAGGTGAAAATAAAACGGAATATGAGCGCGTTTTGAAGTTAAAAAACAGTTGTTAGCCATTGGAAAAGCAGTGAGATTAGGTCGGCGACTTAGTTGGAATAGTTATAGTGAATGTGATGGAAGTTTGGGCACTGCCCATTTTTGATCAAATGCCTGGTTTTCTCAACAAAGGTAAGATTTATAAAAGTTTACTATTTTATCAGAGAAAATTATTTGGACAAATCTAGTCATTGATTATAAAAGAAAAACGGTCACAGGATCTCATCTCTTAGTTGGCCAAATATAGTTCGGTAGTATGCATATAAATGGCGTCAGAGTAACCACACAATTCTGAATGAAATTAAGCCCGATAAGGATGGATTATAACAGATGCCAAAATGTTGTTATTTGGTAACTGAGATAATGCCTGTAAGCTATTCCAATAAAAAAGGCATCAAATGAAATTTTCCAGGGGAAATTCGAGTCGCTCATAAATTGCTCCTCTGTAAGCTCTGCTGGGTAATCTACATCAACCCTTGGGAACTAATGGCTTCCTCATGAATAAAAGGGCAGATGGAATCCAACACGGAAAAATCCTACGGCCCCCAATAATACTGATATGTGATAAACTTGGTTCCTATTTATTCCTGAAGAAAACTCAGGCAAAGATTTGAAATCACTGGTTGCAGGTAATCTAGAGTCTAGTTTTGTATCACGTATATAGTTGGGACTTATTGAGCCATTTATTTTGCCTTCATAGACACAGCTCGAGCTAAATTCATCCCCAGGTGAAGATGATTCTGGAAATTTACCGCATGTATAGACCAAGAACGTTCCAGTTCCGGATACATAAGCGGCATAGCACAGTTGTCTGGTAGAGATACAACAAATCATATAGCCGGACACAATTTTGTACCAAATCATTAGGGTAATATTTTGGCATAAATAAAGTATAGAGGTGCAATTCTACAACATTCCGGACCAGTCTTGAAAATGGACTGTACGTAAACTTATGCTCCCGAAATGGAACACAATGAATCTAAAACTTTTAACCATAGAAAAGTATTAGAAACTAAAACATAACTACTTGTCAGTGGGTAACGGTGTTTTGTCAAAGTTGGTCCTACCAGATTGAATGGTTCCTTTCAATTCACTCATAGGTGGGTAATTAAAACCATAAGATAAAAAGTGAGCAAAACATTGAAGATTGTAAACGGTGGTTAATTGTCATGATTGAAATGCGTTTCCATATAACGGAATATATACTTCAACCTTAGAGTCATATTTTTTCGCGATTAATGAATTGCCATTGATTTTGTACTCGTTGTACATTAACTTTCGTGAATTGTTGTCATCGAAAGCGTATATAACTTTGCCGGCTCTCACACTTGTGATTTCTTTATGTATTTTAATCGATATATTTTTTTATCCTTAAGTATAATTACAATGAATGCCTGCGCATATTAATTCGTTAACCAAAGCTTTTTACTTTCTGTGGACTTACGAATGCGATACGATGTGTGTTGAAAGAGGTCGCATAACGTGTGTGCTCATTTAGGCGCCTCATGATGAAAGCCAATACGCTACGAAAGTCACGAAGCCAACTCCTCTTCTGACAACCGGAGCAACAATCAACATATGTACATGGAGTATTCAGACAATGTGGGAGACTAGGATACCTTATCAAATAGCTACGAAAGTGAGAAGATACAACTTGGCTGTTCTCAGAATCAATGAAACACATTAGAAGCAAGCTGGACAAAATAGATAAGATCCGAAAGAGGTGATATTGCATATTATATAGTACGGGCTTCAAAAAATCGGAAATTTAATCAAATATATACTGAAACGATTTCAGGAGGTCATTTCGAGCAGGTCAATTTATCAGCGTAGTGTTAGTTATTTTCAAAGTTCAGGAAAAATAAATTTGCCGCACACTGTATGGCGTAAATTTGTAATGATGCAATAAACGAGGTATAAGTTTGGTCGAATATCTGGTCTTGATTTCGCCTTTTTTCATTTAACAAGCTGAGAGGCAAAACAATGATGTAAAGAACAAGATGATTAGAATGAAATCCACAATTAAAATTGTCCTTGTATGTCACATTCATGAGGGATAAAATGTGCTGGAAAATGATATATATTTCACCATTGTTGGGATCAGATTATGGTGGATGACCTTCAACGCGAGCCTCTATCTCTGTATCACAGCATTTCACACGCTATTTAAACAAACAGCCGTGTTTTAACTCTCTGAATCAATCTCATTGTTTTGACCGTTTACTACGCATCAAGGCTATCATTATGACTTTAATTGAATTTATTTCAATTAAAGTAATTGCCAAAAGTTTAATTTAATTCGAAAGTGATTTATCATCTGTACGTTTGAGTACATTTTATCTTTTTCTATTTGTCTACACTTTTGGTTCTAACAATTTAGAGTTTTTCACTTCGTTTCTAACCATCATTTTATTTTGTCTGGGGGTGTCGTTTGTGTCCAGTTTTGTTTTGAAAACCACAGAATAAAGGCTGGACAGTGCAAAAAAGCGACTGTCAATGCTCAGGATGTTGAAACTGTGGAAAGTGGCATAAAGCGCAATAAATCAAAGAATGATAACACGACTTTTGCATGGATCAAATGCCTGAGGCCTTCAAGCTCTTTATTTAAAATAGCTGCACGTGATTGTGACAGCAATACTGTTCAAATACAGATAATTTTACTAGACAAAGTCATTGGGGTAGTGAACACTTCTAGGAGTACGAGCAAGCGCAAGCTCCGTCGATACACAAATTGATGCAAAGTTGCCTCAAATAAGCTCATAATCTATTGACGTACATGTACCTAAAATAGGAAACACCAATTTCAAACAGGTCTGTTAGAAATATAAACTCAAGGAAGGGAGTTTCCTATGTCTCCTGCCCCTTTAATGGCAGCAGGTAGGAAACGCCTGAATAGGTAATAAAACTAAGGTTAGATGTTGAAGAGAGGGAACTAAAAACAGTATATTTTCAGGTGGTGAGGCTTTGACAGAGAACGATACCAGAACCACTATGGGTGCAGCATAAAGCTGTCCAAAGGGTCTTCCAATCTGTTACACAAATGCCAAAAGCTTGCTCAACAAGGGATCGGAACTAAATGTACAGACTGACTCTACCAAGTCGGATATAATCGCGGTCACAGGAACTTGGCTGACGTAGTCCATAGACAGTAAGGAACTTGATTTTGAAGGTTTCATGTTAGTAAGAGCAAACGTGGACGAGATGCCACTTTTGAAAATATTTTAAAGACTGTACTCAGTGTAATACTAAAGCATGAACTTAATCAAAAACGCTCCAAGACATCAGCACGAATGCACTGTTATTTATATTTATTGATTCCATCTACTTAACAACTCTACTTGCAGAGCATAATGTAAGCAAACTAATCGTGTATATTGTAGAACATGCCTGTAACAATGGCGTGTACCTGCCCTGGCAGAAATGTATTATTATTATTATTGTTAGGTAACCAAACGAACTTAAAACAGAATCAAACAAGGCTGCTCAAAGTAGCATTTAAGTCGCTCAATGAACGGGACTTTATATTACAGGATGGACATAAACTAACGTGATAATGAGCTCTAGCCTGTAAGGACTTGCCGCTCGCAGACCATGTAAAAAGATGAGAAGCCGAAAACAGCTAAAACTTAGGTTAGTTGCCGGCGAAAAAGACTTAAAACATACAAATTTTCGGGTTGAGAGGCCTCAACAGAAACTTGACTGAGACAGTCTATAGATAGTAGGGAACTTGACTTTGAAGGTTTCACGTTAGCAAGAGCCGAAAGAACCCACAAGCGTAAAGGAGGGAGGAGTATCTTATAAGAGTAAGACGTGCGAATCAGTCAGTTGCTGATTGAAATGCAAGAACCAAGAGCTGCTAATTGGTTCGGTGTACCGCATTCTAAGTTGTGGAATAAATGAGGTTTTTCTAGACGGTCTCAATACTTGCTCACAAAGTGGTCGATATTTATTCTTAAGAGACTTTAATGTACTTAAGGTAGACTGGAAAGAGTGAAAACTCAGTTGTCTGAAATTTATTTCGAACAGAAATAAGTTATCGCGATTATTACATATGCTCCAGTGTAACAAGTTTTTCTTCGTACAATTTTTTAGACTTACGGAGGGTCGAGGCACAAGTGTTCCGAGCCTTTTGATACTGAGATTTTGACTCCTCAGTCCCCAGTAACCTAAATCTATCCCACAGTTTCCTCTTCTTACGAAGAAGGATGCGGACCTTCCTACTGAACCATGGTGGGGAGTTTCTCGGTCCCCTTGGTATAGTCCAAGGGATGTGAGGTGTGGTAACTTTTAAGTATGAATTTCGAAATGCGTCCCAGGCCGTTTCAACTGAGGACTCTGGGTTTATTGTCCAATCTATTAACGATACTGAGTGCATGATGTCTGATATGTTTGCTTTCCAGACGTTGGGTCTGGACTGGACTGACGCGTCCTCATGACTGACAGTTATATGGAAGTCGAAAGTTAAAACTGCGTGGTCACTTTAACCTAAGGGTGGCATATGATGGAGGTTCGCAACATCATCCTCATAGTGAGTCAGTATAAGATCTAGTCAGGATGATTCAGTGTCCGGTTCGTACCTTGTCGCTTCTTTCACATGTTGCACTAGAGCACATGTGATAACCGCACCAACTAGTTCCTGCTCGAAAGAATTCTCCGACGATTCAGTTCGCAGATTTTTCCAGTCTACCATAGGTGCATTAAAGTCCCCTAGGATTATACATCGATCACTTTGTGAACACGTATTGAGACTGCTTAGCAGGACCTCATTTACCTCATAGCTTGGACTGCGATAGACCAAACCAATCAGCAGCTCTTGTCCCTTGCATTTTAGGCGAAGACAAACTAATTCACACGTCCCACTCTCATGGGATACACTATCGATAATGGTAAATGGGATAGCATTCCTAATGAATAGAGCTACTGCCCCTCCTTTGTGCTTTTGTGTTCTGTCGGCCCTTACTAACGTAAAACCCTCGAAATCAAGTTCTATACTATCTATAGCCTGTATCAGCCAGGTTTCTGTTACTGCGATTATGTCTGGCTTTGTAGAGTCAATCTGTACACCTAGTTCCGATCGCTTATTAAGTAAGCTTCGTGCATTGGTGTAACAGATCCGAAGCCCGTTTTAGTGGCTTTGTGCTTCACTCATATTGGCTTCGGCATCATTCTCTGTCGAAGTCTTACAACCCGAAAATTTACAATTTTCAGGTCCTTTTCGCCAGCGTCTAACTTATGTTGTAGTTCTTTTTCGGCTTACCGTCTTTTGACACTGTCTGCCAACGCCAAGTCCTTACGGATAAAAGCTCCTGAACCCTTTGATTTATGTCCATTCTGTAAGATTAGGTTGCGTTCATTTGAATACTACTCTAAGTAGTTGTGATTGATCAGGCTTCAAGTTCGCTAGACTACCTAGTCTGTATACCTTTAGCATGGTGACTCCGGGCATATTTTGAGGCATGAGTTGATTAAGTAGCTTTTTTATCAGCACAATGTCATGCTCAAAACGAGTTTTTGGTTCAGAGCTATCGCTCTCCTTGATTTTATGAAAAATAGCTGATCTGTCACTTTGATCATCCTACAATTTCTCGACTACTTTTATGAAGCAGGATTCCCTATTACATCGTTATGTTGTTTCTTCCTTACTACATGTACCCATTCGTCCACGTCGCTATGAGAGGCAACCACAGTTGTGTCAAACATACTATGGGATTCCGGAGGGTCGTCGACGATTTGGGAGGTCAGGTTGTGTTTCTCGCTAGAAAATGATCGACCTTTGCGATTGCGGCTTCTAGGCGTTTTCTGCTGGATACCATTTGACGACGGGGGATAGAAGGAATTTATTTTCTTGAGTTTTTCGTTGAGACAGATCTCTTTGAAGACTGTTTTTCCTCCTTTGGTCGGGGAATAACCTGTTTTCAAACTCACCTGAGTTTGCTTCACACCAGTTTGCGTGTTGACAGAGTGAGTGCTGTTCGATGTGCACCGATCACGCTTGCCAAAACACTTTTTCGCAACACATACTAATAAGATGCCCTCGGCTAGCAAGCTGTTTGCATCCGAACAGGACTGTTGAAAGAGCCGTAAGCATCCGATCTTACTGAACCGTTTGAAAGCCGCAGGCGTTCAATTTGTGCGAACTTCGTGGTACCAGCTTTTGCACTCATCGCACTGCATGCCGCTTTCAACGAGATAATGACAGTCCGGATGTTGACAAATACTTTTTTGCACTGTCCAGTCATCAGACAGGTCTTTTTTCTAAAAAAAAATGAACTAGATAAAATAATACTCAGAAACAAAAATGATCTATGTCCGAAAAAGTGAAAACCTGTAAGTTGTTAGAACCAAAAGTACTAACAAATGGAACAGAAAAAAAGTACTCAAAAGTACCGGCGAAAAACTAATTTAGAAGCAGTAACGATACTCTGGTCGAAGACTTTAACGGAAATAAATCCAATTAAAGTAAAAACAGTAGTCTTGATATGTAATAAACGATCAAAAGAATAAGATTTACTCAGTGAGGAAAAATACCACGGTCCTTTTAATTAGCGCGCGTTAAATATTGACTATTTCACCCACAAAATGTAGTCTCTCCCACATAATGGTAACGATAATTTCAGATGGGTTTCTGTGGAGATTGTAGTAATTCCAATGGTTAAGATCATGAGTCAGTTGAAGCTAGACCACCATGGAAAACCTGAAAGCACTGGACGGCCGTTTCGTCCTATTGTGGGACTCCTCAGCAGTGCGCATCCACCGTTGGATGCCAGCTCAGTGGTCTAATGGTTAAGTGCTCGGGCGCGAAACCAGTAAGTCTTGGGTTCGAATCTCGCAGGGGGCGATGTCGTGGATGCGCACTGCTGAGGAGTCCCACAATAGGACGAAACGGCCGTCCAGTGCTTCCAGGTTTTCCATGGTGGTCTAGCTTCAATTGACTCATGATCTTAACCATTGAAAGTAACGATAATTGCCTATACAAGCATGTTGTCCTAAAGACAGCAGCTGCGTGTAATTATTATTGAGGCGTCAAAGGAAAAAGGACTACTAACTTTGTAAGTAGACTTCATCAGTACACGTCATCTGAAATTGCCAAGACTATACCTTTTTTACACTCTAGACGACTTTCTATGCAATTTCGGATTCCTCCTACGTCAAAAACATTTGAGATAGGATGGCTTACTGAGAAGTATCAGTTAGGTCAGTTAATGTACTCTTAGAAGTACTTAACGCACTGTTACTACATAATTATGGTAGTTTGAAAAGGATGAAATATACAAGCCCACCAATTGCTAGCCGAAAACTGAAATGCGTAACGCAGAAGTTTTCATCAAATGAAAGATAGGCAAAACATATGATGCACATGGCTATATATTATTCGGCGTTTTCTGGGATATAGAAGTCTCCTTAAAGCTCACATAAAAACTAAGTTCAGCTAGACTACAAAGAGGCCACCGACAGTAGGTAATTCAAAAATGAAATGACAACTTTGAGCCAGTCTCCAAAGAGGCCTGCCTTAGACAAAAGCTCTAGAAAAGTAGGGTCTTCTTTTCCCCGTCTCCCAGATGGGATCCAACAGGAAATACCTAGAAGCCGCAATGGCAAGGCTCGATCGGTTTCAAACGGTAAACATAACACGACCCCTCAGGTCGTCAACAACCCCACAAAACCCAACACTAGGTTTGACGCAACTGCTATTGCTTCTACCAGCACCACTGACGAATGGGTAAAGGCGGTAAGGAAGAAAAGTAGGGATATAAAAGGGAAACCTGCCCCCGTAAAAGTGGTTGAAAAATCGAAAGTTGATCATAGCGACAGATCAGCTATTTTTCATAAAATCAAGGAGAGCGATAGCTCTGAACCAAAAACTCGTTTTGAGCATGACATTGTGCTGATAAAAAAGCTACTTAATCAACTCATGCCTCAAAATATGCCCGGAGTCACCATGCTAAAGGTATACAGACTAGGTAGTCTAGCGAACTTGAAGCCTGATCAATCACAACTACTTAGAGTAGTATTCAAATGAACGCAACCTAATCTTACAGAATGGACATAAATCAAAGGGTTCAGGAGCTTTTATCCGTAAGGACTTGGCGTTGGCAGACAGTGTCAAAAGACGGTAAGCCGAAAAAGAACTACAACATAAGTTAGACGCTGGCGAAAAGGACCTGAAAATTGTAAATTTTCGGGTTGTAAGACTTCGACAGAGAATGATGCCGAAGCCAATATGAGTGAAGCACAAAGCCACTAAAACGGGCTTCGGATCTGTTACACCAATGCACGAAGCTTACTTAATAAGCGATCGGAACTAGGTGTACAGATTGACTCTACAAAGCCAGACATAATCGCAGTAACAGAAACCTGGCTGATACAGGCTATAGATAGTATAGAACTTGATTTCGAGGGTTTTACGTTAGTAAGGGCCGACAGAACACAAAAGCACAAAGGAGGGGCAGTAGCTCTATTCATTAGGAATGCTATCCCATTTACCATTATCGATAGTGTATCCCATGAGAGTGGGACGTGTGAATTAGTTTGTCTTCGCCTAAAATGCAAGGGACAAGAGCTGCTGATTGGTTTGGTCTATCGCAGTCCAAGCTATGAGGTAAATGAGGTCCTGCTAAGCAGTCTCAATACGTGTTCACAAAGTGATCGATGTATAATCCTAGGGGACTTTAATGCACCTATGGTAGACTGGAAAAATCTGCGAACTGAATCGTCGGAGAATTCTTTCGAGCAGGAACTAGTTGGTGCGGTTATCACATGTGCTCTAGTGCAACATGTGAAAGAAGCGACAAGGTACGAACCGGACACTGAATCATCCTGACTAGATCTTATACTGACTCACTATGAGGATGATGTTGCGAACCTCCATCATATGCCACCCTTAGGTTAAAGTGACCACGCAGTTTTAACTTTCGACTTCCATATAACTGTCAGTCATGAGGACGCGTCAGTCCAGTCCAGACCCAACGTCTGGAAAGCAAACATATCAGACATCATGCACTCAGTATCGTTAATAGATTGGACAATAAACCCAGAGTCCTCAGTTGAAACGGCCTGGGACGCATTTCGAAATTCATACTTAAAAGTTACCACACCTCACATCCCTTGGACTATACCAAGGGGACCGAGAAACTCCCCACCATGGTTCAGTAGGAAGGTCCGCATCCTTCTTCGTAAGAAGAGGAAACTGTGGGATAGATTTAGGTTACTGGGGACTGAGGAGTCAAAATCTCAGTATCAAAAGGCTCGGAACACTTGTGCCTCGACCCTCCGTAAGTCTAAAAAATTGTACGAAGAAAAACTTGTTGAGGAATCCATAGAATGTCCTAAACGCTTGTATTCCTATATAAACCAAAGGACAAGGAGAAAAGTAAATATTCCTGCTCTATGAGGAGATAGTACTGCTTCATCATTCGTGGAGGACGACTTTGGTAGGGCTCAATTGTTCTCAAACTACTTTAGCAATGTATACACCATAGAAGTACCCTTCACGTCAGCTCATACAAATCTCCCCATACATACACGGGATAGCGTGACCATTAAAGAACTCGATGTCTTTGGTTTGCTAAATAAGCTTGACATAGGTAAATCCACGAGGCCCGATGGATTACATCCTAGGCTACTGAAGAAATTATCTAACTTAGTTGCGAACCCTTTAAGTATGTGCTTTAACCTATCCGTAACGGAGGGTCGTTTACCGAAAGACTGAAAAACGCCATAGTAAGTCCTGTCTTCAAAACAGGTACGAAACACAAACCTGAGAATTACCACCCCGTTAGCCTAACTAGTGTGGTTGTTAAAATCTTGAAAAAGATTATTCGGAAGTAGCTGTTTAAGTATCTCGATAAAAACCGGATCCTTTCTGAGAAGCAGCTCGGTTTCAGAATAATTACTCTTGTCTCACTAACTTATTAATGGCTCGTGAAAGCAGGTGAGCTCTTAAAGACCAAAAGTTACCTGTAAATGTAGACTTCATTGATTTCAGCAAAGCTTTTGACAAGGATCCGCACAACCGGCTGTTATATAAAATAAGAAATGTCGGGATTGGAAGCAATTTATTGATGTGGATAAAAGACTTCTTAGTTGGGCGTCAACAAAGAGTTCGGGTGAACTCAAAGTTATCTAGCTGGGAAACTGTACTTAGTGGAGTGCCCCAAAATGACCTGAAGAAATTATCTGAATGGTCTCAAACATGGCAGTTGCCGATAAATACTTCCAAGTGTGTTGTGATGCATATCGGTCATCAAGGTACAGATACATACACGATGAATAACACTGAGCTACCTGTCGTCCAGACATATAATGACTTAGTAGTCATCGTTAGCCAAGACTTAAAGACTACTGCACACTGCCGTGCAATAGCCGCCAAAAGTTTTAGATCGTTATGGTCAATACGTAGGGCTTTCAGTCATGTCGACACTAAGACGTTTTTGACTTTGTATACAGTGTTCGTACGTCCTAAACTTGAGTACTGCATACAAGCGGCTAGCCGCTGGTTTAAAAAAGTCAGTGAGCTTCTGGAAAAGGTCCAGAGAACGGCGACTAAGCTGGTTCCCTGAATAGCGAAGCTTCCATATGAATCTCGACTGGCCAAGCTGAACCTTTTCCCATTGTCATATCGCAGAACTAGAGGCGACTTGATTACAGTCTACAAATTGCTTAGTGGTAAATTTGCACCTGATATGCCCTCATTTTTCTTGTCTTCCGAAACGAAGAATTTACGAGGACACATCAAAAAAGTTCACAAGCCGAGAACAAATTTCTTGTCAGCTGACTATCGACTTTCCTATCGAATCATCAACGAGTGGAATTCATTACCTCAGCACGTAGTTAGGGCTTCATCCGTCGACACTTTCAAAAGAAAGTTGGATCAGCTGAGAGACCACCATTGCCAGGACTAACATAGGCCATCGAGCCTCCTGTATTTTCCAAACTGAAACTGAGCCAATACCTTCAAGGTTGCCGAGGTGGAGTGGTGGTTTCAAGTTCTCCTGTTTGGCGCAGCAGAAAATTTGATTAAGACGTTCCCTCACCCCTCTTTTCATAAATAGATTGTTGTCCATTGCATTGTGTTAATTATCCGATTGCTTTGCGGAATTACTGTCACCACAAAATTTCAGTTTTACAGTTTCCTGTGACGATTTACATCCTATTTGTGGTTAGCCTTATGCAGTTTAACATCATCCAACTTATGTTCATTAAAGTGTTCATCATATAAGGGGGCGACATAATCATAGTTTATCTTTTGTTTCTCAACCATATTGTCGTTCACGGTATGTGAAACCTGTCATTTTTTAGATCATATTTTTACTGAAAATGTTACTTAAAAGGACTCCATTAGGTGTTTTCAAAATCAAAGGATTACGCCAAGCATATGGTGACTACTCGTATTTGCATATGAGCCAAAAACATGACAAAACTTCCTGTGCTGCAGTAAGATGTATAATTAACATTTTTTTCTCACCATGAAGAGTTTCTGATTATTAATGCAATATTGGTCCCCATGAGTCGATCGTAAGATTTTTGGTCCGAAACAAGGTCTTAGTTGCTGTGGTTCTAATGAAACTTCCATATATTTCACGGATTTTTATTTTGGGTGTGCTGGAAGCCCGATGATTTTGTAGTTGTTCATGCTCTACTTAGTTTAATCACAGTACCAGATGATTCAAATGGCAAATAGTTGGTTTCTGTTTCATAATTACGAAAACCGGCACTAAAATTCTTGTTAAGTAAAGGACGATTAATTACTTATTATAGAAACTAACTATTATTGAGCTTTTTTGCGGCTGTATCAACTGATTTTGTGGAAATTTCTAAGACATGTTCACTTATCCTGGTTGAAGGCTACTAGTTAGTAAAAATAACTGAATCAAGATGCATCGTAGAAATGTAGAATTACTTAGCCAAGACATTTTACTTAGACTGATGTTATTTCTTATACTCAGTATGCTTCCTACACGTTAGTTCGTTAGCCTTGTAAAGAATTTAAGCGAGAAATAAGTCCCTCGAACGTATCTACGGAATACCACACCCATCAGCTCATTAATAACAGTTGAATATGTTTCATATCAGTTGTCATTTTTAACATATCTCATTGTCATGTTATCACTATATAAGTTCAGATGTATCTTTCATTGAAGAGGTACCTTAATGGATAAATATTTAGTTATCAGTCTGGAATTTTTAAGTCTGCACCATCTTTGGTTCAAGCACTCAGCTAATATTATTAGCACTTCTACTACCGCTCAGTCTTGCGCAATAACATGTACTTAACTATGTTTAATTGTCATAATATTAATGACACCACACATGTCTCTTAATCACTCATCGTATGTGGGAAAACCACCGAGTGAACTGAAAGTAAAACCAGTCAATAAGTTTTCAAAAATACTTTAACTGAACTACTCATGTGTAACATATAACTCTACCACCTACCGAAACCTACAATGCCGGCGAAAGCAGAACACAGTTGAAAAAATCAACGTTATGTACGACACGAGCTCTAAAATCGCTCACTTGATTTGGGGATGATAAAGATCGGTGATTGGTGACCACTGATAGTATAAAAATGTTCTCTTTATCTTACAAACCTTAAGCAACTCTATTTTCTGTTTCCAATTAATGCCATTCTCACTTATTAATATAGCCCCCGAACGCCCTGGTACGGCCGAGAGTGGGGAGAGTCCGCTCTCCCTCTCGAAATACTCATCGGAACGCCATCTGTTTGTCTATATATTTCACCGTTGAACTTGAAATTTACATTCATGGTGCATTTGAGTAATAACTCTTTCACGACACTAATAGGGACAGTAGTTTCAATTTCATTTTCTATCAGCTGTTCACCTATATATTCTACAGTCTATGAGTGGGACGTTTGTGAATAACGATATTACATCCAATGACATCATCTTTAGTCCTAACGTATTTGCATTTTTGATTTTATCAACAAATTGGAACACATCCTTAACACTATATTTTACAAGCTTTTCGTGTAGATTTGATTTTATCTATGAAATACTCGTTTTTGTTGGCAGAGAAAAGTCTGAACAAGCATCACTCCTTATTTCCCCATTGAGTAATATTTCGGCCTTTAGAAATAAGTTCATATAGTATTATAATATAATATTATGTAATAATAAAGCCTTTAGAATCCATTAATGACTGTTGTGTAACGACATTGTATGATTTGTCTTTTACTATCTAGTCTATTGATGATTCGATTTCGCCTATAAGGTTGCTTTATTAAACAATGCCCTGGTATGGCCGAGAGCGGGGTGGGTCCGCCCTCCCACTCGAAATACTCTCACATGGCCACGCGTATACAGCCTCTGCCAGGGAAGTCCTGCTCATTGCCTTCTCGTGGCGGGGGTGTTGTTTACGAAAATGAGAGGACGAAAAGCGAACGTCCGGCACTTTAACCGGATCACAAACCAATGGTGCACATGGGCTGCAGTATTCTACGGGAACAAATGGCGTATGAACCAATTCCTTGGTCACCGGCTTCCATGGGACTGCATCTCCTCACGATGCTCCACTGCCTTGTGGGTTAGACCATTAGGTCAAAGGCTCGGGGTGTGGCCCCCTAAGGTAATCACTCGCTTCGGTTTGGGCACCCGGGCAGTATCACAGCCCACACACAAATGATGAACTCTTCATGTCTATGGAAATTACCTTTCTCGCTTCGAAAAAATAATAAATTGATTCAAATTATTATCATTACAATTATTGTCATTATTAATACTATTATTACCATTATTATTATTTTCCACATTAATCACCCTCTTTTATACTTATACAGCGGCTGGTCTTTGGTGGAAATTCGACTGTATCTAAACGTTCTCGAGTCACTGTCCGGTTGAAAATTGTATGTTACCACCGAATACGAGAACTGAAGCAGTTTTTCTGAAACCACGTGCACCATTCAAACTGGCTGCCTTCAACGTTCGCACACTAATGCAGGTCGAACAACAGATAGGGCTGGCTATGTCTTTGGAAAGTCTTAATATTGATGTTTGCTGTCTATCCGAGACCCGTATTCAAGACTCTGGCGAAGTACTACAAATTCGATCTCCATCTGTCGCTTCGAAAAGCTTGTTTTACGTGCGCTTATCCGGGGACCCTGTGGCATCTTCGTCTGGTCTTGCTGGCGTTGGTGTCGCACTAAGCGCTAGAGCTGAGGCAGCACTAGTCGATTGGATCCCCATTAACAGTCGGTTATGTGCTGTTAGATTAAAGAGCTCCATCAAAGTGAGAAGAAATCGGCGTGAGAAACGATGTCTTTTCGTCATCTCTGCCTATGCTCTGACAGATTGCAGCCCGGATGCAATCAAGGATGAGTTTTACCACCAGTTATCTGTTCTTCTCCAGAAAGTTCGTTCGACAGATATTGTAGTACTAGCCGGAGACTTGAATGCTCAGGTCGGGCGTCTAGGCGCAGAAGAGAGTCGTTTAGGTGGCCGATGGGGATTCGTTGGTCGCAGGTCAGATAACGGGGGCCGTCTACTGCAACTGTGCACAGACCACAACCTGTTTCTGGCTGGCACTAACTTTCGGCACAGTCATCGCCGATGTGCCACCTGGCGTCCTCCCTCTGCATCCCAAGCCTGGACTCAGATTGATCACATCGCGATCAGCTACCGCTGGTGTGGTTGTGTAAAAGACTGCCGCTCCTTTTCGAGTACCTATCTGGACTCTGACCATGCCTTGGTCTGCGCCAATCTTGCCTTACTTTTCAGTGGACAACGAAGTGACCGCCAGCAAAGGATTGATATTAGCAAGCTGATTGCAACTTCTGTTACAAATAAGTATCGAACCGAGCTAGCTTCTAGGCTAGCTACCATTCCACCGAAAAGTATGGATGAGCATTGGTTGCAATTGCATGACGCCATGAAAATGGCGGGTACAGTCAGTTGTGGGTTCGCGAAACGTCCCGCTTATAAGCACTGGGTATCTTCAGGTTCCTTACAACTCATTGAAGCCCGTCGGTCTACTCCGGGTGACCGTGAGTTTGACCACAAAGGAAGGATGCTACATAAGGAAATTGGGCAAAGCTTGCGTAAGGACCGTGAAGCCTGGTGGTCGGAGCGTGCTAATGAGCTGGAAGCAGCAGCTGCATCTGGTAATTACCGGAAGATCTTCCAACCCATCCGAGCCACTGGCAGCAAGAAGTCTGGTGTGAGCGAAACAATCTGCGAGAATTACGGAATTCCAATCACCAACATCCATCGACGTCTTGGACGATGGGCAGAATCCTTCGGAGGTCAGTTCAACTGGCCTGCTGCTCCAGCAACATCGGTCAGACTGTCCTGCCCTCCATGGTCGGTGAAGAGTGATCCAACAAATGAGGTGGAAGTTCACAAGGAACTCCAACTCTTGAAGCGCTACAAATCACCGGACCCAGATGACTTACCTCCGACTCTTTTTAAAGATGGTGGTGACTTTCTGACTAAGGGACTGACGACGTTGTTTACAAAGGTGTGGGAGCTAGAGAGTGTACCAACGTCATGGAATGAGTCGATAGTTGTCCCTATCTTTAAAAAGAGTTCACGTCGTTCCTGCAACAATTATCGGGGGATAAGTCTACTTCCGATTGCGTCCAAGCTATTGGCTTCCGTCATACTTCGTAGGTTGTTCAAAACCCGAGAAAGATTGACTCGCGAGGAGCAGGCTGGGTTTCGTTCTGGTCGAGGATGTATTGATCACCCTCCGCCAAATGTTAGAACACCGCCATACTTATCAAAGGCCAACAATCGTAGTGTTTCTTGAAATCAGGACTGCTTTCGATTCGTTGGATAGGACTGTTTTCTGGGATTGTCTATTGAAGAGTGGTGTATCTAAGGTGTTTATCAACATCTTGAAAGCCCTATATAAAAACACCTCAGGCAGAGTGAGGGCATACAACCACCTCTCTCCATTCAAGCAGTGGGGTTAGACAGAGTTTCCTAATCGGACCATTCCTTTTCAACTTTGCCATCGACGTTATTCTGGCTACAGCTCTGATGGATCTAAGTAATGGCGGTGTGGATCTGTTGCCTGGAGAAAGACTCTCCCACCTTGAGTATGCGGACGATATTGTCTTACTGTGCGATAATGCCCAAGGCATGTAATCCGCACTTAATCAGTTGGCAATCAGTGTCCGTAGGTATGGTATGTGCTTTGCACCTTCGAAGTGCAAAGTACTTCTACAAGACTAGCAGGATCGTAATCCTGTACTCACCCTGGATAGTGAGCAGATAGAAGTAGTCGAGAAGTTCGTGTATCTGGGTAGCTGCATAAGTGCTGGTGGGGGTGTGAGTGATGAGATCAATGCACGTATAGTGAAAGCCAGAGCGGCTTATGCCAATCTGCGCCACCATTGGCGCCTTCGTGATGTTAGTCTGGCTGTAAAAGGTCGGATCTACAACGCGTCGGTGAGAGCAGTTTTGCTCTATGCTTGTGAAACCTGGCCTCCGAGTTGAGGACGTTAGACGACTCTCTGTGTTCGATCATCGTTGTCTCCGAAGGATTGCTGACATGCAGCGGCTGCACCATGTTGGTAATGCAGAGGTTCTGCATTGTGTGTTCGGGCACAGAGATGATAATTCAATTGATGTCACCATCTTGAAACACCGACTTCGGTGGCTTGGACATGTTCTACGAATGTCGTCCCAGAGAATTCCACGTCGTGCATTATTTGCCGACTCTGTGACTGGTTGGAAAAAGCGGAGAGGTGGTCAGTGTATGACACATGGTGTCGTGGGATGAAAGAAAGCTGCAAAGGACTGACTTCTGTCGGTCCTTCACGACTCCCTGGTTGGGGTCTGAGAGATGGTGCTACACAGTGGCTAGATACGATATCAGATATGGCTCAGAATAGAAGCCAGTGGCGATCCTGCTGTAGCCTTCTTTTACTTTCTTCATAAAAAGTGGTTGTGTCTCCCTTACTTGAAAGATTTCTTCTAATTGTACCTTTCCGTTCCCTCGTTATTACCACACTACCTTACACCAATCTCTTCGTTATCGTTCTCTTTTTCTTTTGTGCTCCCTAGTTTTTTTTCTTTCTCTCTTCGAATTTTCATTGTTTTGTGTGGCGCATATATATTGGCGCTCCCTTGTACCAATATTTATGTGTTCAAATAAAATAAAATTAATATAACTAAATTTGTGCTGACTTCTTGATATTGTGTGGTCCTCTTAATTAGTGAGTTCTTCGCCTTCTGAATAAAATTTCGAAGTGCCAGATATGCACTTACGACCCCTTAAGTTTGCATAATATATAATGTATAACAACTCCACGTATTTTTGATGTAGCAGATCTTTACTGACTTTCCGAAATATCAACTAAGCTGTATGTACACTTACTAGTCGTCATCTGTGTGTAAGTTGTTGGTCCTTTTAAGTTTGTCAAAGGAAATTTCTTGGCTTTTGTTTAGTGTTTTAGAACCTATACCCAACCATCCCAAAATCTATCCATGGTCTATTCAAGTTCTCATTTCTTTGTGTGGCTTAGACAAGGGTTTTTCAACAAGTTTTATGTAATACCTTGGTTTGACTGCCCTGGTATTATCTCTTTCTCTTTCATACATTTTCCTACTTAATCTTGACATTTGAGTCCTTCCCAATCTTACTGGACCTAAAATGCTCTTCCAAATAATTGGAGAATATTTTGATCAGTCTACTTAAGTTTCCTACTTATTTCATCATCGATTTAAAATCTTATCCTGACTATCCTCTGGTTCTGTTTAGTCGGTTGCTTTGATTGTTTTTAATTAATTTAGATTGTTTGGCACTAAGTGATTCGAGCGCTTCATAACCATGAGACTGAAGTGAACCATAGATTAATAGCGAATTTAACTAAATTATACATAAAGCCCATAAGTTTTTATCATCTAATTCAAAACTTTATTAGTTCTCTAAACAAACTTTTTATTTGTCGTAAATACGTAAATTTTGTGTCATATATCTGAGTATGCTCTGTGTTATACATGAAATGAAAATCGTTTAGGCCTCTCGTGGGAAAACTGTGGTTGATTTCACTGGCCGTTTAATTAATGGGAGTTTACGATATCGTGCGTCTGATGAGCTACAATCAACTTTCTCAACACCGCCCCCACAGAACTCTCGAAAACGTAACAAAGACTCTGATGAATGTTCAACAACCTGGGCTTCAAGGTTAAAGCAACTTCCATGTTATCTACAGCTGCCTCCTATATCTCTACCTGCTCGACTAGACGCGGTGGCTATCGACTATCTCCGAGAACATTCTCTTTCTCCCCCGAAGGCGATCGAAGATCGTTCTAAAATTCTTACAAATTATCTGTGGTCGCGCCCTCTTATGTCTGAAGTAAGCAGCTATTACTATTCATTTGTTTATGTCATGAATATGTTTTTACGTTGCCTAATTCTTCGACGCCGGTTTTTTAAATCAAAATTATAAGACTGAACATCAGTGATGGCTTTTTAAATTCTATCATAGGAAAAAGTTATCCGTAAATCGTCGAAAATTGAGGACTCAGGGGACTTGGATTCATGGGATGAAGACGAAGGTCTGATGTTCGCTCTGAAGAACTTTACTTCTCAACGTGAAGCCCAAATTAGTAGAGAATTGGATTTAAAGTCATGGAAATCACTAAGGTAAGCTTTCACCTTGCCCACATCACATTCTCACTAAATAATTTAAGGTATTTGATTTTAAAAGACTAGTATCTGAACGAAGAATATTCTTTTCGATAAATTCTCTTCAGGTTCTACAATTATATATCCAAATTAATAATCCGAAAAAATGGCCAGGTCAAGGGCAAAGTACATCGTTTAGAGCATGTGAATTTAGGATTGTGATAAACAAAATACAATAAAATTGTTAATGTTAATATGACTCATATAGAATGTAAACTTGAATCAGCTTATATGTTAAGTAAAATTTTAGGATCCATGATCAGAATAAATATGGGTCAAATAGGGTGAGAGAGAAATAATAGTGCAATTACAATTCGATCAAATAAGTAAGGCGTAATACGTAGGGGTGAATGCGAAATGAATGAATCATGTATATTGGAGATTAATGATGTTTAACCAATAGTATGAATAATAATAATAATACAAAGATTTATGAATAAAGATAACAGGGACAATTACAATTGACTACAAAAGGTCATAGTCAAATTAGTTCATTCAATAGTTAAGATTACGATTGATTAATTGGCCTTGATGTTGGCCAGGGGAAGAGGAGTGGTTGAATATATTTCTTCTGTACGCAAACCTCCGGTTTCTTCATCCGGATGGCTATTGCTTCAGCCGTTTGAAGGACTTTCAGTCTGATCAGTTTTGGCAAGAAATTACTTACCTTATAAATAATTGAAAAAGATTGGTTTATACTGGCACTATGACCGGTTTGTACTAAATGGGCCAATATTGAGCTGTTCACCTTCTTCATCAAACCTTTATTTAGGCACGCTGGAAGGTGTTCACGAGCACGAAAATGTAAATTCCTAGAACTTCGACCAATATAACTCGCTCCACAGGAGTAGTTGAACTGATAAATACAAAATGAGGTGGTCATTCTAGGTAATTCATCTTTTAGCTTCGGTGTAACCATTGGGCGCGTAGAAAATACTAATCGTAGTTCTCCGGCGTTAAAAGACTTTTGTATTGTCCTACGTAATCTCTGAGTTAGTATTTCGCTAGCCGCATCCCCTCTAAATTGTAGACGCATGAACAGGGATTTCTTATACACTGTTTGTATTTCGCCTGCTTTCGCCTTCGAGACCATATATTTAATTATAAACTTTCTAGGGTAACCGTTCTCCCTAAGAGTATTATACAAGGTGGTAAGCTCTTGTTCGACTATATCAGTAGAACATATAGTGCGAATACGGTAACTCAGGTTTTTGATCAAATTTCGTTTGTACTGAAGAGGTACAAAGCTCAGGAAATTCGTATACTGCCCAGTCCATGTACATTTTCTGTTTATATTCCTTTTTAACGATCCATCCGCCCTCTTAGTCAAGAGAACGTCCAAAAAGGCTATTCGGTCATTACTCTCTTCTTCAGATGTAAACTGAATGGCTGGATGCACTTCATTAAATCGCCTAAGAACCTCTTGCGGCGACGTATTATCTTTACAGAGGATGAACGTGTCATCCACGTATCTACAGTAAAATGTGAAGTTGCGAATAATCTTTTTTAGTGGACCATTTTCTAGTTTGGCTAGAAATATATCAGCTAGTATAGGGTCCAGTGGTGAACCCATCGGAACGCCATCTGTTTGTCTATATATTTCACCGTTGAACTTGAAATTTACATTCATGGTGCATTTGAGTAATAACTCTTTCACGACACTAATAGGGACAGTAGTTTCAATTTCATTTTCTATCAGCTGTTCACCTATATATTCTACAGTCTATGAGTGGGACGTTTGTGAATAACGATATTACATCCAATGACATCATCTTTAGTCCTAACGTATTTGCATTTTTGATTTTATCAACAAATTGGAACACATCCTTAACACTATATTTTACAAGCTTTTCGTGTAGATTTGATTTTATCTATGAAATACTCGTTTTTGTTGGCAGAGAAAAGTCTGAACAAGCATCACTCCTTATTTCCCCATTGAGTAATATTTCGGCCTTTAGAAATAAGTTCATATAGTATTATAATATAATATTATGTAATAATAAAGCCTTTAGAATCCATTAATGACTGTTGTGTAACGACATTGTATGATTTGTCTTTTACTATCTAGTCTATTGATGATTCGATTTCGCCTATAAGGTTGCTTTATTAAACAATGCCCTGGTATGGCCGAGAGCGGGGTGGGTCCGCCCTCCCACTCGAAATACTCTCACATGGCCACGCGTATACAGCCTCTGCCAGAGAAGTCATAATCAATGCCTTCTTGTGGCGGGGGTGTTGTTTACAAAACTGAGAGGACGAAAAGCGAATGTCCGGCGCTTTAAGCGGATTCCAAACCAATGGTACACATGGGCTGCAGTATTCTGCGGGAACAAATGGCGTATGAACCAATTCCTTGGTCACCGGCTTCCATGGGACTGCATCTCCTCACGATGCTCCACTGCCTTGTGGGTTAGACCATTAGGTCAAAGGCTCGGGGTGTGGCCCCCTAAGGTAATCACTCGCTTCGGTTTGGGCACCCGGGCAGTATCTCAGCCTGCACAAAATCATGATAAACTATCTACTTATGAAAAATATTCTTCTCACTCCAAATAACAATCAAGTGACTTGCATTATTGTTATTATTATTATTATTATTATTATTTACTACGTCATTATTCACCCTCTTTTTTCCCCACTCTGTTTATACTTATTTTTTCGACTTCTACAGCAGCTCGTCTATAGTGGAAATTCGACTGTATCTAAACGTTCTCGAGTCACTGTCCGGTTGAAAATTGTATGTTACCACCGAATACGAGAACTGAAGCAGTTTTTCTGAAACCACGTGCACCATTCAAACTGGCTGCCTTCAACGTTCGCACACTAATGCAGGTCGAACAACAGATAGGGCTGGCTATGTCTTTGGAAAGTCTTAATATTGATGTTTGCTGTCTATCCGAGACCCGTATTCAAGACTCTGGCGAAGTACTACAAATTCGATCTCCATCTGTCGCTTCGAAAAGCTTGTTTTACGTGCGCTTATCCGGGGACCCTGTGGCATCTTCGTCTGGTCTTGCTGGCGTTGGTGTCGCACTAAGCGCTAGAGCTGAGGCAGCACTAGTCGATTGGATCCCCATTAACAGTCGGTTATGTGCTGTTAGATTAAAGAGCTCCATCAAAGTGAGAAGAAATCGGCGTGAGAAACGATGTCTTTTCGTCATCTCTGCCTATGCTCTGACAGATTGCAGCCCGGATGCAATCAAGGATGAGTTTTACCACCAGTTATCTGTTCTTCTCCAGAAAGTTCGTTCGACAGATATTGTAGTACTAGCCGGAGACTTGAATGCTCAGGTCGGGCGTCTAGGCGCAGAAGAGAGTCGTTTAGGTGGCCGATGGGGATTCGTTGGTCGCAGGTCAGATAACGGGGACCGTCTACTGCAACTGTGCACAGACCACAACCTGTTTCTGGCTGG
This sequence comes from Schistosoma margrebowiei, assembly GCA_944470205.2. Lineage (NCBI taxonomy): Eukaryota > Metazoa > Platyhelminthes > Trematoda > Strigeidida > Schistosomatidae > Schistosoma > Schistosoma margrebowiei. Next base: position 30,696,412 of record OX104024.1, on the reverse strand, counting down.
CACTAACTTTCGGCACAGTCATCGCCGATGTGCCACCTGGCGTCCTCCCTCTGCATCCCAAGCCTGGACTCAGATTGATCACATCGCGATCAGCTACCGCTGGTGTGGTTGTGTAAAAGACTGCCGCTCCTTTTCGAGTACCTATCTGGACTCTGACCATGCCTTGGTCTGCGCCAATCTTGCCTTACTTTTCAGTGGACAACGAAGTGACCGCCAGCAAAGGATTGATATTAGCAAGCTGATTGCAACTTCTGTTACAAATAAGTATCGAACCGAGCTAGCTTCTAGGCTAGCTACCATTCCACCGAAAAGTATGGATGAGCATTGGTTGCAATTGCATGACGCCATGAAAATGGCGGGTACAGTCAGTTGTGGGTTCGCGAAACGTCCCGCTTATAAGCACTGGGTATCTTCAGGTTCCTTACAACTCATTGAAGCCCGTCGGTCTACTCCGGGTGACCGTGAGTTTGACCACAAAGGAAGGATGCTACATAAGGAAATTGGGCAAAGCTTGCGTAAGGACCGTGAAGCCTGGTGGTCGGAGCGTGCTAATGAGCTGGAAGCAGCAGCTGCATCTGGTAATTACCGGAAGATCTTCCAACCCATCCGAGCCACTGGCAGCAAGAAGTCTGGTGTGAGCGAAACAATCTGCGAGAATTACGGAATTCCAATCACCAACATCCATCGACGTCTTGGACGATGGGCAGAATCCTTCGGAGGTCAGTTCAACTGGCCTGCTGCTCCAGCAACATCGGTCAGACTGTCCTGCCCTCCATGGTCGGTGAAGAGTGATCCAACAAATGAGGTGGAAGTTCACAAGGAACTCCAACTCTTGAAGCGCTACAAATCACCGGACCCAGATGACTTACCTCCGACTCTTTTTAAAGATGGTGGTGACTTTCTGACTAAGGGACTGACGACGTTGTTTACAAAGGTGTGGGAGCTAGAGAGTGTACCAACGTCATGGAATGAGTCGATAGTTGTCCCTATCTTTAAAAAGAGTTCACGTCGTTCCTGCAACAATTATCGGGGGATAAGTCTACTTCCGATTGCGTCCAAGCTATTGGCTTCCGTCATACTTCGTAGGTTGTTCAAAACCCGAGAAAGATTGACTCGCGAGGAGCAGGCTGGGTTTCGTTCTGGTCGAGGATGTATTGATCACCCTCCGCCAAATGTTAGAACACCGCCATACTTATCAAAGGCCAACAATCGTAGTGTTTCTTGAAATCAGGACTGCTTTCGATTCGTTGGATAGGACTGTTTTCTGGGATTGTCTATTGAAGAGTGGTGTATCTAAGGTGTTTATCAACATCTTGAAAGCCCTATATAAAAACACCTCAGGCAGAGTGAGGGCATACAACCACCTCTCTCCATTCAAGCAGTGGGGTTAGACAGAGTTTCCTAATCGGACCATTCCTTTTCAACTTTGCCATCGACGTTATTCTGGCTACAGCTCTGATGGATCTAAGTAATGGCGGTGTGGATCTGTTGCCTGGAGAAAGACTCTCCCACCTTGAGTATGCGGACGATATTGTCTTACTGTGCGATAATGCCCAAGGCATGTAATCCGCACTTAATCAGTTGACAATCAGTGTCCGTAGGTATGGTATGTGCTTTGCACCTTCGAAGTGCAAAGTACTTCTACAAGACTAGCAGGATCGTAATCCTGTACTCACCCTGGATAGTGAGCAGATAGAAGTAGTCGAGAAGTTCGTGTATCTGGGTAGCTGCATAAGTGCTGGTGGGGGTGTGAGTGATGAGATCAATGCACGTATAGTGAAAGCCAGAGCGGCTTATGCCAATCTGCGCCACCATTGGCGCCTTCGTGATGTTAGTCTGGCTGTAAAAGGTCGGATCTACAACGCGTCGGTGAGAGCAGTTTTGCTCTATGCTTGTGAAACCTGGCCTCCGAGTTGAGGACGTTAGACGACTCTCTGTGTTCGATCATCGTTGTCTCCGAAGGATTGCTGACATGCAGCGGCTGCACCATGTTGGTAATGCAGAGGTTCTGCATCGTGTGTTCGGGCACAGAGATGATGATTCAATTGATGTCACCATCTTGAAACACCGACTTCGGTGGCTTGGACATGTTCTACGAATGTCGTCCCAGAGAATTCCACGTCGTGCATTATTTGCCGACTCTGTGACTGGTTGGAAAAAGCGGAGAGGTGGTCAGTGTATGACACATGGTGTCGTGGGATGAAAGAAAGCTGCAAAGGACTGACTTCTGTCGGTCCTTCACGACTCCCTGGTTGGGGTCTGAGAGATGGTGCTACACAGTGGCTAGATACGATATCAGATATGGCTCAGAATAGAAGCCAGTGGCGATCCTGCTGTAGCCTTCTTTTACTTTCTTCATAAAAAGTGGTTGTGTCTCCCTTACTTGAAAGATTTCTTCTAATTGTACCTTTCCGTTCTTCCATTGTTACCTTTATTATTATTACACCACCTTACATCAATCTCTTCCCGACCGTTGTTGCTACCTTGACGTGGTGGTCGGGCTTTTTATCGTGATGGAGGAACCGAGCTATACTGACTGGAACAACTGTTGCTCAAGGTCCTACCACGTCAGAAAGGTCGGTTGAAGAGCGGTAAGTCTAAAAGCAACAAACATAATGTCCGAAGGCGAAGTCGTACTGCTGACTGTACAGAGGTGTGACAGCAGTAAGGTGTTTCCATCAGACAACCAGCATGACAGCGATGATGCTTTCCCACAAGGAGGAGTGGGGTTAGAAAAGGTCGACCCTAAAAATGCACACCTCGCCTTATCCCACGCATATCCGTCTCCGGCGGTAAGGTCTCAACAAGTACGGAGCTAACAAAAAATTGCCCATGAAAAGGTCGTGTGTGACCGACCTCAAGTAGTTGTCCCTTGAGCACTGCGGTCATGCTCCCAGGTCACTAAGACCACTTCTAATCCGATTTCTTTTTCAGGTACCTCCAGAAGAACCCTTCCACGGTGTGGGCAACCGCGAAGTGATAACCGCCCTCATACCTCTAACAGCACTCAAGACCACTGTATTCATTATCAACCTCTGTCTTCAATTCCTATTATTCCTCCTACATCAATTCTTTTTTTCAGCTTCCCTCTCAAGTGTCATCATAGCCAACGATTCTAGTGCTCAAAACACTGTTCCAGGCCTACTGAAACCTCGCTCCACACTACACATTAGAGCCTTCAATGTACGCACCCTATGTCAAATCGGTCAGCATACCTCCTTGGCTAAAACCCTAGAATCTCGTACCATTGGTGTATGCTGTGTCTCTGAAACACGCATACAGGATTCCAGTGTGGTCATTCACTTGACCTCACCTCGGCAAAACGGAGAGCCAACGAGATACACCCTCCGTGTATCTGGTGACCCGATGGCCAGTTCTCGTGGACTGGCAGGTGTAGGCATAGCACTAAGCATAAGGGCGGAACAAGCACTGCTAGAGTGGATCCCCGTCAACAGTCGTCTATGTGCTGTTCGGCTAAACAGCTCCGTAAGAACTCGGAAGGATAGAGACACACGTCGTTGCCTTTTTGTCGTTTCTGCCTACGCTCCCACCGACTGCAGCTCAGATGAAGTGAAAGATGAATTTTACAGAAATCTATCTGAACTTCTTCAGAAAGCTAAGCGTTCAGACATAGTACTCGTAGCAGGTGACTTTAATGTCCAGATAGGTAGTTTAAACCAAACAGAAACGCATTTAGGTGGGTATTTCAGTATGGTGATCGTCTGCTGCGACTGTGCTCAGACAATCGTTTATTTTTAGCAAACACAAATTTTAAGCATAAGGAGAGACATCGTCTAACATGGCGACCCCCTACACCAAACCAACGATGGACTCAAATAGACCATATTGCCATCAGTCATCGTTGGAGAGGGTCGATAGAAGATTGTCGGTCATTCTGGAGTACCTGCTTGGACTTCGACCATGCCCTAATACGGGCACGCATCTGCTTGCGCCTCACTGGACACAAAAAAGCCACATTAAAAAGACCCATTAGAACTGAATTGAGTAAAGAGAAAACCAAAAGTAAGTTCCAGGAACAACTGAGGTCACACTTAGGTAGTTCTGAAGACGAGGCTGACCCAGATGTTGCTTGGAAAGTCATACAAGCAGCTGTGGAAGCAGCAGTGACATCTATTAGCAACTTAAACCACAGAGTTTCAAAGAACCAGTGGATTTCTTCAAAGTCTATCACACTGATGGATTCTCGCAAACTCGTCCCATCAGGTTCTGAACATGATGAAGAGCGACAACAAATCAGATCTAGGTTAATAAAAAGTCTAAGAAACGACCGTGAGCAGTGGTGGGCAACGAAAGCAAAAGAGATGGAAAAGGCGGCGGCTATAGGGAACACAAGACAGCTCTACAGACTAATAAAAGAAACTGGAACTAATAAGTCAAGTGTAAGTGAGATTATTTCGGAAAAAGACGACACTCTCATCTACTCCCAGTCTAGACATTTAGAACGATGGGTGGAACACTTTAGGGAACAGTTCAGCTGGCCTTCAGCGACTCTACAACTACCGTCCATTCCCAGACAGTGTGAATGAAACATTGAAGTAGGTCCCCCAACTCTATCAGAAGTTCAAAGGGCTGTAGTTAATCTGAAACGAGGAAGGGCAGCTGGTCCAGATGGATTGGCTCCAGAAGTCTTTAATGATGGTGGTCCAATTTTAGCGGTTATGTTGACTAATATTTTAGCTAAGATCTGGGAGTTAGATGTCATTCCATCTGACTGGTCACAATCACTTATCGTCCCAATATATAAGAAAAGATCAAAATCATCTTGTGACAACCACAGAGGGATTAGTTTAACAAATATAGTATTTAAAATACTAGCCTCAATAATAATCAGACGCCTAACTAAGACTCGTGAACTGCAAACACGAGAAAACCAAGCTGGCTTCAGACCTGGTCGTGGCTGCATCGACCACATATTCACCATTCGTCAGGTTCTAGAACACAGGCATACTTATCGACATCCGACAATGGTGGTCTTTCTTGACTTAAAAGCAGCATTTGACTCGGTAGACCGCGAGATTCTGTGACAGTGTCTGTCATTGAAAGGCGTACCTCAAAAGTACATAAACCTTGTGAGGGCTCTTTACTCGAACACTACTAGTCGAGTCAGAGCTTATGGCGAAATGTCATCTACTTTTGCAACCTCAAGTGGTGTCCGTCAAGGATGTCCACTCTCCCCATTTTTGTTTAACTTCATCATAGATCTACTGATGAAAATAACTTTCTCGTCGACTGAGTTCTCGGGTATTGATCTCCATCCAGGAGGTCCACTTATCGACTTAGAATACGCATATGACATAGTCCTGTTTGGTGAAGACGCTGACAAAATGCAGAGTCTTCTGGTAGCACCGAGCAACAATGCCAGAATGTTTGGAATGCGCTTCTCTCCCTCTAAATGCAAGTTGTTGCTTCAGGACTGGCCTGCGTCAACACCTGAACTAAGGATAGGGAGTGAAGTAGTCGAACGCGTTGACAACTTCACTTATCTTGGAAGTCTGATCAGCTCTAATGGGCTGGTATCGGACGGAATCTCAGGACGGATTCGAAAAGCTCGTTTGGCTTTTGCCAACTTACGTCACCTGTGGCGAAGGCGAGATATCCGTCTATCAATAAATGGACGAGTATACTGCGTTGCAGTCCGTCCTGTCTTACTTTACGGCAGCGAAACATGGCCTTTAAGAATAGAAGACACTCGTAAGCTACTAGTATTTGACCACAGATTCCTCAGAAATATTGCTGGCGTCTGTTGAGATCACCGGGTAAGTAATAGTGAGGTTAGACTCAGGGTATTAGGTAATGACGGTAAATCAGTTGATGAGGTTGTGAATCTTCATCGACTGAGATGGTTGGGCCACGTGTTACGTATGCCTGAACACCGATTACCACGTCGTGCAATGCTAACGGGTGTTAGAGATGGTTGGAAGAGGATTAGGGGCGGCCAAAGCAAAACGTGGCATCAGTGCTTGAAGACACTAACCTCTAGTCTGAGCTATGTTGGTAGATGCAAACTAGCTGGTTGGGGTCCGCGTGACTTTCGTAACCGATGATTGGAGACTCTTGGTGACATGGCTCAGAATCGATCACAATGGCGTCGGTGCATACACTCCCTGTTTTCCTTTAAAGTAAGAGATTAAAATCGCTTCATATCTTTCTTTCTACGAACTAATTCTATATTCCGGTACTGTATCCTTATATGCAATATTTCTCCTATATATTACCACCTTTAACCTAACCACTCCTATGAATCCGGTGTTCATCTTGCTGTGCTAATGAGGTATGGCAACCTGGACCGATGCATATATGTGCCTGGTCCTACGTTGTAGCTGACTGACTGACTGACATCAATCTCTTCGTTATTATTCTCTTTTTTTTCCTTCCCCTTAAATTTTCATTTTGTGTCACATATATATTTGGCGCATTCTTGTACCGATATTTATGTGTTCAAATAAATAAATAATCAACTTTGCATAGATTCAATTGTGTTAGCAATGTTGATGACTAAAGTCACCTTATGAACTGTTTATCATAATTTGCTACAAACATGATAATTGTCGTCTACCACTTTTACCATTGACTTCGAGTTGCTTATTAGTTAATCAAATCACTTGTCTGGGCATGGATATGGTATCGAGAGGATGTTCTGTCACCATCAATGATTTCCATGTACTTAGTAGTTCGAATTTTCTGTTTTCGTTCGTTAGCAAATATATCACTTTCAGATATTTTAGTTGTACATCGAAAGTCCAAGGATTGGCTTATCTGGCATTGGGAATATTACAGATCATCTTATATTTCTATAGATTTCTGCGCATTTGGAATAAAATAAATATTGGGAAATTCCAATCAATTTTCTGATTACTTTCACTTAAGACTGTAGTATAATCATTATAATATTGTGTTCTCGTTATTTTTGGTTTCCCTTTTTTATCAGTGGCAGACATATCTGAAGTAGTTGGTTTTGAAGCGTGGTTTTTCCGTTTTTTATTGCCAAGCCGATCCTAAAACTTCGAGCTAACTCTTTATTCCCTGTTTTAGTTACTCTGGGCATACTTGTGAGCTGTACCTTGTCTCACGTTTGGCACCCAACTTTGCTACCGTTTGCCGCGTCTTGTACGAAATCCGTAAACGATGCCCAAGTTTTATTCCAAAGTCATTATTTGATTTTGGCTCTGGGCTCGGAACAGTCACCTGGTGAGTATTCTTGATGAATTTTTATTACAGATCTCTCACACTGGAATTCTACATTGTCAACTAGTACTATTTTAGTTTATTGAGAAGTGACTTTTGATGCATATTAATTATCGTATACTGCAACGGAATAATTGTCTGTAAATTACAATACACTGTAAATAGTTTGACTTCCTCTACTATCTCTAATCTAGTGGTGGTGCTTATGCCTTATCATGACCATGTCGGGACTCATAGATGTAAACGCAAATCCCCTAAGCTTGTATTATATCAGAGTGGTAGTACTAAAAATAACTAGTTTGACTGTGAAACAGAGTGACTTCATTTTGTTTCGTTGATATTTAGCCAGCTTTCATAACCTGCAACATTGAGAACACAAGATAACAGTGGAACTATAATCTATTTTTGTTTGCTGAGGCTAAGAAGTAGGATATCATTTGGGAAATTATACCCGGAATTTAAAATGTATTTATTGTACTTGGGCCAATATACATTTGAACCAACTTGTTTACGTTGGTTGTGACTGTCTGACTGATGTCATAAACAAATATTTTTAGATAATGAGTGTTGCCGGTTTATGGCTATCTAGTGAAGTGGAATGAATTCGTGTCAGTTTTATCCTTTTCAAGGAAAATAAATGTATGGAAACAGTGCACCAAAGAAAAATTTTGATTCATATTGAAGCCGTATTGTTATATGTATAACAAAAACTAACTGTTATCTTCTATTACAGAAGGAGAAAGGATTATAAAAATCGGGACTTAATTCCATCTTGCTTTTTCTCTTGATTTATTGATATGGAGTTTGATGAAGGAAATCGCGATACAATTGCTTCCTATCTTTTTGCTATACCAAAACATCTATTCAGAAGTATTCATATATATATCCTCTTTAATTTGGACTACAATAAAGTTCCAGTTTTTCATGCAGTAGGACTTAGATGCCGAGAAAGTTATCAGTAAGAAACAGATTGTTCTCTCAGCGTTATCCAAATTTAGAATCCACTGTATTTCGTCAGTCATATAAGGTTATCATGTTACGAACAAACAGTATCATATATAAAAAGTACATTAATTCGCCAAAAAGTGAGCAACTAAATCAATTAACATAGCAGCGTTCGATAGATTTAAGATTCCTGTTTACTTCCCGATAGAACCGCTAAATTTCTTCTTACCATCTTTATAAATCTTGTTGTTTTTTCAGTATAATCATTTTCACTCCATAGCGCGAATACCAACTATAATATAACAAAGTAGAAACGTAAGTGGTTTATTTTCAAGATATTTTTAGTGAAATGAAATTTTAGATTGAATGCAAGATGATACTTGGAAAGTCTCATTTTTGTCGTTTCACTGGTCTAGTGACCTACTAACTTAGGTTATAATTAATTAATCACTAATATACCTTTTTCGTCCTTATTCGTAGTTCTTTCGATTCACTTAATTTTTTCCTCTGTTATACGCTGAAAATTTAGGGCGACAAACACAGTCTGGCCAGTTGGTTGCGTACGCCATCATTATCTGGTGGAACCATCATTACATATGACACGAATATCAGAGTTTATGTTTCAAAAGCAGGGGAGTGTTCAACCCTCTGAATTTGTGTTTCCTGGTGTTTACCATCGCCGCTTCATGCCTAGTACCAAGGTAATCGACTTTACGTTTGTCGTGTTTCTTAATTTATTCAAACTCACAACAAGACATAATTCATTAATCTTCCTCACTTGTCGTAGTGTTACCCAAAATTATATTTTCTGTAAGGTTGTGAACTAGGTAGCTTTCTGCTTTTAAAAGCATCGGAATTTTATCCTCAAAATGGCTTACTAATTATACTTGTGTACTAGGTTACATAAACTTCAGCTACTGGCCTAGATAGTGTAGTCGGCATTAAACATTTCTTAAAAGTATTTAGTACATTAAGGTAAGGTTTTTAACATGTATTTACTTAGGCTGATGAGTTGCATTGGATAATAGTCACAAAAAGTCTTTCTAATTCGCTTCATGGTTTGTTAGGTGTTGGGGACGTTAGATCCCCAAAACTCATATTTTGTAATTTTATCTTTGTGGAGCTTGTATGCAGATGCATGCTTGGGCATTTCTTACCACCCACGCACATAGTCGATTGACGAACTTATCGATTAAATGCTCAAATATTTCAATGGGAGTCGACTGACAAACTTATCGATTAAGTGTTTAAAAACTTCCATGGCAATATCAATCATATATTTTTTGTATAAATACGTTTGATTTGTGTGCTTGAGGGACCTGGTATCTTCTGGTTGTTTGTAGAATATACTTTCTACATCTTACCAAGACTTCTGGATCGAGTTAGCTGAGTCGGAGACAACGGACCAGTATAGCCTATCGAGTCTCTGAATCATTGATTCTTCGTTCCGTTCCGAGTGAGACGAATCAGTAGTAGCATTCAAATTAACGAACATAACACTGGGTATATTAGAATACACCGGTTTCTGAATTACGGTCTTATTGTCATAAGCTCGACATGTAAGTAGACAGTTGCCACCAATGGATCCTCCTTTGACCAACTTAGTGGTTAAATAAAAACAGATACCGTAAAGTCGATAACGTTAACGCGGAAATAGACTTATAGGAAAAATTGCATTTGGCTTCCCGAAGTTTATTGTTAGTAACTGCTGTTCATAAACACTAATCACTCACACGTTTTCCACTGATCACATTCGGTTATTAGTTTTCTCAGTTGCCGGGTTCCGAAAGTAAACTATGATTAAAGATAGGGCAAATATTTGATGTTAGTTACTGAGCTGTTGAGTTAATAGGTCATATCACAAAGCGATGGTATCTCTCAACATTGTCTGTGGAATGTAAAGTTGTCTTTTATTGATAAATCACACTGTTAAGTGGCCCCCAAATGCCCTGGTACGGCCGAGAGTGGGGAGAGTCCGCTCTCCCTCTCGAAATACTCTCACACGGCCACGCGTATATAGCCTCTGCCAGGGAAGTCCTACTCACTGCCTTCTCGTGGCGGGGGTGTTGTTTACGAAAATGAGAGGACGAAAAGCGAATGTCCGGCGCTTTAACCGGATTCCAAACCAATGGTGCACATGGGCTCCAGTATCCTGCGGGAACAAATGGCGTATGAACCAATTATTGGTCACCGGCTTCCATGGGACTGCATCTCCTTACGATGCTCCACTGCCTTGTGGATCAGACCTTTGGGTCGAAGGCTCGGGGTGTGGCCCCCTAAGAAAACCACCTGCTTCGGTTTGGGCACCCGGGCAGTATCACAGCCCTCACACATATCGAATGAGATTTGTGTGGCGCATATGTATTTGGTGCCTCTTTGTACCATTATCTATGTGTTGAAATAAATAAATAAATAAGTGGCTTTATGCAGATGACATCCTGCCATTGTGACTTGCCTGTTAAAGCTCTCAAATTTACTATGAGTTGCGTAATCTATATGGTATACCAGTTGTTGTATATTCTCATTAATTTACTCATTCGGAGACCTCGTGTATAGAAGCTACCGGTAATGTAGGGGAACTAGTAACTGAGACGGGTTTTTTCTCTACTTGATATTAGATGATATGACGAAATACGACCTCATGACGTTTTATATTTTTTAAAGCAGGTTAAGTTGATTCCAGGAAGTTCACCAATCCCTATTGAAGCGTTTCGTTTGACTGGATGTAAAGTTTAATTTTAAGTAGGGGAAAATTTATTGACAAACTACTATTAGTATGGTTTTTTTTTATAAAAGTTTGATAAAATGTGAACTCTGTTTTAACATTCTCTAGGTATTTAAGCCTAGACAGAAACAGTTGGATAACGTCCATCTTTAGCGAATACCTTATATTGTTTATTTGTAACTTAACATGAGTATGTTGATTTGTCAATTTTGTGCCCCGTTTCAATTATATGTTTCGCTATCGATGAACATAGTTTGCTATAGGTCATAGTATTGGACTGTGTTGTGCATTTTCCCGCATATGAATCTGATAGCATTAACATTGGGAAGGTTATCAAAGCTATTCTAATCAAAAGCAGTATTTTTACTGACTGGTTGTCTGTTTTTTGTCTGTGTTCTTACAAGACTAATAGTCTAAAATAAGAGTTTGTTTCATCTGACTTTATTTCTTTTCTTACGCTACTGGTTTCTTTCGCTTGAGGAGATACATATTTGAAGCACATTCTCAGTCAGTAGAAGTAAACTAATTTACCTATTAGTTTTCTGAATACACAATGTAACATATGTGATTAAACTAAAGATATTCACAAATTTTCTTGCGGAAATCTGCATAAAAAGTTCTATGACAGTATAGGGGGGTTTGTGAGTTTTTAATTTTCGTAGTTTTGATCATGGACCGACCTTAGACAACCATTGATCTTCAGTCGTTATCTTGTAGAGGTCAATTCCTCCCCACTCGACCACAACATGATGCCTCGTTAACTGAGTATTTTAGCAGGTCAATGGTCCTAGTAGTACTATGGGCATCAGTAGTTGGGATAGTATATATCAATAAGAACAGCCGAAAAAGCTGAATGAGAAGGAAATATCAAACAACGTTATGATATAACGAAGAAACTGGCAGGAAAATATAGTAAAGCAGAGAGACTGGTCAAGGATAAAGAAGGAAAGTTAATCACTGAGATTTAAGAACAGAGGAATAGATGAGTGGAACTCTTGAATAATCCAGCTCCACTGAACCCACCGGATATCGAAGTAGCACACACAGACCTTCCGGTAGGTACCACTTCACCAACGATCGAATAAATCAGGATGTCCATCAGACAAATCAAATGTGAGAAAGCAGTAGGACCTGACAATATACCAGCCGAAGCAATAAAATCAGTCATAGAAGCAGCTGCAAACATACTGCACTTTATATCCAGGAAGATATAGGAGAAGAAACAAGTGCCAACAGACTGGAAAGAAGGATATCTCATCGAGATACCAAATAAAGGAGATCTGAGCCAATGTGGAAGCTGCAGAGGCATCGCACTACTAATGATACCAGGAAGAGTTTCCAACAGAGTGTTGCTGAACAGGATAAAATATTCAGTAGACACTCATCTTCGAGATCAACAGGCTGGATTCCGTAAGGATCGATCGTGAACAGACTAAATCGCGACACTAAGGATCATTGTTGATTAGTCATTTGACTGAAAATCGTCACCATACATCAACTTCCTTGACTATGAGGTGTTCGACAACGTGGGTGGGTGTTATGTCCCGATAAGCATAATGAATGGTAACTTTTGGGATCCATTAATGGACCAATACTAACGTATATTTTTATCGTATAATTGTTAAATAACTAAACTATTCATATTTATGTCCCTCTTATTATGAACTTTATTTTGATCTATGAACTATTATTCTACGATTTACCATTATTGAATTATACCCTGTCTATTAATTACTATCCCCACACTCACAGCCACTTTTGGCTAAATCTTGTATAAATGTCGTTTCCTATTTTATGGTAGGATGTGTTCTGTCTGGTTGGTTTATAAACCCAATATGGTTGAAATAAACTATTCATATCACAGAGACTGTGATTGGTGTTCTGGACTTGACTGGCTGGGCTAGGCGGAAAGCAGGACTGATAAGTACTCTAGACTGCTCGTACGGGTTTTACGCGTCATTGGTCCGATCGATAATTCACTGCTCTAATTGGCGGTATTGTTACGCTATACATTAGTGGGACACACAAGTTATAACAGTGGGAGAACCTTCTTCGACACTGGTGTACCTGAGAAAATCGTCAACATCATCCGGAATTCATTGCAAAGTGGTGCATGGAGGAAAGCTGACAGACGCACTCTAAGTGAGGACCAGAGTCAGGCTACTTACTCTCTCCCTTCCTCTTTCTTCTGGTGGTTGACTGGATTATAAAGACCTCTACATCTGAGGTGGTGATGCAAGAAATAGGATGGACAGCTTGCATGCATCAGACGATTTGGACTTCTTGGATGACTTGGCCCTTCTGTCCCATACTCACAAACCAATGCAGGTCAAGACAACCAGTGTAGCAGTAGCCTTTGCATCAGTAGGTCTCAACATTCATAAAGGAAAATGAAAGATCCTCAAATACAATACGGAGAACACCAACTAAATCACATTTGATAGACAAACTCTGGAACAGGTGAAAACTCACGTACTTGGACAGCATCATTGATTAACAAGGAGGATCTGATGCAGACGTAAAGGTAAGGACTGGTAAAGCAATAGCAGCATTCCTACAGTTGAATAACATATGGAACTCAAAATAACTGTCAACTAACACCAAAGTCAGAATCTTCAATACGAACGTTAAGATAGTTCTACTGTACGGAGCTGAAACTTGATGAAATACCACAACCATCATCAAAAAGTACAAGTATTTGTAAGCAATTGTCTACACAAGGTACTCAATGTCCGTTGATCGGATACCATCGGCAACAGCCTTCTGTGGGAGAGAATAAACCAGCTTCCAACTAAGGAGGAAACTAGGAAAAGACATTGATGGTGGATAGGACATACATTGTGGAAATCACCAAACTGCATCACGAGGCAAGCTCTAACTTGGAATTGTCAAGGGAAACAGAAACAAGGAAGGCCAAAAATACACTGTTTCGAGAATTGGAAGCGGACATGGAAAGGTTGAATAGCAACTGAAAAGGATTGCTCAGGACAGAGTTATATGAAGAATACTCCTTGAGCAGTCTATGCTTCTCTACAAGGGGTAACAGGCTTAGTTAAGTTATCGATTGCGGGTAAATTATTGGTTGTTCGTGTTTACAACCAGTGGGAGGATATATAAAGATTGAGGTGCAGACATGTGTTCAACCAAACTCACATATATTTTGGGTTTACTATAATCCAAAGTCAGAAGGTGGTGTACACTATAAACTTCTGTGATAACTATCATATCAGGTGTCAGATACTACCACAAAAGGTTAAACTATTGTTCCGGGGAACAGTATGGCATCACTTTTGCTGTGTAAAGTTGATCACCTGGAATGTTTTATTTACGTTACTGAAATTCTTTAAGTTCTTAGTTCTCGTTGATCATAGTTGGAACTCCATCAAGTTTTCTGTTTTCTGCATCTAGTTGTCAGCTTCGAAAAAGTGCTTGTTTATGTATCGTTTGAATGTTATTTTGGAGTGAAACGTGTCTGTAATATAGTTTGCTCTACCCTATAAATCCCAATTTCTCAGTATTTATGCTGCTATTTGTTAGCTTTTTGTTTGATTCTAATTCAAACCATGTTTATTACCATGATTACTAAATCAAACTTTCGTAGCCTTTTTTAAAGAAAGAACACAAACAAAATTATTCTACTGTTTCGTCGATTTCATTTTTCCTTCATAAAAAAGAATCAATATAATTTGGTAGTCTGTGCTAACAGTTTACTGGAAATCCCGTGTAAATCTTCTCGTTCACGTGTTATTTCATCATTGTGGGAGAAAACAACTGATTTTCTGGTCTTTATTGAACAAGGAACAAAGTCCGGATTTCAGGCAATACTTGAAGCAAGAGACTTTTTGGTTTGTCAATTTGATTTTTTAAATTGCGTACTAATTATGAAAATTATTATCTAAATTTAAGAATCAATAAATTTGTCCTTGCACTTTCAGCTCACATCCTTTCGTTAATGATTCTTAGTCCAACTGGGTGTAGTACACATGGGTTGAATTCCTTGATGGTAACTAGATTGTCAATGCTTTGAGATAACTATTTCAGTACAGCTTGTTCATTTCCACATCCAAAACATAAGTTTTTTGTTTTAAGTGGTCAGTGTCTTAGTATTGTATCTAAAAGTTATATTCGAGCTATTTTTAGTGAATCTACAAAAATTAGAGAAGCAAATCCTTTCTTAATGAATTTATTTTCAAGTTTCCCATTCATACACAAACAGTAAATGTGTCACTCTATTGTCGAAAAACAAGTGTTAGCAGTGAAATATCATAATAATTGTGGGAGCAAATCATAAGTTAGGATTACATAAGGTGTATTGAATTGTTGACTTACTTTCTTAGGCCTGTTACCTTTAGTGAAAAATAGGCCATTGATCAAGTATCGTCAACAAACTCTGTCTTGGTCTCTTTTTTCCAGTTCTCTTTCTCTATGCTTTTGATGTCTACCTCCCATTCCCGGGGCGATATATTCTTTGGTCTGATTTTCGTTTCGCCTTGAGGATTTCATGTTAAGGCTCGCTTTGTGATGTAGTTCGATAATTTCCGCAATTTATGACCAGTCTACCTTCAGTGCCTTTTCCTAAATTTCTCAGTTGTAAGCTGATTTGTTTTCTCCCAGAGTAGGTTATTGCTGATGGCCGTTCCCTAATTGATCTGGGATATCTTTCATTACTTACTTACTCACGCCTGTTACTCCTCGTGAAGGAGCATAGGCCGCTCACCAGCATTCTCCATCCAACCCTGACCTGGGCAATCCTTTCCAGCTCCTTCCAGTTCCTATTCATCCTTTTCATATCTGCTTCTAGTATCCGACGTAATGTGTTCTTAGGCCTTCCTCTTTTCTGCTTCCCTTGAGGATTCCAAGTTAGGGCTTGTCTCGTGATGCAGTTTGACGATTTGCGTAATGTATGCCCTATCCATTTCCATCGTCTTTTCCTAATTTCTTCTTCAGCTGGAAGTTGATTTGTTCTCTCCCACAAAAGGCTGTTGCTGATGGTATCAAGCCAATGGATGTTGAGTATCTTCCGAAGACAGCTATTTATAAATACTTGTACCTTCTTGATGGTGGTTGTTGTAGTTCTCCAAGTTTCAGCTCCATACAGTAGAACTGCCTTGACGTTGGTATTGAAGATTCTCACTTTGATATTGGTTGAAAGTTGTTTTGAGTTCCATATGTTCTTTAACTGTAGGAATGCTGTCCTTGCTTTGCCAATCCTTGCCTTTACGTCTGCATCTGAGCCTCCTTGTTCATCGATGATGCTTCCTAGGTATGTGAAGGATTCTACATCTTCCAGAGTTTCGCCGTCAAGAGTGATTGGATTGCTGTTCTCCGCCTTGAATTTGAGTACCTTGGTTTTCCCTTTGTATATGCTGAGGCCTACTGATGCAGAGACTGCTGCCACACTGGCTTTCTTTGTCTGCATCTGTTCGTGTGTATGCGATAGGAGGGCTAGGTCATCTGCGAAGTCCAAATCGTCTAATTGATTTTGAGCTGTCCATTGTATTCTGTGTTTTCCTTCAGATATCGAGGTCCTCATAATCCAGTCGACCACCAGAAGAAAAAGGAAGGGGGAGAGTAAACATCCTTGTCTGACTCCGGTCCTCACTTGGAATGCATCTGTCAGCTGTCCTCCATGCACGACTTTGCATTGTAGTCCGTCGTATGAGTTCCGGATAATATTGACAATCTTCTCATGAACTCCATAGTGTCGAAGAAGTTTCCATAATGTCCTCCTATCCACACTGTCAAATGCCTTTTCATAATCAATGAAGTTGATGTATAGTGATGAGTTCCACTCAACTGATTGTTCGACGATGATCCGTAATGTTACAATTTGGTCTGTGCATGATCGATCCTAACGGAATCCAGCTTGTTGATCTCGAAGTTAGGTGTCTACTGCATCTTTCATCCGGTTCAGCAACACTCTGTTTAAGACCTTCCCTGGTACTGATAGTAGTGTAATGCCTCTATAGTTCTCACATTTGCTCAGATCTCCTTTCTTTGGAATCTTGACGAGGTGTCCTTTTTTCCAGTCCATCGGCACTTGTTCCTCCTCCCAAATCATTTTGAATAGAAGATAAAGCATGCTTGTGGTTGCTTCGATGTCTGATTTCAGTGCTTCAGCTGGTATGTTGTCGGGTCCTGCTGCTTTTCCGTTCCTTATTTGTTTGACGGCCATTCTGATTTCTTCCTTCGTTGGTGGGTTGATGTCTATGAGAAGATCTGTGTGTGCCGCTTCAATGTCCGGTGGATTCATTGGAGCCGGCCTATTCAGGAGTTCCTCGAAGTATTCTACCCATCTGTTCCGCTGTTGTTGAACTCCAGTGATTGGCTTGCCTTCTTTGTCTTTGACCGGTCTCTCTGGTTTACTGTATTTCCCTGATAGTTTCTTCGTTGTATCGTAAAGCTGTTTCATATTTCCTTTTCTAGCAGCTTTTTCCTCTGTCGTTGCTAGTTCTTCCACGTATTTCTTCTTGTCGGCTCTAATGCTCCTCTTCACTTGCTTGTTTGCTTCTGTGTATTCAGCTTGTGCTTGGACTTTCTCTGCTCGTGTTCGGCTGTTGTTAATTGCTGTCTTTTTGTTCTTCCTTTCTTTGATCTTGTCCAGAGTTTCCATAGAGATCCACTCCTTATGATGGTGTTTCTTTAGACCCAGAACCTCTTGACACGTTGAAGTTAATGCTTCTTTGATACTTTTATAGTTATCCTTCATAGTAGTTTCTTCTTCCTTCAGTAGATCTTGTAAGGCTTGGAACCTGTTGTTGAGAGCTATCTTGAATTCATTGAGTTTGTCAGTATTTCGAAGGAAGGCTGTATTGAACCATTGTAGTGTTGTTTGTCCAGTTCTTCTTTAGCTTCAGTTTTAAATTGGCTACAACATCTGAAGCTACGTCAGCTCCTCTCCTGGTTCTCACTTCTTCCATTGTCCTTCGGAATTTTTTGTTGATGCAAATATGATCTATCTGGTTCTCTATAGTGTGGTCCGGTGAAATCCATGTAGCCTTGTGTATACGGTTGTGTGGAAATATTGTGCCGCCTATGACCAATTTGTTGAATGCACATAGATTTGAAAATCTTTCTCCATTTTCGTTTCTTTCTCCCAGTCGATGTCGTCCCATAATATCTTCATATCCGGTGTTGTGTATTCCGACTTTGACATTTAGATCTCCCATTAGAATGGTGAGGTCCTTTCTTGGGCATTTCTCTATGATTGACTGCAGCCGCTCGTAGAGTTGATCTTTAATGTCGTCGTTGCTGTCATTGGTGGGTGCATAACATTGAATAATATTCATTAAAATCCCCTCCTTCGCTTTGATGATTCTGGATCCATGAGATTCACATCCTACAAGTGCATTTCGTGCTACTTTGGACAGCATTAGAGCGACTCCCTGAGTGTGTGGAGCATTGTCCTCTTCATGACCGGAGTATAGCAGCATCTCTCCCGTAGCTAGCCTTTTCTGTCCAGCTTGAGTCCAGTGGGTTTCGCTGATTCCCAGTACTGCCAGGTTGTATCTCCTCATTTCCGTTGCTATTTGACTGGTCTTCCCGGTCTCCCACATCGCTCGGACGTTCCATGTACCTACAAAAATTTTTGCTCTGGTTGTTAGAAGGGGCATCGGCCTCGTGGCTTCCGAAGGAACTCGGCTTTCACCATGAAGCGTCATAATTCTTCTAAATGAAGACCTTCTAACTCCCAGGGCAGAGTTAAAATGGTTTGAATAATTTTTTTCTGGTAAGCGTTTTTTTAGCGAGTTAGTTTTCTACGGGATGGGGTCGCTAGCTCGATGCCCAACCCTCCCCCTTTACCCAGGCTTGGGACCGGCAGTAACTCTAGAAAAGCTACAGGCGGAGTTGGATATCTTTCATATACAGCTGTTTATAAATACTTGTACTTTTTTCATGATGATTTCAGTTGTTCTCCAACTTTAGACAACATACAATAGAACTTTCTTGGTTTCTGTATTGAAAATTCTGACTTTTGTGTTTACCAACCGTTGTGTTGAGTTTCAGATGTCCTTCAATCATAGAAACACTGCCCTTGGTTTGCTTATCCATACATTCACATTTTCATTAGATTCTCCTGCCAGATAGTGAAGGTTTTCATCTCCTCGAGATACTTTTCATCAAAGGTGACTTGGTAGCTGCTCATTCTATTGTGTCGCGGGATCCTATTTTTACCTTTGTAGATGCTGAGACACTTTGGTACCATGGTTGTCGTCACTTTCATTTTTTACTGTGTGCTTTAGAAGGGATGAATCGTCTATAAAGTTTAAATCATTCAACTGAATCCATGGTGTTCACTGTATTCCGTGCTTCCTCTAAGATTTGGTCTTCATAATTGAGTAAGCAACTAGAAGATAGGCAACAGGCGTGAGCAAGCAGTCTTGGGTTGGATCACTCTTCACTTGAAATGCATCTGTGAACTACCGTCTATGCACGGATCTGCAATTCAGTTCATTGTAGGAGTTCCGTATAATAGTAATGGTTCTCTCAGGTAATCCATAGTGTTGAAGATCCCATAAGGCTTTCTTAGCCAAATCGTTAAATGGCTTTCCATAATCAAGAAAGTTGATGTATAGCTATGAGTTCCAGGTTACTGTTTGTTCAACAATGATCTACAGTGCCGCGCTTTGGACAGTATTTGATTGATTTTTTCGAAAGCCGGTTTATGAGTTTGGAAGTTAGGCTTTCACTGAATTTTCCACTCAGTTTAGCAACGCTCTACTTAAAATTTGGCCTGGTGCTGACAGTAGTGTCATGTCTCCGTATTTCTTACGCTTACTAAGATCTCCCTTTTTTTAGTATTTTGATTAGGTGTACCCCTTTCCAGTTTGTTGGTACATGTTCTTCGTCCCAAATCTTTAGGAAAAGAATGTGTACCATGTTTGCAGTTGCCACTATATCTGACTTTATGGGCTTCATCTAATATGCTATCTCGTTCTGCTGCTTTCCCACTTCTGAGTTGTCTAATGACCTTACTAATTCCTGTTGTTGGTGAGCTGACACATAAGGGAGGTCTTTGTTTACCGCCTCGATGTCCGGTTGGTTCAGTGCGGCCAATCTATTCATGGACTTTTTAAAGTGCTCTACCCACCTGTTCCTCTGCTGTTGAACCTCAGTGATTGATTTTCCTTATTTTTCCCTGACTGGTTGCTTTGGTTTACTATATTCACCATATAGTTCTCCCATACTTCGTTATCTTACAACTTTTCTGCTGTCATTGCTAGATCTTCCATACATTTTCGCTCATCAACTCTAATGTTTTCCACTCGTTTGTTTAGTTTTGGGATGCAGGTACAGCCAACTGACGAATCCCAAACAAGACCAAACGTGCGTTCCGGATTCCACTACTTACCATATTTCATCTTTTCTATTTTAAATAGTTTTCAAATTACTTTTTTTGGAAAATATTATGTTTTTCCAATCGATTTTCAAAATATCAGGGATGAGAAATAGATAGATTTCCTTTTTTTCTTCTAAGATTTAACAATGTAGAGAATTCAGTTAACTGCCTATTCCGTGTTATTTTTATGTGGGTGGATCTTTGTATGTACACATCACTTCTCTTAATAGGAAAAAATTGGAAAAAGCGAGAAACAATTCCAATTTACTAGCTATTTCGAATTCTGAGTAATAGTTGTTGATTGGTAAATATGTTAATATCTTCTCCGTAAATGACAAGTTTATAGTTTATATATTTCCTGATTATGATCGTGCGAAATGTTTACCTGGTCCCATAAGCTCGTGTTAAATGTTTTGTAATCTTTTCTATGTTAAAATTTAACAATTATTTAAGATCATATAACACTGCTTATTTTACCACGCAACTGTAATAATCGCTCTCCACACTTTGTTAAAAGAGCATTCAAGCGCGTTATTTAAAACTTTTTTCCAGCGCACAAATGGGGGACCGGACGTTCACATTTTCAGTCCAGTAAGTAATCGCTGGTATTAATTTTGAACTTCTAAAAGTGTTAAAATTCCGTTATTTATCAGGGCAGAATGTTTTGTGCAACTTTGTTTGTAGTTTCTATATATAACAACTTTCGCATACTCGACTTTGTTGAGAGTTACTGCTGCTGATAAATATTCCATTTATTTCCATAGAAGTTTAAAATTTTCAAACTAGTCATTTGATAGACTAGTTTAATGGCTGTGCCTTTAAATATTCTTATATTATGTCAGTTGTGGGATTAGAAATAATGTATTTTGTCCTACTACTAGTAGTGTAGTGAAGGAGAACACAGGTGAGGACAACCAAATTGTATTTAGCACAAATTACAGAGTTACTTGGTAACATAGAAAAACCATATAGTAAATCGTTAATTTGCAAAATACCATTCCATCATATAAAACCGGATTGTTGCTGTTGCAAACATCAATCTATTGTCTCACATTTCATTGTTCATGCGATTTCTTACAAATTCCATTGTGTTCTCGCCCTTCTTTTCTTGATCTTCCCCATCTTTTGCTGCCAGATATTACGTTCTTTTAACTCACGTTATATACTACTTATATCAATATAAGTAGCACGCACCACACTCATCCCCCCTTTTAATAAGTTGCTGTCGTAGTCTTTCTGATCTCCGTACCGCCGTCTTCTTTGGTGCTTTTCGTGACTCACGCCCATGCTGATATTGAAACCATCTCTGCAGTTGACTAGCGTTTACTCGCTTCTGCTTGTCTTCTCTCCGGATCGTGTAGACCGAGCTGCGTCTCTCCATGATAACAAACTGTCCTTCCCACTTTAGGATCAGCTTTCCCGACCCTGCTCCCCCTGCTATGTTACTTTTTCGTTCTCTACACTTTACTAGGTCCCCAACTGCATGTTTTTGATTTGGTTAAACGTTTGTTCGGCAGTCTCAGTCCACGTAAACTTGGTGTTGCTCAATAACTTATATAAGGGTGCTGCTATTTCATTGAAATTATTGACAAACCGACTGTAGAACGCCGCTCTTCCCAGGAACTGACTCAATTTCTTTTTCGAATTAGGTACTTCAATATTTTTTATGGTGAGAATTTTCTCCGATAATGGTTTTATTTCTCCATTTCCCACTTTATGTCCCAACAACGTGACGCTACTTCTCGCTATTTGTGACTTGTCCTTATTAATCCGAAGTCGGAATTCGTCAATTCGCTTTAAGACCATTTCCACATGCTTGACGTGATCTGTTTCTGTCTGGCTGTTCACAACCACATCGTCGCCATATACCTCGACATTATCTAGATTCTTGAGCAGTAGTGTCATTAGTCTTCAGAATGTGAACGGCGCACCTGCCAACCCGAACGGCATTCGTTTAAATTGATACTGTTTATCACGTACCGTAAACGCTGTCTTGCTTCGATCGCTCTGTTTTATAGGCAGTTGCCAATATCCTGACCGTAAATTCAGCACTGTAAACACCGTGGCATTCTGTAGCCGATCTAATGTTTCCATCACTGTTGGCATTGCACAAGGTTTCACGTCTGTTATATTATTCAATTCTCTGAAGTCGACACAAAATCTATACTTTCCATTTGGTTTCTTTACTAAGAGTACCGGTGAGCTACATGGGCTGCTCAAGAATCTAGATAATGTCGAGGTATATGGCGACGATGTGGTTGTGAACAGCCAGACAGAAACAGATCACGTCAAGCATGTGGAAATGGTCTTATAGCGAATTGACGAATTCCGACTTTGGATTAATAAGGACAAGTCACAAATAGCGAGAAGTAGCGTCACGTTGTTGGGACATAAAGTGGGAAATGGAGAAATAAAACCATTATCGGAGAAAATTCTCACCATAAAAAATATTGAAGTACCTAATTCGAAAAAGAAATTGAGTCAGTTCCTGGGAAGAGCGGCGTTCTACAGTCGGTTTGTCAATAATTTCAATGAAATAGCAGCACCCTTATATAAGTTATTGAGCAACACCAAGTTTACGTGGACTGAGACTGCCGAACAAACGTTTAACCGAATCAAAAACATGCAGTTGGGGACCTAGTAAAGTGTAGAGAACGAAAAAGTAACATAGCAGGGGGAGCAGGGTCGGGAAAGCTGATCCTAAAGTGGGAAGGACAGTTTGTTATCATGGAGAGACGCAGCTCGGTCTACACGATCCGGAGAGAAGACAAGCAGAAGCGAGTAAACGCTAGTCAACTGCAGAGATGGTTTCAATATCAGCATGGGCGTGAGTCACGAAAAGCACCAAAGAAGACGGCGGTACGGAGATCAGAAAGACTACGACAGCAACTTATTAAAAGGGGGGATGAGTGTGGTGCGTGCTACTTATATTGATATAAGTAGTATATAACGTGAGTTAAAAGAACGTAATATCTGGCAGCAAAAGATGGGGAAGATCAAGAAAAGAAGGGCGAGAACACAATGGAATTTGTAAGAAATCGCATGAACAATGAAATGTGAGACAATAGATTGATGTTTGCAACAGCAACAGTCCGGTTTTATATGATGGAATGGTATTTTGCAAATTAACGATTTACTATATGGTTTTTCTATGTTACCAAGTAACTCTGTAATTTGT
This sequence comes from Schistosoma margrebowiei, assembly GCA_944470205.2. Classification (NCBI taxonomy): domain Eukaryota; kingdom Metazoa; phylum Platyhelminthes; class Trematoda; order Strigeidida; family Schistosomatidae; genus Schistosoma; species Schistosoma margrebowiei. The sequence goes on along the minus strand of OX104024.1, from coordinate 30,673,018 downwards.
GCTAAATACAATTTGGTTGTCCTCATCTGTGTTCTCCTTCACTACAGTTCTAGTACTAAACGTCATTAAAGATTCCTAACTATTGTACCTTAGTTCACCATGTGCTGCTTGAAATTGAAGAATACTGCAATGGCATCTCAGTTCCTAGTAAGCCGAATTTATTCAGTTGCAATGTGCTACATCACACTCGCCACTTTTCAATATCATTGCTGACATATTTCCGCAATTATATTGCAAACGAAATCCCGTATATTAGAATGAATTGTTAATGCTTTATGATTATTTTTAGTGTCCTCATTTGCAGACTTGTGGAAAAAAGGATTCCAACTGTAACATTGTTGTACGATATTACAACTTTGGATTAACGCGAGTAAGTATTCATTTATTGTATATTGAACAAATAAATAGGAGAACCATTGGCCGAATTCTATAAATGTTTAAAATATTTTGTTGAATTATTTATCTTGTTGACTTTTAGAAGGGATAAATTAGTTATATGTCAAGTCTGATGTTAGGAAATTGTTGATGTCTGTTGAGACTATTTACTCTGAAGAAGTGGCTTACATTAAGTCGCGAAACGTGAGAAATACAATTTTTCTACTCATTGGGGTATAACAAAAATATATTTATTATGAAGTTGTTAATATTTCTTATGATGAAACTTGCCGATCAATAGCATTTTCGTTCAGATTCACTGAACACAGTTATTCTACATTATCAAGTTAATGTTCAACTCTTTGTTATGTGTAAAGCCCACATTTAAATCGTGTAGTTACTGTACACTCAGCAGGATAGTGTCTCACCATCATTGTTTTTTACTGTGCACCCGGCTGTTTATTTTATACCTTTCTATATTATTTCACACTAAGTTATATAGAACTATTTCGCTCGTTTTCCTTTAATTCAAACGGTAGTATTTTCCTATGTTATTGATTTTCAGTTCAAAAGTGAACCGTCTAGCGAGCTCATTTCTTATTTGGTTGTATCAAAGGGGGATTGGCGAAGACATCAAGTCCCAGTCGTAAAACCTGAACCTGACCAATTACCTCGGATTGTCACTCATAAACTATTCAAACATGATCAGCCCATTCACGATATATGTATGCCTTCCGGTGCAGTTGAACGTGTTCTATTCCCTAAACAACAGACTGATGCGTAAGTGTTTACTAAAATTAATTATTGTTGTTTATATGTGTGACCATTTATTGTTTACTTATTCTTTTGTCAGCACAACACAAACGGTTAGTGCAAACTTTTACATATGATCAATGTTATTGACTTGTTACTCTGAACATTAATATCAACACCTGATTATTTCTCATATACACTCGTACCCGATTTTTTTTGGACTGCAACTAGGAAAATTTCCGTTCACACTAAAATTGTTTTGAAAATACTTCATACAGGAACAGAAAACATGGAATCTGGGACAGATGTGTACCGGATTCAAGTTAATACATCCCACAGGAAATAAATAGGAATCAAAGCAAACGTGTGTAAGTAGCATCGAGGATATCAGTAAATGACCATAAATAAGCAGAAAAGTAATTTAACAAATAAATAAAATTAAAAAAGAGAAACCTATAAAGTCATTCTGCGTCCAAGATTTATTAGCAAATAACCAATAAACTTATGTGTCAATGTAATTTCCCACAAACTAACTGACTATATATGTCTAAAACCATGTCCTCGTCACTATTTTGTTTCATAGAGGTCTATATTACTACATGAAACAAGCACATTCTGGTGATATCGTCCCTGCTGAAGTGGTGGCCACAAATGAATCTGACCATATGATTGAGTGTGTGAACGAAGAAGATAAAGAAAATAAACCGTCTTCACAGAGTTGTTGATATTTTTTACCGAATATTGGTGATGCCATTTAGTGTAAATGCATGTAAAAGTGAATCCAGAAATAATTTATATGCAGTTACGTTAATAATATAACAAACAAATGTGTGTTACATTCTGTACAAAGTCAATTGCTCTCTCATCTTTTATTTTTTGTTGTTGTTTCAAGAAAGCAACTTAAGTTTGTGTATGGATATATTCGTTCAATAAATTTTATAATGAAGTTATTTTTTATGCGATTTTGCAAGCTAATGCATAATTTATGGTTGCATTCCCAAATGGATCGTCTAGTTATCCAGATTATTAAGAATGTCTTGGGAACATAGTTTGAAAGGCGCTCTTAGAATTTTTCCTGTTTATCAAGCATATTAGGATACAGGACAAAATACTGTTGTACTTTCATGTTACGTTTTTCGTTGGTGAAAACGATTGTATGCTTATGAATTTATCACAAATAGATTGAACGCTTAATTGTACTCAGCTATCTTCCTATTTAACTATTGAGAAAATGATAAATTGAAATGTTACATAGATTCAGGTGATATATGTTACCGATATTTGAGCGAAACTTATGTGATAAAGGTATTAAATTTGAAAAAAAAAATTGGTAAATAAACCTACACTCGGGAAAGTATTATTTGGACGTAATTAATGGCCAAATGATCGGATTCGTGATTACTTTTGTACTGGTGCATTGTTTTTGTTGCTTATTTTCCTCCATGATTGTTATATTCCAGCGAAGATTAAATTACGGGTAACTTCTGAGAACTATTAATGGACTAATATTATATATATTCCTATTGTATAACTGTTCAGTAACTAGATTACGTATATTTATATTCCTCTTATTATATGCTTCATTTCGACCTATAGATTATTATTATACGATTTAGTGTTCCTTAGCTATACTCAGCTTATTAACTACTGTCTCCCACGTTCACAGCCACTTCTTGACTTGATCTTGTATAAATGTTATTTCCTATTTCATGGTATGATACGGTCTGTTTGGCTGGTATATAAATCAAGTATGTTTGAAATAAATGATTCGCATAGTAGAAGCTGTTACTGATGCTCTAGACTCAACTGGATCGACTAGGCGAACAAAGGACCAATAATTTATTATTTATTATTAGAAGCTTTATTCAACATTATATTTTTGGTACAACATAGAATTCTCAGCATAAAGTATTTCAACAAGTTTCCTTTTCTTATACCTTGATCTATTGTGACGATAAATTTTGAATGATGACCGGTTAGATGTTAGGAGTTCGGTAATCCACATTTGATTAATGTTCGTTCGTTTCAATGCATATTGCCAGCCACCATGATGTCGATGATTGTACCTTTTTGTATCACGTATAGCGAAAGGTTGTAAACTTTTCATAAACGCGCCTGAATAGATTGTGTGCACAATGGACATAATGATGAACTAAAACAAGCAACTAAAACAGATAACTTGATGAAATATGTAGATCGGAGGAACAGGTAGCCCAGATATTCAAGCAGGCCGCCACCTCAACCTCAATAATAACTCTAGGTTGCTCATACCGGTCGAACGTCATTGGTTTAGCACAGTACTAAGATTGGATAAGTCGTATCTCGATTGGCGAGTAAATCGCGTGAAAACTAGCCTGGCTTAAAGTCACAATAGTGATGTTGTAAATGAGGTTTGTTCATCAATGTAGGTCGGTCGAAGTTTACAATTATTTGAATCTTCCCTTATTGTAGATCTTTGTTTTGCAGTTATTGCATCAACCTCTCTCATCACCTGAAAAGCACCACTAGAGTGAGGTTCCAGTACCTTGCACACACTATGTCAGGACGACTGGTGTATATACTGTTAAAAGACATTTGAATATACCGTCCAACGTCAATTTTTACAGTCATACGTACCACTCGGTTATCACTGTACTAGGCACTTAAATTAAAAGGTGCTGAAATGCTGTATATTGATCGAAAATTAGTTGCCTCTGACAGCTGTACAACCTAACTTTTATCCTGTTAGTTATTTTGTACGAATCAGCAGGATTAACTACTAATACTTATTTAGCTACATTTTCACGTATCCTTACTGATCCCATAAACCATTTCCTTATCCTCATATAACTACTTACTAATTTCTACTCATTTACCGAGTTTTACGTACACATGACTGCTTACCTGTATGTTTTTATTACCCAGTTTGTCGTCTTCTTGAACTAAATATTGATTTTGATTACTGTAATCAGTCATTTCTCTAAAGGGTTACGAGATGCATCAACTTTTATTTAGATTCATGAATACATTTTGTTCATGTCCGGTAACGTGAAAGATGTCAAGGGCCTATTGTGCAGTTTGTAAAATAACTCCAAACTGATGGTTGAATTAAGTTATGGCTAAAAGAACAAACACACGCCCCACAAATGCAGTATTTACTGGTTTCAGAATTTCACTCTATCATGTCGAAAATAGTGAGAAAATCTATGTTAACACGTAAAACTCAGCTGTTTTTGATATGAAGAACACGAGTATAACTGAGGACCTTTTAAACAAGCTGTTTGAACTCAATGTTTCTTCCCTACTTATGTACTATTTTCAGTGGATTCCCAAACATTGATAACTGTACTTGTTAAAATGATCGGTAGCCCGTTCTTCAAACTACCTATTAAAACTCCAAGAGAACGCCATGAGTACATAATACTACTCTGTACTATTTAGACTTTGAAAGTCATGTAATTATAATAAACATAACAAACAAGACCATGTTCTATCACAAACGATAAATCTCATTATGTGCAGTAAACAGGATTTTTATGGAAAAAAACTGAGTAGTAGCTTTACGACTAGTTTTCTGTAATCTAGGAATGGAAAAATATGTAGCAACAGCTAATGGAAGCATATAATTAGTTAATTAATCAGACTACCCCTAATTAATTATTGGATAAACCTACATCAGGAATTTATATCCTGGTTCACAGATGAACAGCTTCCAATATTTCCCATTTATTCCCCTATTCATAACACTGATTAGTTTTTTGCGAATCAGATAAGATAAAAAGTATCACGATCAGAAAATTAGTGGCTAGTCGGGCTTCGATAAAATAAAACTCCGAACAGTTAAAAGGTTACAAGATTCGGAGAAAAGATTTTTAATTCGTTGTTCACATTAAGGGCACAATTCATATCTAGTTGTATTCATGTATTTGAACTTGTTTCCATTTCAGTTTCAAAAAATACATTTTATGACCAAAGTACTCTAAGATATAATCAACGTTGACCTAATGAATAAAGGATGTATAAATAGTTTGGTAAAGTGAATCATTTAATACAAATACAGAAGGAGCTTTTAACTTGAAAGGTTTGAGTGAACTACAAGCACAACTGTTTTATCGCTATAAGGTTGTGAAGATTTTTTTGGTTTTTATCAAGATTTTGAACCGATCAGTATTTAACCACCACTGAAAACCGGGAGAACGATGGAAGATGGTTGCTCAATATTGTGGATTGCTTGAAGTTAGATGCACAAATATTCCAATCATTTGATTTCTTTTATCTATAATTATTGAGTTCCCACAAAATTAGTCGCAGCAAAATTTATCGGGAAACAATTAAAACAGCCTAATGCTCAATTAAGACGATCGAACTATTTGTACCAAGTTGATAAAACGTAAAATATTACTTTGTACACTTGACTCTGAACGTTTACGTTGTATTATTGTGAAATGTAACTGAACAAATGGATATAAAGTAACGCTTGAGATATGGTGCAAATTCAGACTTGATTTTAAAATCACAAACACATCCTAAAATATCTATAAAGTGAAATTTTCTATACTTTATGGAACTGACTCTAACACTTTAGTTCGTAAACTGTTCGTACAATTTAACAGTGTCACTATAAAATTCAATAGATTAAATAAACTTCACGGTACCTAAGATTAGCACAAGAAGTAGTTTCAGTTTAGAGATTTTGCTTAGTAAATTTGAATAATTTACCATCAACTCAAGTGAAATTCAAGTAAAAACTAACAGCTGCGAAAGTTCCCAAACTTGTAGCTACTCCCTTGTAAACCGTATAATCCCTCATGAAGATATTTGAATCCATATCATATTGCTGAATAAAGAGAATAGCTATTAGGCCAGAAACCTCCAAGAGATATGATTCAAATAATGAACTCTCATGGTGGAGTTGGTTTAGGGTATAAGTTCACTATGAAATCAATTTTCAACTCTACTGAGTTAAATTGCATTTTGTTGAGTTTGTAACTCAACTGGTTTCAGTAGGCCCCCTAAATTTTGAGGAAATAATCGATTTTAATGCTGAAAGTCGATTTATAAACATGAAAACGACAAATAGCTTCTAACCATCAATAAAAATTCATTAAATGACATAGGGCAAATCAGGAAAAACAAGGTGTTTCAAATTTTAGTAAGAAATTCTGTTCCAATTAACGCTTTATGTCAATAATTTTAGTTATAAAATACGTACAATCTATCACTAACATCTGAGATGAATTGCTATTGTAAATAATGCGCTAAGAAATTAGTAATCAGTAGTTGATCCTATTTGTACAGACTACTCCGATTACAATCAATAAAGGTTACCTAACATGCATAGTATTTATTAAGTGTTCAACAACGATCGAACCAATTTTGCAAAAAGGTTACCGAACGAGACATATGATCAGTTCCAGTCTCAGTTTTCACCGTTTCAGAGCACGCAATACATTTATAGCAAGTTAAATCAATAAGAGTAAAATATTGATCAAAAAAAGCACAATGCTAGGAAATATTTCAGAGAATCAACTGATCAGATTTGGTTTTATTCAGCGTACATTACCTGTGGGTGACTCATGTGTAATTATGCGTTACAACCACACGAGTATTGAAGATATTGGAATTTTCAGAATTACTTTATCGAATATTACTGTTTATGTTTTTATTGTATGATTATTAAATAATTGGACTACTACGTACCTTATTCCCCTTCTTGTTAGCTTCCGTTGGACCAAGTGACTGCCGTTGTACACTTTATTTTTCCTTGATCATTGTTTTTTAGTTACATATTATGTGCTTCGTTCTTTACCACGTATAGAATGTTTGTATGTAAAGTATTATTTTTTTTATCTGAGGTGCGCTGAAGTCTAATAATTTATGTACATAAAGCAATGAATTTTAAAATAACATACTGGGTACCTGAAATATAAATAACAGAATCTTGCATGCTGTTTTTTTTATCGGAATCAAGATTAAGAATAAAGGCGTGCTAATCAATGGGAGTCAAGATTATCTCAAGGTTTATCATATCAACCGAGAGGTATCACTAACCAGAACTCAGCCAGGACGCTTAGTCATAAACGAAAAAGTATTCCGACTGGCGAATCTGCTCTGTAAATATTTACTGACGTCACATTCATAACATTATGTGATGATATGAATATTTAACTGTTACCAAGTTTTAAATTAGGGTTATTATTTGAATGAAGATTATTCATATACTTGTTCACCTTCTCCTGAATCGATTTCTATGTATAGCTGAGCCATACCGCTCGATGACTTTGAGATCTCAACCGTTAACCCAGTCAGCAGATTAAAGTGCTTGATAAATTACTTATTATTACATTAAGACTAACACTCAGGGTATGCAGTTTGAGATGCTTGCATTAAAGTTGATGTCAATTATTGTACAAAACCTTAATTTCCAATTCGAATTTCTAACACTGATCCCTAACTCTATTTTAATAAATACACTATGACCTTGACTCAGTTTACCCGTTAACCATTAACTTTAAAGTTTAGCTCAGCTTTACCTACTTATATCCAGTAAGATTACATCAAGCTATCTCCAAGCATCGACTCTCAATTAGATTATAGAGACCGTAGAAATACTCCTAAAGTATTTCGTTATCAGTTAAAAACGTTCTTATGATGATGGATTTCACTTTTCCTACTGAATCTTACTAAGTAGTTAGACAGCTTATACAAATGAAATTTTATAATGAAAGAAATAAACATGACAATATCAAACAAACCAAAACAATGAGCAAGAAATAAGAGAAAGCGAAATAGTAAAAAAGATATCTGTTTTAGGAAATCTTCAGGAATTACGATGAATGAATGCAAAACAAAACCTATAAATTTCACAAGCACAAGAATCCATTGATGTGTATACTTAATTTATGAATCTTATAACGGGACGAATAGTATCGAAGTTAAAATAAGCTTTCGGAATTTTAAGAATTATAACTTTTTTGTATAATTACTAACTAACTAGATTATTGTGTATATGTACTCCATTTGGTATAGGCTTTCAGTTGACTTATAAATTACGGTTACATGATTTACTATTCCTAATTTGTTGCCGTTGGATTGCTTATGGTCTCACCTATTCATAACCACTTCTCGCGTATTCACGTATAACGGTTGTTTTTTTGTTCTATAGTGTTATGCGATCTGATATGTCTGTGTATAGACCATTTCTATTCAAAATATAAATATCGTAGAACACGGTTGCTACTTTTGGCTCCGAAGCAAAGGGTAGGGAGGAGTTTGGAAATAGTAGACCAATAGGAGCTTAGCAGTCGGCTCAAGGTCAGTAGTCATGGTGGAACGTGCAACTGACCAAGTCAGAGACACTAAGCTATAGAGTAAATTACAGAGGAAATTAGAATCAGGATTCTGATTGGTGGCTTGGCAAGTGACGTTGGTCAGACGGTCCTCAAGATAGTGAAATGTCGTTTGGATATGTTGATCGTTGTCTGCTTCTTACATGTGTATGTCGAGAATTACATTATGAAAGGGACAATATACTCACTTGTAAACCAGAATTTGCTGTGGTGTTTGGTTTTTAAACAAGGAGTACAGCATCATTTACACGTCAGTCAGTCAGCTACAACGTAGGACCAGGCACATATGTGCATCGGTCCAGGTTGCCATACCGCATCAACACAACAAGATGAACACCGGATTCATAACAGTGGTTAGGTGAAAGGTGGTAATATATGAGAAAGATTGCATATAGAGATATAGTACAAGCAGAAAGAATAGGTTCGTAGAAAGAAAGATATGAAGCGATTTTAATCTCATAGTTTAAGGGAAGACAGGGAGTGTATACACCGACGCCATTGTGATCGATTCATTTACACGTGTCAAATCCCGTATTACGCGATTTTTATTTATTATTTGAAAAACTTTAATCACTCCACATAGTATTTTATTTGATGTAACGACTAATGTGTTCTTGAAAATTCACTAGATTTTAATCGATTGTTTGAAATAATATACGATTAATCAGCTGACTTCGAGTGTTGGTTACTATATTTTGTTGTCTTTCTGAGTTCCCCTTTAATAGATAACTGAAATATGACATGTGTAAATTTACATATCTGTCGAAAATAGGATTGGTAAATTCTCGTTGATTATGCTTTGTTTTATAATAACATTCGGCATTTTATGTAAATAAATATTATGAACTAGTTTTTAAAGTTTCAACTCTAACTTAAGTGTATTTTCAGTTAGACCAGAAAGTTCTTACAAAAAACTTACTGAACTATTAAATTCATTTACGAAGAAAATATGGAAAAATAACTTCCATTGTTGTGCATTATCGACAACTGACAGAAGTTGGGAATGTGAATTATTGTATGCCAAATCTGAATGTGTAACACTCTTTACAAAACCTAAAGGACCTAGTGCTGATTACAGTCAAAGTCATAGGTGTCCACCGTTTTTTTTTATGGAGTTTCGTTCTCTGAGTTGGATGGTCGTGGAGCTTTCATCGTTCTTCTGAACGACATCATCAACACAAACTTCAGATAAAAGTGAAGTGTTCGAATTTCTCTATATGCGTTTCACAGCATGTTCTGTACACCTCGAACTTGATTGGTTCTTACTGTCCACAGCTATTTAGTCTTAAAGTAAGACTAAACGCATAACCAGTCCCTATGTTTTTTAATTATTATCCATTAATTTCTATGAAGTATGTCATTTAATAAGAAAAATAGATTTTTAAAGAAAGAATCCGACTTACAGTCATATAATGAAAATATTTTTGCTTTCTTACACACACACACACACACTTTATTCTATATTAGAAAGGCCAAAATTTCGGGGACTGTTCAAGTAACATTCTATAATTGTGCTGTATAACCCCCAAAAACTATCACATTGACTGTTTCAAAGAGCACTGACTTTCAATAAAAGTTTTTCTGAAAGAGTCAAGTCATAATAACAGTGTCAACAAAGTAGAATTATTCTGTTTTTTGTCCGTGAACCATAACAAGAAAATCAACCCTTCTAGGGAACAGTGATATAAGCTAACTAAATCACTTCAAAATTCAGTAATGCTTAACTGATGATGATGACCTCAAGTTACTTGCAACTGGTCACCAACAAGTAAACACATCCATATATTTTACCAAAAAAGAGTAAAATCAGTTAAAGTTTGAAGGGATAGCTTACTGTGAGCCAATAACTTATTTAACTAAATCTCTTATTTTACTTCAGAAATTAAATCATTTTGTATCTAAAATAATATGAAAAATAAATAAATTACACAAATGACAAAAAAATCTTAAATATTTTGTGGTTCGTCCTGTTACTCAGGATCCTTCAGATTGTGAACTCATTGTTACTTATTTAATTGTCAAACAACAATAAGAAAATTCTTGATATATTCATTTTTGATTAAGAGAATAAGGTATGAATGACTTATCAATCTTGTAAATATGTATTAATATATTAAAACATGTTTTATTTATATATGTTTAGAATGTAAAACAAGTGAACGGAATTGATGGATACATAGGCGAGAACCAAGACAAACTGCTTTATGAGGATATGATTCTAGTTGACTTGTACCTAAAATTACTGGATTAGAGACATCTAGCTGGAGGAAGACGCTAATACTAATCTTATAAAATCAAAGCAATCAGTCGACATTTTATTTATCATCATAGTATGTTAATTAACTTTGTTATATGTAGAATCAGGCTTATCTCTCCAATGAAATACTGCTTACCACGAACGTAATTTAACATGATTGCATATGAGTGGCTTTTGTGAACACAAAACCTACAAACACTATAAACAACTTTTCCAAGGGGACTGCTCTTTCTTACCTTATTACGGACGGATTTGCAACTTTTAAAAATCATTATTTTAGAGCATGATTCTCTATGAAAAATGTTGGTAATGCATTATACCTTATCATTTTAATAAACTAGTAGAACAATTTAGATGTTGAATTGGAGCTTTTCTTTATGGATCACGCTAAATATAAACGTATATATAAAATATGACTAAAATTCGATTTGAATTCTGGTATATATTTCACCAGTTAGATCAAGAATTATATCTGGCTACTGGGAGTATTCAACCTTATATTCGCAATGAAACTGGAGCGCGTTTGTCGTTTTATAACTAGGCAGAAATGACATTCGGACAATGATTTTAGCTGCTTCTACAAAATGACCATATTCACGGTTACATGGAAAGCCATAAGTACAATGAAACTCTCTGTATATTCAGTATCAACTCCCATGTTTTTCTGTATCTGTTTAGATTAATTATGATTTGGCATATACGTGAACAGATTAGCAACCCTAATAGATTTCATTAATTATTCAAAAGCTTAGTTTTTGTTGTCAAATGTTTGGAGATAAATAAGCATAACCCTTGTCCTCGTGATTCTCAGCATATTTTAACTAATGAGGTTTAATTATCAAAGCAGCTGATATAATTTGTTTTTGTTCATTATCAGAAAGTAACTGCGTGATGGTGGGATATTAAAACACCGATAGCATCAAAAAATAAGTAAAAGGGTCTCTGGTTAAGTCATTCATTGGTTGTCTACTGACGCTTTCATTCAACTAACTTTTGAACTATTTTCAGTCTCAAACTAATCGACTAAGGAAACTTATTCTCAGAGTCATATCCATTTTTGTCAGCGATACAAAATTGGACATGATACCAAACGCTAATATTGTATGTTAATTTTGATACTCATGGTCATATAGAACTACTTAATACATTTTATTATTTTCATTACAATTAGGTATTTAAGTCTTGTTTTTTAAATTGCTCCTAAATAATTCTGATAGGGAAAGAATATTAAGACTCAATATAATTCACGAAGCAACAGTTCGAGGCTGTATTAGTGGTAATACAAGGGAAAGCAATACTTGTTGAGAAAGGAAGATATTATCTGAATTGAACCAATCCCAATGATTGGCAACCGACGTTTACTATAGATAAGATCATCTATTTGAAGCAAACTAATACGTGATAGAAATCTCTTTACCGGTTAAAGAAATATAAATTGACATCGAACCACTCAATTATTATTATATGTTTCTTCATTCCTTTGTCATTGCCTTATCTATTAGATTTGTTTATCTTGGAGTATATGTTCTTCTGCCTAAAATTTATCGATTATATTACATTTTCTCCAGAATTTTGAATAGGGCAATAAAAATAAAATTTTCAGGTTAATAAACAGTCTTAAGTTACAGTACTTAGTGAAAATAAACTCACTGAAACAAGTGCACTGGAAAATACTAAAGGAAATGTTTCAGTTTTATTTCTACACGTATTTCTGAAACTATGTTTAGAGAGATGGATGGTGACTAGCAATCGAATCCAGGAAGCGCGTTTGGTCCTATCTGGGACTTATCAGCTGGATGGACCTGCATCCTACGGTTGACGCTCACTACGGGACTCGAACCCGGTGCCGTTCGCTGCAAACGTCATCGCGCTTATAATACTGGTGACTTAAAGTAATATCGAGGCTATTTATACAGGATGCATATATACCAATAAGAGACTGGTCAATTGCAGTCCTTAACATCAAAGGGAAGATTAAAACAATCAATGTTTGGAGAGAAGTAAGATTAGTAATGGTGGAGTAGTCAGAACACTAACCGGATAAACCCCTTGAGTAATATAAATAAAAGTTTGTTTCACACAAGCCTTTGTCATAGATCTCTTTATATGGCTAGAATTTTCTTCTTTGTAACTAAATTAATATCTTTTATTAATTACATCATTCGTTGTTCTGAACTTCTTACTACTTAGTTAATCTGAGCTTTATTCTATTATATTTTTGATTTATTTTCCACTTGTTCAAAACTTTTTATTGCATTACAAATGAATTATTTGTAATTTTCAAATGAAATGGTAATTCGAATTCCTAAAGTTTCTGGTTTTATTAACTTGAATTATTCCAAATCATCGTGTTGAAACATGTATATCCCAATGAATGAATGAAAGGCAAGACATTTTTGTGCCCAACCGATGCTTTGTTATTCAGTGTTTACCTGACATTAAATTAGCGATAAGCAGAGAAACGCCATTTACTATAATCGTGTACTACTTTAAAAGCGTGTCTACAGCCGAAGCTAAACCATGTAATAAGACAGATTTGTAAAATTTATTGGTTTTTCCAATGTAAATTACATAAAATCATTAAAAAAAGAATATGAAGCAGTCTACCAAGAATTATTATTTTCTCATCAACTGTATTAGTGAATTTAGCATTGTCTACCATTATTATTATTGTTCTTGTTAGTGTCCATAATTTTTCTATTTCTCCATCTATACCATATACATTCAACGAGTAGAATAAACAGACTTATCCCAGTAAATACTGCGGTGACGATGAATGCCCCGGCTACATTCCATATTGTCAGAGTTTGGTATTGCACATCCATAGGATCAACATCAGAAGTCATATTCCATTTTACCATGAATTTATTGATTATGCCTCGCTCTCTCAAAGTTAGCATACTTGACAAAATAAATATTGGCAAAATCATATTTTTCATTAATAAATAATGTACAATCAATTCCTGATATAACAATCAATTACTGATGTGATAAGACAGAAATTATTGACATTTTAGGGATTAAATTCTGGAGTTACTGTTTCTTCAGTTAATTTTATTAAACATATGTGAATAAAATTGTATTTTCAAATGATACACATTCACTTTGTTTCGTTATAAAAGAAATAGTAGATCTGATCTGATAGATTTAAATAACATTGGTAATGGCTAAATCTCTTATGTTAGGAATACATAGTGCTGAAATAGAAATCTCTAACATCTGCAGAATTCTTTTTTCCAAAACACTAAGTTTTTTCTGTTTATTAAACGGCTCACTCCACTTGTAGCAAGCTGAGTAAACTCTTTTCTTATTAGAAGTAATCACTTAATAATTAAGAAATACTAGAAATCAACAATTTCACTAACCAGAGGTTTATAAATTCATATATTTATCACAAGACATTATTGAGTAAAAGAATATCTGGCATATTTTAACAATGAAAATCAAGTACACTATTCATATATAATTAACTGATCTATACTTATTAAACGTACTAAGATGACATAGGTTTTGCATACTCTTTTCCAAGTTGCACAGCGAATCCAAGAGCAGCTACAATCCCAGGCTCTTCTATCACTTCCAGATTTGAACACTCCTCTGATTGCAGTACACTCATAAGAAATAATCTTTCAGTTATATAGACATAATTATTAAACTTTGTCACCAGCTTCACTGCTTCGTCTGTACTAGATACACTAACAGGATTTGCAACCAGCTTTCTATATATGGATTCATAAAATGTATTATTTACTGAGACCTATTGAAAATAATTACAAAGGAGTAGATGAATATTATCTGTAAAAAATACACCTAACAACGCTGAATCTAAACATCGATTTTCTCAATTTATGCGGTTGCCTGTAGAGATGCCGAAAGTTTTAGTAAGATATTTTTGAACCATTTGAACTAGTAGTATGTCCACATTAATTGAATTAGGAAACTAGTTTTATATTCAAAGAGCTCACATTGAAAAACTGTTCTAAATCTGCTTATCATCCGTAAATTTCTCTTTAAAAATGCGTAGTTTATTGACAAACTTAGACCTTATGATACATTTCAGCCATTTATATCCATCCTAAATTGGTTAAAAATTATTTTCGCAGCACGTTTAATAATTATGATACCGTTGTCAGTAAATGGTTAGTGAAAAAATACTGATAAATTTGTCAACTAAGGGTAAACAAGTAAAGTACAAAGGTAACCAGTATGACAGTTTGGTAAATATTCAAACAAGAATACATATTTTATTATTATAAGCTTCAAAATAGGAAATATTGTACTGAGAACGTAAATATAGACCATGGTATTCTTCGTAACAGACGATGAATTTTAACTATTGTTTATATGGTACTTGACATTTGAGTCCTCTGTGAAAAACTCTGTAGGAAACTATAGTCGGTAGATGCAACTACATGATAATATATCGGTATACTGCTTTAGTTTAACCCAAAACTCTTTCCAGCAACTTTATACCTTATTTAAATATCGTAAGGCTGTACACGATATTTAGTGCGAAAATTTATGCTAACATTTATTCTCACCGCCGAGAATCAGACTATGATACGAAGTGGAAGCACGTAAATGGCGGTCATCCAACTGAAAATAAGTTGATCATAATACATACAAAAGAAAATAACAGTTTCCTATCCTCATAAGCATGATAATTAAAAACGAATATAATCAAGTTTTTATGCAAGGACATTGTTTTGAATGGACTTAAGTTTGAACGTATCAATGAGTATACCAGTTGACACGTAAGCACGCAGCATTTCTGCCGAATATCTTGTAGATGAATACATTTTAGTTTAATGTAATAGCTCTAGATACTTTTATAAGTCTCAAATCTTCACAAAATAAATTATAGAGAAAGTAATATGAATAATTAATCCTCATACAAAAATCTCAGCTATGAAATAAAGAATCCAACATTCAAAATATGAGCTCTGAGAAGTTGATTGCGATGCCGTTTAAAAGGAATAATTTAGTATTGGACTCGATGAACAATGATCAGTTTCAACACTAATCTTACTAAATTTGAATTTGTGCTCAATTAATGAGGATGTAATTATTTCCAGTAGGAATGAGACTTCATTGTTTTCTAATAAATTGGTTATATCAAGGAATTAGTGAATTTTAATTACATGATTTGTTTTATGAAAGCAAACTAGTCAGTTGTCAAAGCTGATTTCTCAATTAAATAAGCAATTGTAATAAATAATTTGGTTATATTATTTCTTACCTGAAACATATTGTATGTACTAGTTCCTTTCATAGTTAATACTATAATCTTATCATTGTGTGCCAAGTCCTTTAACGAACTAATTGGAAGCTCAAGATTGTTTTTTGTTAGAAATGCTGTTAAATCAGCCTGCCATATAGCGTGTACAATTAAAATCATAAACCAATACATTAAGCACAAAGTGCGTGACGAAAAACAGAATAATCTGCCTTCTTGTCCTAGAAGAAAACAAACAGAAAAGTAGTGAACGAGACTCAGTTGGGGAAAACTAATTTACTGTTTAATGCAAAATTACAGAGTGTGGTTGTAACATATACAAACCAAAGATTCATTACATTATTTGAACACCTTCCTTCAGTTGTCTTTTACATGTTTCATGGTTCTCCCACTTATGTAGTCATTACAATTGCTCCCTATTTCCCTTTTCTCTTCAATTCAGTCTTTTGCTAGCGGACATTCCATTCTCAATTGCTGCTACATACTACTTATATCTGTCAGTATAAATAGCATACACCACATATATACTAGTAATCGATATACGCACATATGCATAAACATTAATTTGTTGTTGTAGGACCATCCGAGTCGTTACAGAATGTGTTATTGTCGCAGGTCCAGCATCCATTTTAATATTAGGAACTTAATCCTATCTTCCCACATCAACAGGTTTTTTCAATGCACTACACTAGATAGAATTAGTCAAATTTACGTAATGGTCTTATACTTCGAAAATAATGATTTATAAAGCAAAAAACTAGTTTACACATTATCATAGATCGTATAAAGACAACTACATGAGGACATTTAAATATTCTATCATCTGAAGCGTTGAGTACTGGTTTTTTATCAACAGGATGATCAAAAGAAATCAAGGTTTATGAACAGAACATATTTCAAAACAAAATAATGCATCTTGGATTGCATTTCCATATTATGATATTATTTGGTGACTGTTTTCTTGACATCAGGACGAACAAAACATTGCACAAATAGATTAAAAAAACCAAGAAACCATTTTGTAGAAATATTAATTGATACTAGGTATATGGGTTAAAATAAAAAAAAACCTAGATGATGATCCTACAACATGGCTCAAATAAAAAACCACTGAGTTGAGTAAATAGCACAATTATATAAAGCCTTATTTCTAAATAGGACAAGGAGAATCCCTAAAATGCTCGTTCCATTATCTTCGTCAATAATGGGAATAAATCTGAGTTTTAAACTATGAACAGAAGGAGCATCGTTTGAAAAAGCATCAAAAAAGTAAGTTGGTTATTACAAGACACATTAACATTGTGTTGGTCACACGTTGTAGCAAGTAAGTGACTATTTTAATAACCCAAATTACTAACCTTTTGTTAACGCACCCAATAAATAAAGATATCAGTGAGTATTCTTAATGCTTCTACTTTTTATTATCATTTAAATATGCTTCCAACTCATGACCTGTCAAATAAATCAGTTTCTTGTAATGAAGCTGTTTATTGGCTATGAACTCCATCCTAGATTTCAACATCGACAATGAAACGCTTTTGCAAAAATTGCTTCAAATGTTTATCCAAAAAATTCTCATTCTAGACAATAATTAAACGTGTAAAACGTTGGTAAATCATTAATGACTCGAAAACGTAATATATGACATTTTAGAATTAATTGAGTTTTAAAGCTTACCTTGTAGAAGCATACAACGTAGTGAAATCCATATATTGTAGGAAAGAGATACCTCATTTGAGTTAGCTTCTGGAAGTTGTAAATTCCATCCACTGAATGGACTATACCTATTAAATAACCAAACTGTTGTTCCAAGAATAACCACTGAACTAGTAATTGCTATCCAAACATTAATTTGAAATAGATGAAACATTTGAAAGAAAAGATAATTTGCTGTTGATGGTTTTACAAGTATTCCAACTGTATCTTCAACAATCGGACCAATAAATTCCACATAATTCGATCTTCTTGGATTGATTGTCAAACCGGCAGCTATCATATCAACTCGCTGATATGTATAATCAGTAAATAAGAAAAACTGGGCAGTAAAATATTCATTTTTAGTTAGTACAGAAAATGATATACATTAAACCATTATGAAATTTCATGATATGCTGCTATACTTAAATTGTGAAAGGATTAGAAACCTTATAAATACATTGAACTGTTAGTCAAGTAACCTGCTGCAGTTTAAATAACCATTAACACAATCTCTTATGACAGAAATAACACTGATAAGTTTTCACAGATATGAGGACACTTCTTAATTGAAAAATGATGAGTTGACAAGGGTTAAAATTTTCAATCTTTACAGATGATTGTAATGGATAACTCAAAGTTGACAGAACTATTGATAACACGCATTGGTAACAAACTCAAAACTGTTAGGTTTGAAGCTTCACGGGTTCACTTAGACTGCGAACGAGAACAATACTCAGTGACCAAAGACCAGTAATCTAACTATTGACGCGTCCCAGCCCCGCTAACTAGAAGGAGAAGTCCAGGCTTGATATGGAAAATATATTCTGCATACAACCAGAAGCGAGCGAGCAAGCAAGCAAGCAGCAGCGAACAGTAGTCAACACCCAGACACAAATTAAACGTATATATATATAAATATATAAAATCGATATTGTCAAATTAAATGTTATTTTAAAACATGACTCATTCAGTTCATCACTCGACAGGCATTAGAATATTTAGTCGATAAGTTCATCATGTGACTTCCTTCCAAATATTTAATCGATGAGTCAATCGATATGATAAAATTACAAATATGAATTTTGGGAATATACCGTCCCAACACTCCTCCCCTTTTTAATAGCGTGCTTTTCTGGGGTCGACTTGCATTTTGACTGTAGTTCGCCGCTGACGGAGAGGCCACCTTCTGGGACGGGGATCAGCTTGCTGTCGAGCTTCTTGTGATGGGGCTGCAGGTAAGTTGAAAGTATCAAGCAAGATGTCGAGGGGAAGATTTACTCCATTTGATGGGTGGTCTGGGGCAATCCGCTTACGTAGTTGGTTTCGGTGTCTAGTCCACGTGTCTCTTCCCACCTTTACCTCGTACATAACTTGACCTAGTCTTCCAACCACACGTGCTTCGATCCAAGGACCATAATTTGCTCTGTAGTCTCGAGCGAACACAGGGCATCCAACCTCGTACGCTGGAAGCTTCTGAGATTTGGTATGGGATGGTGGTGGTGTGGTTCTTGGGCACATGAGACTGTGGATCGTCCTCAATTTCCTTCCCATCAGGATCTCTGCCGGGGACTTCTGCTGTGGTAGCATATCATTAGGTGTTGTCCGGTAAACAAACAAGAAATTCTGCAGTGTTTCTACTGTCGTCCCCTCCCCTTTCGACTTCATTAGAGCTCTCTTGAATGTATCTACAAATCTTTCTGCTTGTCCATTTGACTGTGGGTGATAAGGTGGAGAGCGGAAATGCTTGATCGATAGGCGTTCGCAAAATTCTTGAAATTGACTTGAGGTGAATTGCGAACCATTATCGGAAACGATTATATCCGGTAACCCGTTGCGAGAGAACATCTCTGTCAAAAGTTGTATCGTTTGAGTTGTCGTTGGTGGCATGACGGGAACGATTTCTGGCCATTTCGAAAAGGCGTCAACAACGACTAGATAGGTAATTCCATTAATTGGACCTGCGAAATCGACATGTATCCTGGACCAGGGATACTCAGGCTGTGGCCATGGGACCGGCAGTATTTTCGCGTTACACTTGGCTGCTTGCTGACACTGTGCGCGGTCCTCTGTCAATGGGGAGGCAATAACTGCATCTTCGCCGGCCGTATGATGTTCGCTGGTCGAAAACTCCGTCATTAGGTTCCTCGTATATGCTTCCAAGTCATGTGGTTGTTGTCGAAGTTGGGGTTGTGATACCAGGTTGCATATGGTATTCAACGGAACATCAGCTAAATTTAAGTGATCGAACCAATCTAACCCAAGCAAATTTAGATCAGCTGGTGTTATGTAGCATACCCCAACAAATGCCAAATCACGGAAAGTAACTGTACATTCCATTTGTCCAAGCAGGTGAAGGTAATTACCACACGCAGTACGAGGCTTTTGCGTTGTACGCTGCAAGTTTGGGCTGCCCATTTTGGTCCACGTTTTACGAGAGAGGATAGTGACATCTGATGCTGTATCTATTTGCAATCTCGATGAATGCCCATTAATATTAAGGGTAATAAATTTCCTCTCAACTGGGGTTGAGTTCTCACAGCTTGCTATTAGACTCAACGAATTCGTGTTGGATCTAGGCGTAGGTTTTCTGGTACCTCTGGAGTTGCTCGGCTTCTTTTTTTGACAAAAACCATCTTTATGACCCACCACATTACATTTCCTGCACCGATGTTGCTTATATGGACAGTATCGAACAAAATGCCATGCACCGCAGTGCCAGCATGGAGCAGGAGGATTTGTTTTTGTCTGTCGACCTGAACTAGATGTAGCTGGGGCAGATTTATGCGAGTTAAGTGGTTGTTGGACTACATGAACTTCGGTACGATTTGAACCACCACGCTGGACCATTGTAGTATCACGCTGTAGATTGATTAGACGTTGATATTCATTTGCAATATCATTAAGAGTTAGTTTTGGGTCTTGGTCCAATCGACTTAGCAACCGTGTTCTAATGTCACTGAACTTCTGCGATTGAAGGCTGCAGATGAGAATGAGTGCTTTAAATTGATCTTCAGTAAGCGACTTCAATCGGAAACGTTCACATTCTCGGTTGACAATACCCACATGTGTGAGAAAATCATCATCTTCGTTCATAGTGAGCTTCAAACATCGATAGCGCGCATTGAATAGTGAGGAGTTGTCTCCGAATTGTTGGCTCAATGACTGGACAGTGTCGGAGAATGAACGATCGCGTGGGTTTAAAGGCAGAATTAGATTGCAATACTTGTCTAGTTCACTAGGACCCAACTTTCGAAGCAGCAAGCGGACCTTCCAAGCATCATCCTGGTTGGCAAAGTCAAATTTGAATAAGTCTTCGTAACGTCGAAACCACATATCAAACGTGACATTGGATTCTGGATCGTAATGAAACTCGGAGATACTGTTAGCAATACCATCAACTGATGGTGCAGTAGTAGTAGGATTAGAACTGCTTGGATGAGAATTAGACGTAAGCTTTGCATCTGCTAACATTTGAATAAGTTTCATCTGCTGCTCGAGTAATAATTCAAGTTTAGATGGATCCATATTTCCGAAATCACCGTCGCCAAATTGTTAGGTTTGAAGCTTCACGGGTTCACTTAGACTGCGAACGAGAACAATACTCAGTGACCAAAGACCAGTAATCTAACTATTGACGCGTCCCAGCCCCGCTAACTAGAAGGAGAAGTCCAGGCTTGATATGGAAAATATATTCTGCATACAACCAGAAGCGAGCGAGCAAGCAAGCAGCAGCGAACAGTAGCCAACTCAGACACAAATTAAACGTATATATATATAAATATATAAAATCGATATTGTCAAATTAAATGTTATTTTTTAAACATGACTCATTCAGTTCATCACTCGACAGGCATTAGAATATTTAGTCGATAAGTTCATCATGTGACTTCCTTCCAAATATTTAATCGATGAGTCAATCGATATGATAAAATTACAAATATGAATTTTGGGAATATACCGTCCCAACAAAAACATAAAATTGTCTGTTAACAATCTGATATACTCATCTATGAATAGTTGGGTATAAGGATACTGACAACAGGTAGTCTTTTGATCATGATTGGTGTTTCAGTTAGCCAGTGTAAATATTTTCACTAAAACAAATAACACTTTTAACCAGTTCATTTAACCACATAGTTATACTGATATGTACCCATCTACAATAATGATATGTTATGACATGTCGGGAAACGATATACAGAACAAGGACCATACGAAATCGATCATCATGTGGGAAAAATTCACTAGTCCGTCACATAATTTCTTTACGACAAGTTGTTGGGAGTTTTATAATTGACAATCAGAATGTTGTTTTTATCCTAATACAAATAACTATTATTCTTATTATAAAAACTATACTCCTCTTAATAAGCAGTTGCTTATATCAATTGATTGATCACTGGGTGATGATCAATGTCTTGCTTGTCTAGTCCTTATTAGTGCAGATCGAATGCTATCGATCATGTTGCAATGTGGCCACCATTCTAGGTGACTCGACACTGCGGGCACTATGTATTGAGATTTAGATGGTGGTTGGAGGTAGTCAACAGGAAACCCTGGACCCGGATTTCGTTCTACTTGGCACTCGTCAGCAAGGTGTACTTGCAATCTTGATCGATAGCATTCGATCTGCACTAATAAGGACTAGACAAGCAAGACATTGATCACCACCCAGTGATCAATCAATTGTAATTACATCTCAGTCCTACAGGAGGTTAGTCATGGCTCGGATAGCTCAGTGGTAACGTCTCTGACTGTGAAGCTGGGTGACACGAGATCGAATCCGCCAGGGAGCACCAGTTCCCTCAAGATTACAGGTACACCTTGCTGACGAGTGCCAAGTAGCACGAAATCCGGGTCCAGGGTTTCCTGTTGACTACCTCCAACCACCATCTAAATCTCAGTTGCTTATCTCCTCATGTACAGCTATCCTCCAAGTAACGACAAAGATCATTGAGATTTATTTTAAAAATAAATTGAAGACTTCTGAGAATTATTATACAAATTTACAAAGAACTATAAAATTAGAGCCATCACTAAAACGATACACTGATTTGGAAACTAAAATACATATAGTTTCTTACCATACTGGGATCCTTATCCGGGGTTATAGTAAGCATTATGAAAGATAAATCTAGACGTTATGTATATACTCGGTAGCTATTAATTGGACAAAAATTAAAAATGATTATAGTTTGAATAAAAAACAACTATTGATACCAATACTTGTAACACGCTTTCTCCACGATTTTAATTTCTGTCCCTTTGAGAAATTCTAAAATCTTGACATGTTCATTAAATAAGAGTTTAGCTGGACGTTTTTATACTTTACTTACTCCATTTACCAATTCACCCATCATGCCATCCCAATCTCCTTTTTCATCCAGTGAGCCATACGTACCGTTCTGTGGTAAGAAAAGGCGATATCTATTGACATTGAAAAGGTTAATAATAAAAGAACCAGTGATTTATATTTGTAGTTTAATGGTTTATAGTTGTCTGTTTCATCGAAAAGTGTAAATATTAGCTAAATTGTTTTCAGCAACTAACACTTTAAATTCAAGCTATTTGTTTTTCAGTTTCTAGAAGGAAAAATATACACTAAATAAGAATTCATGCTAGAAAAATACATTGGGATTATATCAATTGGTGTCGTTAAAGAGTCTAATATTTCAGCAACGTCTATTCAATGTTCAAAAGTTCGTTGACTTCAGACTTGAAATTCCACATATGAAATCTCTTTTTCAATCTACATTCTAAAGAATATGCTATTTGAATCTAATATGTCCCTAATCATAATAAATGGGAATATTTCAAGAAATCTGAATTCATTAAAGTTAAATTTATGGGAGAATGAAGGAAAATAATGTTGCTAATCACTAAAAAATTATTCATGGTTAAGTGGAGAATATTCATGTCTAAGCTGAAGGTTTTTAACTGCTACCAATTCTAAATCTAAAAACTGTTTGACAGTGCTTTGAACCATAAATGTGGTCAATATAGTAGTAGATATGTTCTTTAAGCATTTATCTTTGCTAAAATAACTGTGTATTTATTGATTTACATATAAGCTGGATCCTAAATTCATTTGAAAGTCCGCATCACTTGTTAAAATATCAATCGGCTGAATGTGAATTCCCTCTGGTTGTTTATCAGAGAACAGTAAAAATTAGCTCACTTTGGAAACTTTCATTGATTTTAAACGAAACTGTGTACGTAGATGACTTATTTCTGTAAGGGTTAAGAACTGAATGTAATCAGTAAACACTTCCAGTAGATGGATATCGCTATAAACCAAGTCATTGAAGATCAACATACCTTCAACTCTGCCCCAAAAATTTGACTATAATTTAATAACGACCATTAAGTCGGCTTACTTGTGAATACTTCACCTTATTTTTTGTACTTTGAGGTCAACAACTCATACAATGGTTCAACATCACCTGTGTGCAGAATGGATTCATTACACTTGAGAAAACGAGGAAAATTAACTGCTTGAAAATCGGCAACAATCTAAGTTTTAATTAATTATTTCGAAAATTTTGTCAACTGTGACATCATATGTAACGGCATACATTTATAAGGGAATATTTTACCTAAAATTGAAATGCATAGCCAATTCATTTAGTATATCAATTGCAAATCCTGTAGCGTTGATTATTTCTCCATTTTCAGTTACTTGACCAGTCACGACAAATGGAGGATCCTGTTGAACAAAATAACCAGGTAATCACAACCAGCGTTTAGTCGATCTACATACACAATAGAATTTCTATAGATGTACAGAAAATCCTAGAATTCCTATTAGAAATGACTGTCTGACAGAATCTAAAAGCCCAACTTTTCTTTAAGCATCTGGTATTTAAAACTAGCAACAATACTATCTACCTATTTGCATCTACATCAAAGTTACTGAAAAAGTATTTCAGAGACAAAGGAAATTTTCTAGGGACAAGAGGAATCGAAACATTTTGGATAGCTATTTTTTATATGGCAGCGAAGTAAGGAATTGTGAGTCTGAGAAGTTCATACATCTAGTAAAATGTTTATTTTCATATTAAATAAATTTGTATTATGGTGACCCTCCTACAATTGAAGAACATATGGAACTCAAAACATCTGTCAACCAATATGAAAGTCACAATCTTTTATACGAATGTCAAGACAGTTCTACTATGCGGAGCTACAACTTGGAAAACTACCACAACCATCATCAAGAGGGTATAAGTATTTATAAATAAATGTCTACGCAAGATACTCAACATTCGTTGACCGGATACCATCAGCAACAGCCTTCTGTGGGAGAGAACAAACCAACTTTTAGCTAAGGAGGAAATTAGGAAAAGACGATGGAAATGGATAGGAAATATATTACGGAAATCACCAAACTGCTTCATGAGGCAAGCCCCAAATTGAAATCCTGAAGGGAAGTGGAAAAGAGGAAGGCCATAGAACACATTATATCGGGAAATAGAATCAGATGTGAAAAGGATGAATAACAACTGGAAGGAGGTGGGAAGGATTGCCCAGGACAGAGTTGGATGGAGTATGCTGGTGGGCGGCCTATGCTCCTCGACGAGGGGTAACAGGCGTGAGAAAGTAAGTATGGCGATCATCTGAGTGTTAAATATCAAATCTTGAAATGAACTAGCAAAGAGCTAAGTTTGAAAAATATCTTTATAGAACTTGGAGACAACATTGTGAAACTAAAAAATAAACAGCTAATATTTCCCCTCAAGTTAGAAACTGACCAATAAAACAACTGACACAAATAAACGTTCAAGACTGAAGCGATCAGTGTATAAAATCAACTAAAAGGCATTTATTCATTAGCTTTAGTTTTTTTAATTTATTTTACTAAAAACGCATATATAGTGGCATAGATGGACTCAAAAATAAACATGCTCCACAAACATAAGAAAATGAGATTGTGAAAAAATATAGAGGGGAAATTATATAATTAAAATAAATAGTGAATAAAAATGAGTGAACGAAAATAACTTATAATGAGAGAGGTAGTTCAGTTGAAAACGCAATCAGAAAGAATGTATTCAGTTACGTAAGTTACTCTTGTTTTTTATAAGCAGGATTAAAAACCTACGGTAGGACTGTGGCTGGTCCCTATTATAAGCCACATTTAATAACGCTTCATGTCAGTTATTTGCACCATCTCTCGGATCCCAACCAGGAAATTGAGATGAACCAACAGATTCCAATCCTATATAGCCTTCATTCAGGAACCTGTGATATGTAATAAGCTAACCACCTCCAAGCTTTCTCCAGCCAATTTCAGATTCTGGAAATGCAGCAGTGTAGAAATCACTGAAAAGATATGTGTTTAAACCACAGAATCTAGTATTTTAAGGTGGTGACACTGACTGAATTATCATCAATGAGCGCAACCAAACATTTCCAAACTTCGGTATTACTAACATAGTGTTGGTATTGGCTCTCAACGAACTATCGTAGAGTTGGCAAAAATCCTGAACTAAATTTGACCTTCACGCATTGCTTGTATCCCACAATCCTTAAGAAGGGAGTTAAAATAAAGTAAAACAGTCGTTTTATTAAATGTAACGTTGTTAGGATTTATGGTGCGGTAATTTCTATAGCCGGTCAGAAACTGTCTGCTTATTCACGGGAACTCAAATAAAGACAGTAAGAATGTTACAAAGAACTTGACCGCAGATGTATACCATCATATCGAACTAAGATTAGTAGCAACCCTAAGGCTGTAAGGATCAATGCTAACGCCGAACATTCGACAAATGTTTTATCTCAAAGTTTTCATCAATCAAACATTTTTTAAACCAAAAGCCTTAAGTTAATCAAATACTTACGAGAATTGTTGATATTCGAAGAATTTTGTTGTTAAATGACTGAAAGACAGTTGAAAATAGACCACTTTCCAAGCTTCTTTGCTTAATTTTCATACCTTTACTTGTAAGTTTCATATAGTCATCAGGAGTGTAATGAGCAGTGGATATAAAATTTTTCATTGCATCATCAAACGTTTCGAGTGAGTAAAACCATAAAGATTTCCAGACATTAGTCCCAGACCTCTAGCATTTGAGCAAAACAGTAAGTGAACACTGAGATTATGCAAATGAAATACCAGTTCCTCCATTCTGAAGATAATAACCAATATAAATCTATAAATTTTACTTGATTTAATATTACTACGTTTAGTGTATGGTACTAGGTTGCAATCATTTTGAATTATCGAGGTAAAAAACGATCATTTATAGTAATAAATAATAAATTTAACACTCGAAGGTGATAGATCTAAACTAAGTTCAGAAGCAAGTTATACTCTTTTTTTTAAAAAAAGGACAGAATAAACAATGAACAAAATGAACTATTTATTTCAGTAAACAATAAATTATAGCGTATAGGGACAGTTGACCAGAGCTACGGGATAAGTGATTCGAAAGAGATCATCATTATTAAACAGGGGATTATTCTCTGGCACTAGTTAGAGAATATTTCATACGACTAGGTATTTCATTATTGCAGTTTAGATAAAAGTTCTTAGGTATTATTCTATGACTTATCATAAGAGTTTATGCTTATTGGAAACTAATTTTTGAGATAACCAACTCATAAGTAGTGAAAAGTGACACATAAATTCATTCCAATGAACACTCATTTAAAATTTTATTATTTGTATTTGTATTCCTGGAGGTTTTTCAAACTCTAATTTAATTCTTTTTACACACTGACCAACTATTGAAAACTAGGAAGCAATGAGCAGCTTTATCAAACAGGGTTGTTGCTCTACAGAACCTATAACCACACAAAAGACCAAACCTGAAACTCTGAGGTTTCCAGATGAAAACGATATCATTCACTCATTAAAGCAGAATTCAATTACTAGCACTTTACAGCTTCATTCCACCATATAGCTTATTAAACAACTAATGCAAGACATTTTTTAAAATTTTTTAAAGAAATAAAATGGATGAAATTGCATCTCACTTCCTGACGATTTACCGAAGAATCTACATTGTTCGGCATTAAATATAATGGAGATGCGCTTCTTTATCATTTGTCTCAACCAGTTATCTTCAACCATAAACTTGACACAAATATTTATTATTCCAAGTTGCCATACATTAGATCCGTACAATGAGAGAGAATTAACATGATGGGAAAGACAAGGTGCAAAGTGATTTGGACAGAAAGGGAAATATAAGCCCCCAAATGCCCTGGTACGGTCGAGGTTGGGGAGAGTCCGCTCTCCCTTTCGAAATGCTTTCTGATAGCCACGTGCATACAACCACTGTCAAGGAAGTCCTATCCTACCTTCTCGAAAGGAGGGTGACGTCTACAAAATTGAGAGGGCAAAAAGCGAATGTTCGGTGGTTTAACCGGGTTCGTGGATACAGAGGATCTACCTAGGGGAGTTGGAAACCCCTGATTCCAAACGAATGGTGCACATGGGTTCCAGGATCCTGAGGAAACAAAAAGCGAATGAATCTATTTTTGGTCACCGGATACCACGGGACTGCATCTCCTAGCGTTGCTCTACTGCTTTGTGGATTAGACTTTTAGGTCGAAGACTCCAGGTGTGACCACCTAAGCAAACCACCTGCTCTGGTCTGGGCACCCGGGTAATATCACAGCTCACATAAAAATCAAATCAAATAACAATTACTACAGGAAATACTATTCTTGCTTCAATTAAAAATCAGACAATTCGCATTCATTGGATAACATTTATTTTTATTTTTCCTATGTACAACGTCACTTATCTGCTCTCTTCTATTTTCGATTTGTGAATTCTTATTTTTCAACTTATACAGAAGATCGCCTATGGTGGAAACCCTGTCCTATCTAAACTATCTCAAGTCACTGACTGGTCGAAAGTTGAATGCTACCACTTACTACGAATACTGAGCCAGTCCTTCTGAAACCACTTATACCATCCAAACTGGCCTCCTTCAACGTTTGCATACTTATGCAGATCAGACAACAGACAGGATTGTGTATGTCTTTAGAAAGTCTCAACATCGATGCCTGTTGACTATCCAATACCCGTATTCAAAACTCTGGTAAAGTAACACGAACTTGCTCTCCATCTGTCGCCTCGAAACGTCTGTTTCACATGCGTATATCCGGGGACCCTGTGACATCTTCGTCTTGTTTTGCTTGCCTCGGTGTCGCACTAAGCGCTAACGCCGAGGCATCACTGATCGATTGGATCCTCAATGACAGTCGGTTATGTGCTGTTAGATTAGAAAAATCCACCAAAGTAAGGAAGAACCGGTGTAAAGAACGATGTCTTTTCGTCATCTCCGCCCATACAACCACCTCTCTCCATTCAAGCAGTGGGGTTAGACAGGGTTGTTCAATCTCACCATTCCTCTTCAACTTTGCCATCAGTGACATTCTGGAAACAGCTCTGATGGATGCAAGTAATGGTCGTGTGGATCTGTTGCCTGGAGAAAGACTTCTCGATCTTGAGTATGCAGGTGATATTGCCTTACTGTGTGGTAATGCCCAAAGCATTCAATCTGCACTTGATCAGTTGGCACTCACCCTGTATGGTGAGCAAATAGAAGTAGTCGAGAAGTTCGTGCATAAGTGCTGGTGGGGGTGTGAGTGGTTAAATCAATGCACGGACAGTGAAAGCCAGAGCGGCTTATGCCAATTTTGGCCATCTTTGTCGCCTTCGTGATGTTTGTCTGGCTGAAAATGGTTGGATCTGCAGAGCTTCGGTGAGAGCAGTTTTATCTGTGCTTGTGAAACCTTCCCTCTTTGAGGTGAAGATGATAGGCGACTCTGTGTTCGATCATCGTTGTCTCCGAAGTATTGCCGACAGCCAGTGGCAACACCATGTTAGTAATGCAGGGGCTCGCATCGTGTGTTCGGACACTGTAACGATAATTCAGCTAGTGTCACCATTTTGAAACTTCGCCTTCGGTGGCTCGGACAAGTGATACGAATGTCGTCCCAGAGAATCCCACGTCGTGCATTATTTGCTCATGATGGGACCAGCCGGAAAAAAACGCAGAGTTGGTTAGTGTATGACATGATGTCGTATTATGAAGAAAGCTGTACATGACTGGCTTGTGTTAGTCCTTCACGACTCCCTGGTTGTGGTCCTAGAGATGGTACAACTCATTGGCTTGAGACAATATCAGACATGGCTCAGAAATAGAAGCCAGAGGCTATTTTGCTGTAACTTTCTTTTACTTTCTTCATAAAAAATTAATGGACGTAACTTCTTTAACTGGAAGAATTACTTTTGCTAACTGAACTGTCTGTCCCATTATTTCAGTTTCATACCCTAATTTCTGTTCGTTATTGTTCCCCTTTTTCTTATACGTATTTTACATTCTCCATCTCTTCACATTATCATTGTTATTGTGTGGTGCATATGTATTTGGTGCCTCTTTTCATCAATATTTATGTGTTCAAATAAACATTAATAAGCTTGGATAGATAGACGAATAAGTGGTTATAGGTCACGAGTTATTCATTGTTTAGAACAAGATGGAGAAATAATACAATCCCATCACTTCTAACTGCTCTACTCTAATCCCATTCAACGTCTCACACCACTCACTACGAGTATTACATGAGTTTTAACCACAGAATGTGCACATACCAACATTAATGAAACTAGAAATGATTAACGTCTTAGAACTATCCCAAATCTTAATTCGCCTATCCTTAATATTATGCCAAATCAACCAAATTAGCCAACATTATTTATTCGACCTGCTTAATACATGTTTCCTAACCACTTCAGTCGATAAAGGTTTATATCCTAACTAATATACTAACCCTTTTTTCTAGTGTTCTATACCTAACCTAAACTAGTATACTGTACTATAATCTCAGATGGATTAATAATAGACAACAGAAACTAGGTAAAATTGATAGTAAAACTGACTTTGATTGATATCCAATTAACTAATCTTAAACAAATTTCGCTAAACTTGATATGTATACAAATGTTACAGAGTCGTTCTCAAAAGTTAACCGAAATCTCAGTTCTATTCAGGAGGCTTGCTTATATACCTGAATAATTAACTCACTATCCTTATTTTTGTGTGTATGCATTTGAGTTAAACATCATTTATAACCTATAGGAAGTTAGTTAACTCAATAAGTAGAAAAATATCTCGGATTATCGAATAATTCTTCATTATATTTGATCTTATTACCACTGAAAACAATCCGAAGCAACTGAAACCTCTTAACTACTAATCAATATTAGACCTAATAACCGTTAATGTACAACGGTTACAGCTTTTTCTATTAATAACACGCCATACTTCACAACAGAGTTATTTTATTTCAAAAAGAATGTTTGAATAAAGCACTAAAAAACTTACATGACTGAGAAAGTTATAAAACAACCTACCACCAAAGTCGTCCACAATTGGGTTGATTTGATGGCAACTTATACCACTACGGTTCAAGTATGAACTGTTAAATGATTTTATAAAGGTTGCTATCTGACTGCTAATCATTATCATATAAGCTGCAATGGTTACACGTTCCTAAAAAACAGATACTACAATTTCATTAGAAAATATTTAAAAGAGAATTTGGAAATGCAATAAAATAGTCAATCTGATAAAATATTATCTGATTTAGAAATGCCAAACAATCAACAGTTATGAACATAATCAATTATACATAAACGGAATAAGCTAATGAAATCATTATTTTCAACCAGTGGGAATGCACTTAATAATGGAAATTTTCAGTTAATACAAACGTTCCCAGCAAATTTTGTTTTATTCATATTTTTAATAAAATTTCAATTATAGGAGTGAATTACAATTTCTGCTCAGTTAAACTATTTCACCCCAATACAAATAAAAGTCCTTAACTCATTTTCTGTACGTACGTGGTAACGTCCCTGACTGTGAAGCTGGGTGACACGGGATTGAGTCCGTCAGGGAGCACCGGTTCCCTCAAGATTACAGGTACACCTTGCTGACGAGTGCCAAGTAGCATGAAACCCGGGTCTAGGGTTTCCTGTCGACTACCTCCAACCACCATCTAATCTAACCATAGTTCACACAATGTCGAGTCACCTAGACTAGTGGCCACAATGAGACATGGTCGATAGCATTCGATTTTCACCAAGAAGGACTCGACATACATGACATTGATCAATCAATTGTGATTACATCTCAGTCCTAGAGGAGGTTGGTCTCGGCCCGGATAGACCAGTGGTAACGTTTCTGACAATGTGCATATTACCATTCGAGAAATCAAAGGTCAGTCGACTTGTCATGTAATGTTAACGTATGATACAATACGAAGTCCATCAAATTCCTATTTAATTTGGAATTCCTTTAACTAATAGTCTAAAGAATAATAATAAATATGTGATCTGAGAAACAAAATCCTATTTAAATCAATTGGTGTGATATGGTTAATACGAACTAGCTGTTTTTGTAAAAATATGATAAATGAATCATTTTATAAGTTCAGCGTGGA
Organism: Schistosoma margrebowiei; assembly: GCA_944470205.2. Classification (NCBI taxonomy): domain Eukaryota; kingdom Metazoa; phylum Platyhelminthes; class Trematoda; order Strigeidida; family Schistosomatidae; genus Schistosoma; species Schistosoma margrebowiei. The sequence continues at coordinate 30,640,905 of OX104024.1, read as the reverse complement.
TAATGTATTCATACGTCGATTTACATAATTCTTATAGCTACCAATAAAGCCAACTTACAGACAAAAGTTTTCATCATTATATCCTAGTTGTGCATTGAAACACTGATCAGATAAACCTTAAATAAATTGGATCTTTTCTATCTTACAAATAAATTTAGGTAAATTTTTATAATGAAGTAGATATTCATTACAATCATATACTCATAGTTGATGTATTTATGAGAATATTTAAGATTCCCATTGTGAAAATTAGAACACTGCATGTAAGCGAATAATTGTTTTCAATTAGATCGTCATCGACTAGCGATGTCTACTCAAACGAAGGATAAGTTATCTGAGTTGGCCTGCTTAATTTGCACTTAGAAATTCAACTGGTCCTTTGGAGATCGTTATATCGGGCGTACTACCAGGTAATTTAACGAACGAATGAGTGAACACCGATCAGCTTGGTTTATAAAGAGCTAGATAAAAACAATACGCAGTTCTATCTTGACACATCTTATTGATAACGGTCATAATGTAGATAAATCGGAAGCATTTCGAGTGATCAATCGTATACCTCCACCATTTCCCAACAGAGTTCGATCCCATCTCCCACATATAGCTGAAGCTATAGGAATTCGTACATTTAACCCCAGTTTGTGTGTACATAAAAAAATTCGTGAAACCCTATCCCTTCCATGGCCAGTTATAACTTAACAAACGACTTTTTATTTTATTTTTGTTGGCATTAACCTTATTTTCACATCCAGTATTTGTTTGTAATTTTCGACTCTTTCCGTTTGTATTCTTCACTATCTACACCCGTCTTCCTACTATCAACTTGTACTTTTACCCATTATGTGTGGTGACTTATTTTATTTCATTGTGATTATTGACCTAAATTACCTTGCTTGGTTTAACATTTTCGTATAAATATTCATATATATCAGAGTAAAGCCTGATGACGATCTAAATGAAAACAATTGTTCGCTTACATGTGTTGTTCTAATTTATAAGAATACTGGATATCTGTTTTGTAATCGAATCAAAGGATCCAAACTTATTTTGCTGAATAACTTAATAAGCATGGAAGGTAAGCTTACCAATGTATTCTTTTTCCTTTGTTAAACACAAAATACAAAATAAGCTTTAAGTGCTATGCAACGAATTCTCTCTATCAACTTATAATTTTTGTATATGATATGAAATAGATTTGTGTTAATATATTGATACAATTTAACACTTAGTTCACCTTAACATCAAAAATAACTAAAAAACAAAATCTTACAGGCAAACTATGCGTTTCTCCATGCAATGCAGATTTAATCAATAACTGAGTGCCCTTTTGCAATTCATGTTTTGACAGATCGTCAAAATTTAACACAGGAAACTGTCGAAAAAATCCCACTTTCATTTTGTCAACATTTGATGAAGCAATAAGATTTAATAGATCTCTAATAGGTACATCAGGAATTTCATCGAAAATCCAATAGTAGTTCTTGGTAATGTTAGATTTCTCAAAAACCTGTATAAGTAAAAGGGATAAAAGCACACCTAGGCCTTAATGTTAACAATATCCTTTGAAAATTGTAAAACAGTAGTCAGAGAAATTGTAATGCTCTTTAAATGGTCAGTCTACCAAGCCTTGTAGGCCATGATCTTCTTAATACATAGACATGAATTTACTTAATGAAGGGTTTGAGCTTTTAATTAAATAAAAACAATTAATAGAAACCTCTACATAACGACATCATCAAAATTCATGTGCAAATTCTAAACTTAAATTGTATCCAAGATTCGAAAATGGATATATTTGTGTCCCAGTAACATAACTCAGAAGCGATAAATGGATACTAGACTTGCAATGTCGGACCATCTAGCCTTCAGCGATAGACAGATTTTCTTGACTGAATGCTTTATATGACCATCAGTTCAAGTGATTTCACGCCAAATTTTGTATTTCAAAGTTAAAACAAATCAATGGAGATTGCTGCTCCTCGATCACATGGCTTTTTAGTCACGTCCGAAAAATATATCAGTTAAGAGACGATAATTTCATTTATTTAGAAGCTACTCTAAAAATGACAGACGAAACTTAGTTATGACTAACTAGTTATTTTGCAAGAGTAATTCATAAAGTAGATGACTTTATGCTAAACTATGCAGAATCGTTTTTTATATTTATGTTATTATCTTCTTTTTATTCCTGCCAGCAGCCGAATACAAGAAATGATCACCTAGTAACCTGAAATATACTTCAGATATAAAAGATTTCTAAGAACAATATTACAAGCATTATTATCTCGATAAATAATTTCATAAGTAAATAAAAATACTGTGAATATCGTCGAGAATTAACAGTTACTCAGTCTTCTATGGACTTGTTAGTTACTGATAGGTTGATATATTCTGATACATAGATTTTAGGTTATCCACATATGTAGTTCACTGCTGCTTTATAGTATCAAATTAGGGTCATTAAAAGGCATACAAAATAATCAGTAAGAACGTTTCCGAAAAGTGTAAAACTGTGCAAAACGAATACTCCTAAAATGCAGTGGTCGGTTATTTGAATTATATAGAATAACGAACTGCATAGAACACATTAAAGAGGAAGAATGTATTTGTAAAATCTCAGCGAAAGAATTTGAAGTAAATCAAACGTTTCGCCTGGCAATCTGGTCCAAGCTTTTTCAAGGAAAATATAATCAAACAACAAAATTATCCTCTTTAATGTCTCACATTAACTAGACGCCCAAATATTGTGAAACTATTCGTTCAAATTTAGACGAAAGTTCATATTTATTAATTGCTTAGAACACAGTTGTTATTTATTTATTCCCACAGCCACCAAATACATAAAAAGCTATTTTCTCTCAAACATACATACTTATCAATGAATAGTTTTGCGTCCTCGGTGGGGTATCCATTCAAAAATGGACGAGCGAAAGGACAACTATCAAAGGGCGAGTGTAAAAAGGGGCAGATAAAAAGGGCTTATGATATTAAAGGCGACCATCAGAAAGGGGCACATTAATAAAAGTGATCAGTGAAAAAAGGAATAAGATTTTTAACGGTGTAAAATATGTTCCCTTTATCCTCTGTTCGTCTGCCTTACGATCAATCAAAAACGTATTTTCCTAAAATTATTATAAAGAGTCTACTTTCAGCAAGGATCGATAAATATTGTAATTTGTCGAATTTGGTAAAGAATTATTATTATTACCCAAATCAGGTTGTCTCATACATCTATTTCGAACAAATAGGATATAATCTATTTAAAGCGATGTTTGTTTGTGTAGGATTCCTTACAGATTTAGAATTTGTCCGACGATTTCGGGTGACTTAAAATGCAGACGTCACAAACTTGTTAATGATACTGATACATAAAATGAATTAGCGTCTATTGGTTTTGAAATAAAATATTTGAGCAGATTTCTAGATAAAATAGTTGTATATAAAGTCCAGAACAGATAAACATCGCTTTAAATAGATTATATCCTATTTGTTCGAAATAGATGTATGAGACAACCTGATTTGGGTAATAATAATAATTCTTTACCAAATTCGACAAATTACAATATTTATCGATCCTTGCTGAAAGTAGACTCTTTATAATAATTTTAGGAAAATACGTTTTTGATTGATCGTAAAGCAGACGAACAGAGGATAAAGGGAACATATTTTACACCGTTAAAAATCTTATTCCTTTTTTCACTGATCACTTTTATTAATGCATACTCTTTTCCACTCACCCATTTGCTCGTTCCTGTATTAGCATGAACCCTACGAGAGATAAGAAAACATTTTAAACAACGGAGATTTTCTAATGACTAGTTATATATATTCTTGGAAAGACAGTAGTTTTGTCTACTTTAGTAAGACAATTTTACATCCACTGAAGTGAGTTCAAGTTAACTGGATCAAAAAATGACTACATTTATTGTTAATATTAGCTTCTAGTTTCTTTGCTTTAAACTTTAGCTATTAGTATACAACGTACAATAATAACTTTATAATCTGCATTCGCTTACTTTTCTAAAGTAATCTAAATGATAAGGTTTTGTATGAATCAGGAATATATGCGTTAAATACGATTTCGTAATGGTAATCTTTGATCTATTTTCCCCCAATGTTTCAATAAGCTGATCTAATGTTATTTCACTAAACGAGCTGAATGAATTTATACATTTGTTTGATGAAAATAACTGAGTTGAGAAATCAGTGTAAAATCTCTTATTTTCAATTTTCCTCCGCAATGTGAGGTCATATATCCCTGGGATAATAGCTGAAGAATAAAAGTTATGAACAGAAATTTCATTACTTAAAAAATTTTCGATTAGTTAATAGTTGTGTTAACAATACGCATATAGAGATTTCTTACTTCTCAAATGGAATTATAAAGAATATAATCATTTACAAATCATACACCGAATGCACTAGAGCATAAGCAGATAAGAACATAAAACAGTTTATGACGATAAAATATCAAAAGTCTATATGATTGAAAATAACTAACTACTTTGGGAATTTTATTCTGTTTAAATATTTGTGGAATAATCAAAAACAATTTACAGTGCAACAACAGTTTGTATACTCTAGTAATAATACAAATGTATTAACTTCCTTATAGTAGGAATTTGATGAATACAGTTTTAGTCGCTTCAACAAGTAAAACTCTTTAAATTAATTATCCAGTCAGAAAAAAATCAAAGCCATGACTACTGGTATATTAAGTCATGATATATTAACTTATATATGATATGAAACACCGATGACTTAAACATTTTTGATGTTAAATTTATCCAAACAGATTTTAAAATGAAACCACCGTGGTTTTAAATCCACCTAATTTTTTTACCACTTGACGATTTCGGCCTAGCAATCTAGCTTAACGAGATTAGTCTTGAGAATCGAATATCATATTTGCATGAATTTTCAGCGTTTCAACACTTTTTTCAGGATACTAATTACATTTTAAACTAAACGTCAGTGTACCTGAGTAGCTGATAAAAATCCAACTAGTGATTTAATTGTAAATAAGAGATGTTGTTAATGTGAAGAAAATATGTATTACCCATCACTATTATGTCGTTCGATTTCGTATCCAACTATCTTAGATAAATCTCTATAGTTTCTAATAACAATAAGTAATTACCCGTAATAAATGGTATCATCATATGGTTTTTTGCCTATTGATCATTTTACCAACGAGATGAGAAAAGACTATCAAGGTCGGAATTTAGAGAAATAATTCCTCATCGACACTTATTTTCATCATGAACAGATAACTTATAGCAGTACATGTGTAGTCTTGCCTTCAACTAATTCACTGCTAGCTTACAAAACATAAAGGATGGAAATAAAATTAATAATAATAACTAACATTTCAAATAACAATAGTTATTGATGGTCAAAATAGTTATGTTTAAATGAAATTGAGGGAAAATGTTAATACAGAATTACAATAGTTCTGTAATCCATTGACGCTTTTAATCTTCGAAATATTCTATACTTCCAGTGTTCAGTAAACAAATTTTGAGAGCTGGCACATCGATTTACCCAAACAGAAAATCCTTCTCAGCCAACAACATCTACCCTAGACGTGTCACACTTGTGGCAACTTACTCGTAAGTAAATATTGTCGATTAATGTCATTGCTAAAACATAAAAACAGTATGTTATAATCTTAAAAGTTTTGCACCTCTATATAAACGATAGGATGTATTGAAATCCGCATTGGCGTACAATGCCTTGATTATTTCTTTATTATTTTTTACTGAAGGGGTTTTATTCTTAACGTAACATCAAGAATGAGACACTAATTGACGAATAATACATTTAATTACGGAATTATTTTTGGTACCATTAGATCAGCTTAAATTCATTACTCACTAAAGATTATCACTAAGGTATTTTTATATTTTGAAATATTTAGTCAATAATCATAGTTGTTAGAAGACATCGGCAACATGACACATCAAATTTATTTCCCACATAATGATTTGTCAGTAGCAGTATTTTATATAATTTGCAACGGTCTTATTTATTGTCAGCATTGATTTTGGAAAATATATTGTAGAAAGATTTAAATAAAGTTACTATTTTCAATGGGCTTGTTAAAATAAATCCACTGATAAACTGAAGACTTTAGAACCTCCGTTTCATAATTATCAACTTAGTTCATTAATTTTATCAGAGAACGATGAATAAATTGTGTTTACATATGCGTGCAATGTATTCACGACTTTTCCTCGCTGAACCAGATGAATTCAAAACCTGAGAATCAATTTAGAAATCACGTTACCTGATACAATTCAAGTAGGAACGAGGTCAAAGTATCATTAATGGTACTTGTAAAATGGTTTAAGTAATATATATTGAGTAATAAAGTAGCTTTGTATGACTTGTGAGTGAAAATTAATATACCAGTAAGTCCATCAGCTAAGATAAGTGCATGTGAAGCTCGTTCCATTTCACTGATCTCCAAAAAAACCTTGGCCATTCGAAAAGGATCTGTTTGAATCCATATAGTTGTTGTTTCTGTAACCTTTGTTGTCTGTTTCTCTTCGCATGCAGGTCTTGGTATGGCAACATGAGGTAGGTGATAACGATATGCCTCACTTTCCAAATATTCAGCTGTTGAACATGCTGTCAAACTGAGAACTAAATGTACACCATGGCTTATGAGTCTGCACACTAGAAGATAAGAAAATGAATGAATCGCTTTTTATTCTCTTCTACTTGTATGTAACTGAACTGAATGATTTAACTAACAACTTATTATTGCAAAGAAAAGAGCATTATGTGTTTAGAAAATTTTTTTGACACACATTTTATATTTCGTAATAAAATTGCTGGTTTAAATAACAACTTTATTATATTATTCTATCAAACAAACCAGTATTTGGGAAAAACAAAGACTTTCTCTTCCTTCCGCCAATACGTTTTGAAGAGCTTCTCGCAAGTTACAATTAGCAATATTGCTGAAAGATAGAATAAAATGCTTGTCAACGAGTAAGCAAATCTGACTTAATCTTTAATCATTTTGGGAAACATTTCTCGTTTTGGAGGAATACGTTCTAAAAGTACCCGACAACCCATAGAAATATATTCACTGGAAAAAATTTACTTTATGTGCAACTCACTGGCTAAAATATCATATGGTGATTCTAAGTTTAATTTCTAAATCAGAAGATGAGCCAATAAAACTTCCAAGAAATAATAATATGGGTTCCAGTCTCGTGAAGTGGGATCGTAGATGCGCACTACTGAAGAGTCCCACAATAAGGCAAAACGGTCGTCCAGTGCTTCCAGGGTTTCCATGGTGGTCTAGATTCAAATGACTAATGATCTTGACAATTTGCTTGAAACAGGTTATGGTGGAACCTTTTTCACTAAACTTTAAGTTCATTTGAACTTCATAGGTAATTTTATATCTGGCCTCAGTACAAATTTAGCACATGTTCTTCACTAACTGAAGTTACTAACATGTGAATTTACTAACTGAGGCTTACAAACAATTTTTACTTTACATAACTTCATATCACACCTTTTAAACAGCTTCCACCTATGTGAATAATTTTTAGTACAACAAGCTTTATTGGATTGTATTTGCTTGAATGATATAGAATACTTGTATTAAATCTAGTTAAGTTTTGACTTCAAAGACTTTTTCCTTGCAAAACTCTTTGTAGTTTAAGACTTTAGTATTTTCAGTGGTTAAGTTGAAGCATTTACTATCGCTTTTTACAAAATTCAAACCTCATTTCTCTGGCCTAGTTTATGAATGCCCTAATAATAATAATAATAATAATAATAATAATAATAATACACATCAGTTGATTTCAAATCAAATTTTCAATGCATAAAACAAATTGTTTAACATATATTGTTAAGTAAATGGGTTTACTTTTGTCTTCTATGCACTCATTCATATATGAATGAAGTGAAGTATAAATTGTAGTTTATTTTTCAAGTTATTAAGGTGAAATTATCTTTTCCTGTTTTGAATAAACAAATGCACAGTAACAATGTCCTGCATTAACACTTAGTTTAATTACACCTCATAAGGCTAAAAATAAATATGAAAGCATCAAACTGACAAGTATTTTCAGTCACTTTGTCAATAACTAAACCTCTTCTTCATTGATTTGTGAATATAAGTCTATTATCTAATAGTAATCAACTCTGATCATCACTTATACGTGCTAATTCAAGTCAAACGAGCAAAGAGCGCTGAGTTATTAGTAACTTAAGTCACACTATTTACTGCTTGATGTGCACAGGTAGAAGTCATTTAAGCACATATATTCTTAAAACATCCTAATTTGGAGAATATATCACCATAATACTGTAACAAACAATGAATAGTAAAACGAGTAGGATAAAAAATGACCGTTGTTAATCAGTAACACTAACGACTAAAATAATGCTGTCGAGGCACCATTGAATGACTAACACTCAATTTTCCCAAGGCGTGTAGAGGATTTAATATCAATTATTACTGTGTTTTTTGCAAATAAACAAAATTGATGGTGCATAAGGTATTTTTAATGCATATTTTCACAAAAGGACTGTATTGTAGGCTTTTCAAAGGTGTTACATATCTGTCCATGTTTTTAGAAACCTTCGTTTTTCTCAAAGACAAATTAAATTGTGTCTGTACGAAGTTAATCGCCAAAATAAATGATTTTCGTGGAAGAAAGTTAGAATTCAAATCGTAGTAAAGTAGTCTTGTTCAGAGGATGTCTAACTAGCTGATGTCATGCAAGTTAATACAACTGAAAAAGTAGTAAGACTTAACAAGATGGTAAGTCACTTATTTAATGTTCAGTTCGCCCATAACGAAAAGTCAAACAGTACTACTATTCAAGTTAGTGAAGTAGCATAATAGAATAAGGCAAATACTACTACTCCATGAATGAATGCCTATTAAATAGACAATTATGCTTGTCACATATTGATAGTTAAGTAACGTCAAATTAGTATTCTTTATAAACCAAATATTTTATATTCTTTGTTCACCTAGTATATTCAATTACACTTTACAATTATAGTTTTCGGTAAATATATTTGCTACTTATTCACATGTAGTGTAGTTTACTTTACATAGATAAACTAGTGTATTTTCATTTTAACAATAATGAACACCACTAATATTGTTTCATACGTATAGAATATAATTCATCTTAGATATTTGTAACATGGTAATTTCACTAAAACTAAATCGTTACCTGGATTGTAGAATCTTGTTCTCTCAATTGGTTATTAACAAAGTGATGGATCGGGCTTATCTTCTTTACAGGAAAAAAGTGTTTGATATTGTGTATCAGAAAAAAGTTGGATAGAAGGTCAAGAACTAACTTGAAGAGAACATTTCAACTACATAATGGTATTTCTAGTCATTTTTTCAAGATAAGTTCCATTTACACATTAATCAGTATGAAACAAATCTACTTACATTGGTTAATAAAAAACTTCTCAATAGTAAATTTGAATTTTTGGGATGTAGGTAAAGTAGAATTTCTTGTAGAAATATCAGCATAGTGTTCAAGAGTTGGTTCCAGTGCCAGGAACAAGTCAGTTAGATTATAATTTACTTGATCGAATACATCATCGTATATCACACCTTTAGAAGTTTGAAAAAAATCCGACAGAAATTTAGGTTACATCGGTAAATATTCTAAATTGCTTAAACATAAATGAACATGTCAAATTAATCCATCAAAATGTAGTCTACTAGACATTTACCAGTTCAATAACAGAAATCAAGCTAACTAAAATGATATTATCTACCTTACACAAATAAACGGCTCCGGATTTTCCCTCGAATAATGTTGACTAAACTTCACTAAATATGAGATCGAACGCATAAATCTAGGCTAACGATTACCGTTTTGAAATAAATTAATTAGGGGATATCTTGTTCATGTTAAATTAAAAGCATATTTAATTTCACATTTGGAGTATTCAGCTGAAAAAAAAATGCGGATATCAGCTAGAACAAATCTGTACAACATCAAGTATAATAAATTTCGCACATGTGTACATTACTATAATCCTCACATAAATAACGCATTAGATTAAAAAGAATGTGCTTTTGACTCATTTCTTCACGAGTCTGTTTTCCTTCGCTAAATTAATTACTTTTTGCATTTGTTTCATTGCCAATTCGCCATCTTCTGTTGTTCTTATAATTTGATACCGTACTTCCGGCGAAACAGGCACAAAAATTACCTAATTGTAATCATTTAATAGCCGTTACCTTAAAACTAACCTGTTAATGAACAAAAACCAAATTTAAACAACATACTTTTTACTAAACTAGACATTGAATTTCCCTTAAAAAAGATAAAATGACGGCACTCAAGAAACATGCTGATTTGTTAGAATCTAAATAAAAAGCTTTCAGGTGATCAGCTTAGTGAGTGAAGCAAAATTGTGAGAAAATACTTCACTAAAGTTCTTACGCATACTGAATTGTTACTAAATATTATTCACTCAGTCAAGCAAAAAACTATTATAAATTAGAACATATATAAGCTATTAGATCGTCATCAGGCTTTACTCCAGTATACAGTAATATTTATATGCGTATACAAAATTATTAAACCAATCAAGGTAGTCTGTGAGTGAATGACAACAGTGTAATAGATTACATAAATAAACATAAGTAAGAGGTCCAAATTGATAATGAGAACAGATGTATTAGTTGTGATTAGAATAATAATGGCTTGTATCCACGTTAAATAGTGGGAATTAGGTAAATGATTTGAAAAATGTAGATGCTGAGATAACATTCATAAAAACTATAAGGTTGTGCAATAAGAAGTGTTCAGATAACTGGACAATGAAGCGTATATTTTGAAGAAAATAAGTGGGAGGGTAAAATCACTTATTAGAACCAGGGGAAAGATAAAGGTGTTGCAAATTTCTTATGAATAAAAAGACTTGGATTGTTAGCTCGAATTCCTATGGCTTCTGTTATGTGTAACATACGAAATCGAACATTATGAGGGAAACTAGTAGGAATACGATTTATCACTTGAAATGACCCATTTCCGTCTACTACATGGCTGTTATCGATCAATTGTGATAGAACAGAGTCACGTATTGTTTTGACGATACCCTATCCTAATCACTAAGGGAGGTGTTCACTAACTCAATGGCCCAGTTGTCTGGTAGCGCGCGCAATATAGCTTTCGCCACGATAGCAGCTGAATTTGTAGATACACGTAGATGTGGCAGAACCAGGTGAACTATTCTTTAGTTGAGGAATCAGTATATATTAGAGTATGAGTGATAAGGATCTAATCGATAGCAATATTGTTCGCTTATATGTGCTGGTCTAAAAAAATAGTATACTGAATTGGTTTGAATAAACTATTTCATTTATTAGTCTTATTTTCCGTGTTATTTAGTGATTGATACACAGTTGTACTAGAAATATTAATTCACGAGTAGAGATTGCCAAAAAGCAAATCTTAAGTTTTATAGACAGTATCAGTTAATCAGGCTTCTAGTGACTGAAATAACTTACACCTGAAAATTTCCCATGATCTCCAAAGCATAAATTGACTTTTATGATCAAATTATTAACGCAATTATGATTTCTCATTGAGAAGTTGCTATTTGTAAGTTTAAAACATAAATGAATAAATAGAACAGAAGTGATTATTTCGAGAAGTATGAAAAATATTTCTGGGACAAAAATGTCCAATGAAATATCTTTCTAAAAAAAGATAATAGATGTCTGTTGTGTTCAATTTTGCCATAAATTGTCACATTATGAAGACTATGAATGAAGTCATTTCTAACTAAATATTCCGTCTTTACTATTCTTATGAGCATTAAATTTATTAATACGTTCATATTCACATAGTATAGTAACTGTAATACTGTGATGGAAATGTGTTTAGTGTAAACACGTTACCAAATATTTTCTATTAAACAGTAACATATCGACGTTGAAGTGTAAAAATCAGCACTGGATCATTAAATAACCGTCATAAGTTAAGTAAAACAGCTGGAAGTTAAGCAATCAATTATTAATCCAACACTAATTCAACGCATAACATATTAAGTTTTATTATATGCATCAACTATGAATCCAGTGTTCGAAGGTGAATGTTTTCTCCATAGTATATCTCATCATATAGTTTTTTGATAATGATCCTTCTAAAACTGTTCGGTTTAATTGTAAAAACACAAAGGCGAACAATCATTATACAGATAGAATGGGATATCAGATAATATTGTCTGTACTACAATGATTACTTAGCCTTTTGTAAGCTCACAATGCACGCAACAAATATACATAAACAGACTAAGTTATACATAGTCATCTGATCCAAGTATTGTTTTGAGTATAAAATTACTAAGTAGGCGGTCAACAATATAAGGTCAAATTTTATTAATTGACCGAAACTACAGGAAGTTAGTTTCTGCCACCTACGACTCAGTGTATAGATGTACGTATATGCACAGACATTCTAAAGTATCTCTTGATAAAGTGAAGCTTGAAAATAACGAGGAATTATGATTAAAATAACATTATTTTATGGATGAAATGTAATAAATGATAAATCTAGTGAAATTATACACACCTATGAGTCTTAGATTCTTGGACGTGCTAGCTGGTAGTCTAATAACTTACCAATATGCCATTCGTTTTCAGAACAGACAGTAACTAATAAGGCAAGAAGAAAGTTGAAAAATGAAGAAACAGATGACATTTCAACACATTTTCAGGGTTTCCTCTTTGTAGTCAGCTCCAACGAAGGGTTATTTTTCTTGTACACCTTTCTCGGAGGTATATATATATATATATATATTTGGAGGATAATTTATGTCACTTTATTTATGAGGTTATATTTAGATCAGGAGATTTATTACACTGGGTAGAAATAACATTAGCAGTAATTTTGCAGACTTCTTGTTATGAAATTACCATAGTTACTAAAATAAAAATGAATCACTACATAAAAACATCAAAATTTATATTAGCAATTATGTCAGCTTCATTTTGAGCAGACCTAGAGGCTTTTATGGTAAAAGTTGGTATGGAAACGAATCACTGGTCATCGTCAAGTTTCTTAATTCAACATAGGACACATAATAAATTATGATTATTAGCCTCTAATGCATACTTATAAATTGACGAAATTTAATCATTCAGTTTAAATTGGATGAGATGGGGCAACGGTTGACGTTCTCATGTCCGATAAAAAAATATAAATTCCGTCGAAAAATTAGAAAACAATCTTTTCTTGGGTTAGATGATATCCTGTGATCAGTGATCACCAGGCGACAACACATTCAGGGACAACTTGTTTTTAAACTGAAGTATTGAAAACAAGACTTTGGTAACATTAAATTTTTTTGGGGAATTCTGTCAACTCTGCTACAGATATACTAAGCGATACAGAATAGAAATAATGAACTCCCAAAATCACTATTGTCAGTCAGTCACAACGTAGAACCTATATGTATGTACATCGGTTCAAGTTAACGTACCGCATTAGCACAGACATGAAGTCGTCTGGCCAAATCCCAGATTAGTAGACGTAGCACAGTATCAGTCGTAATAGGAGAGATGAGACATCGAAGATACAACTCGGAAAAATGTTAATTAGTGAAATAAGAATTTAAAAAGTCATGAGGGATTTAGAATCCCAGGATTTGGAGAAAGACAAAGAATGAATGAATGAGTGCCATTTAAAACGATTTTGAGCCAATTCATACAGTCTCTAACCATTGGTTACGATAATTACGCGAAGCCCATCCAAGCAGTCTACACATAATAATATGGCGAAGTTCAGTTGTCAGCGTCTGCACAGACTGATGCCATTGTTTTCGTTTGGCCGTCTCTAGCTCTCTTCCAGCCTGCTCCTAGACCACAAAAAAATCGTTCGTCGAACTAGGCGATGGTTGAGCATACGTAACACATGCCCCAGCTACATCAGTTGAAGACTTACTACCTCTTCAATCGATTACCCATTTTTACCTAGTGCTTTATTTCTAACCCAGACAGTGCTTACTCCAAGACCTCAAAATACACGAGCAACGCTTCAAAGAAACCTATGGTCGAATACTAGTAACCTACAAATATCCCATATTCTTAACAGCCATGTTTCACATCCATGAATTAGGCCAGAGCAAACTGCTGCGCGGTGAACTCGCCTTTTGGTTGGAAGACTGATATCTAGCCTACGCCACAAGTGACAAGAACACTGAATTCAAGCTATATGATAATGAAAACCACGAACCGTCAAACATAGAAATTCTACTCATTTAAAGTAATATAAGCTAATTGTCAGTTTCTGACTATTAAGTCACATCAGTTACACCTGAATTACTGTAAGATGTTGACTGTATTGTATATGTGACCTTTCTACAACAAAGTTCAATGATGCCGACAGTGAAGAGTGACGACCATGGTTGGAACACCACATACGATCAAAAGACAAATAGCCTGAGTTGTGTATGAATAGTTAGAACTAATCTTATTAGCGTTTGAAACGCAGTAGCTGCGAGCATGACTTAAAATCTACCCCAATAGTGAAAACATCTTAACTATTTATTTGGCCTGAACCTTGAAAATAATAAATCATATTCCCTATATGACCATTTGCTTCTGATTCATTTTCATATTATATTCCTCTTTTTTCATTGTTTCGAAATGTAGAGAACTACAGAATCAAGTTTCCGCACTTCTCAGATTGATTGTAGTTACTATAAAACATATTTACATAAAAACATCAGGCCGTTTCACAATGACTTAACAAGCATATATCAAGCTCTCTGAAAAAGCGACTTGAGATCAATATCTCTATTTGTTGAGTCGTGTTTCGTTTACTTGTTCGGCTACCTTTTGATATGACGTTAAAGGAAATAAAAGATGAGGTGATACTCTTGGTACGTATTTCAGAATCGCAGAGAGAAAACGCATGCATACTGATAAGAAAACATGTCTGTAAATAAATGAATACTTCATGACGTACACTTCTGAAGATTATATAAAATGGATGAATGCTAAGTATAAAATAATAGAATAGAAGTAATCAAGTAGTTATATAAACTGGATGTGTACATGCAAAATATTTAGATTAAAAAAATGACAGCATTACATAATGCGATAGCTCTGAATGGGAATAAGAATCAAAACTCCAGTAATGTAAATGAATTAGTACCAATAAAGTACACATGCAGGACACTAGTATAAACTGGAATGCAGTAGTAGTTACATTGCATGGGTGCAGTGATGTACAAGGTTCACATCATATATATACAAACTGTAAGAGGTTAATCAATAAAATAATTATTCCAGTCACTTTAAAACAGGTAAACTTGAGGACATTAATGACATTGTTGCTATCGTCGCTCGTATAAATAGTTACTCTATTTGAAATCCCATTGATACGATTGTGAAATTAATCATTCAACGCATTTGGCATGTCAGTATGAAGGTTTGACTCTTGTAATGATACTTTTTGTAGACGGTAAAGATATTGGGCCGCAGTTTTGGCACTTTCTAAATAAGTTTCTAAATCTATCTTATATTCTTTATGCTTTGCACCTTCGAGAACAAAGGGGAACGAAGCTTTGTCATTCATTTTCCCCCAGGAAAATGTCGCATGTACTCCATTAGATGACTGAGATGAATTTAAAAGACCTCTGGGAGTAAGAACTTGGTTTGTTCCTTGATGTTTTGTGTATGAAGGAACTTTCTCGTCTTCCAAATAACCGCATTCTGTATTCATATTATTATGATCATATTTATGTAGTCGTTCAAAGTTGGTAACATGGGTTGTGATTACATCCAACTGGGCTTCCATAACACTTAGAGCATTTTCAAATGGCGTTAAGATACACTCATCTACGTTCAACAAGTTATCTTGAGTTTGTGCTAACTTTCTGAGCTGTTCAACTGAAAAATGAAAGGTCATGTTGCTTAAATTTGTTACATGATTGGCAAGATCAGAAAACTCATTCAACGTGGAATGGTCATATATCTTAACATTATTTTGATACACTGGACTAGTAGAAGAATTCACGGACTGATTATGGCTATCTGCCTCTAACCAGTCAATGTCCAAAGAATTTAATCCAGACGTTGATGAGAGGTGTACAAATTCATTCGATGTGCCTGGAATTCGAGAAAAATAACAGTTTATTACTTGAGAAAATAAAAATCTAAAAATTAGTAATTTTTACAAACTGAAAAGAATGTCTATAATAACAAAATTACCCTAAAAATTTCAGATATTGCTTCAATAACTTCTAATTTTTAGATTGTTTCAAATATGAAGTAAATTTGAATTTCCATAGTAATATTCAAATGAATACAGATAGTGCATATCCATAATATATCTAAGTGGAATAACTGTTCCATAAACAATTACATAAAAATAGGAACATACTGATATACAAAATGGGTATTGCAGACCAATAGTAGAAAACACAGAAGGATAAAAGTATACTTACAAGATGTAGGCAGAATATTAGATCCTTTTAGATCAGATTGCTGACTGACACAAGGTGTAACGAAATCATCATTTAAAGGACTACTCAGTAAATCAGAGATGATTGAACGTGCACATTTTGGAATAGAAAGGTTAACAATATCTGATCCGACACCCGTTCCCAAGTGATTAGTTGAAATTTTGTCACTTGATTCACTGATGACATACGGAAACAAACAAATATCAATTAACGAGTTATTTCTATCAAACAGCTTGAATGTTTAACATTTAATGTTTTCCATACTTACAAGAATGTTTCACAAAATTATTCTATGCTTCAGATAACTCATTATTTACTGAGAATATTCACTCTTAAATATTTCAAAATAGAAATTACCCTTTAAATTAAACTCTAAGTAAGGATGGAAACGTGTATCTGTCAATGACAATACATAGACTTACAACCTCGACTTTCAAAAAGTAATATTCAAATACTAAACAATATAGTCAGACGGATATCATCAATTTAGAACATGGCATGTACATATAGCTGCCAATTCAGAACAGCTAGAAATAAGAAGCGAATAAGAGTATTTAACTTCAATTACTTGATTAAACCAAAGAGAAAGACGCAGTTTTACGAGAATGAGATAGATGAAGAGTTATGGGTCACAAGTAATCCAAAATTTAGAGCAAGATACGGAAATAATACAATTCCATCATCCTAAGTGCTCTACCCTAATCGCATTCAATATTTCAAACCACTCACTACGAGTATTCCATGAGTTCTAATCACAGAATGTTCACATACCGACATTATTGAGACCAGAAGTGA
This sequence comes from Schistosoma margrebowiei, assembly GCA_944470205.2. Taxonomy (NCBI): domain Eukaryota; kingdom Metazoa; phylum Platyhelminthes; class Trematoda; order Strigeidida; family Schistosomatidae; genus Schistosoma; species Schistosoma margrebowiei. Next base: position 30,623,622 of record OX104024.1, on the reverse strand, counting down.
GTGACATCGCAGAACGATCCCAAATCTTGATTTGCTCATCCTTACCATTATGCCAACCAACTCTCATGTCAACCAATATTACACATCCAGGTACGTGGTGGTTTTTAGGTATCCACAACACATATCTTAGATATAAACCTCACTAAATGTAACAACACTAAGTTATGATACACATTAAACATCATGTAAAGTACGTTATATTCATGATCATAGTATGGATATGCGAACGAGAGAAACTAGAAGATCAATAGTATTCTGCGACCTGACTAAATGGTTAAGCCTAATTAACTTTAGGAGATCCACAGTAAAACGGCAAAAGCTCACAAATACTACTACAGACCGATTGTACCAAGATTAAGAATAATTCACATATGTTTTTCGATTAAAAACATCTATACCTTTTCCAATGTCTCGATTAAAATCACACTAAGATAAAGCAACTTACTTGACTGAAATTCCACCATCGATATTGGATCTGTTGATTTTGACATCAACGGATGTTTGAATCATAGGCTTGCCAGGTGACGAGGTTGAAGGGATATTAGAATCGCATGAAAGAAATTGCTGACCTGACTCGAAATGATTATTGCATACAGTATTGGAAAAATATTTCAAAGGACTTAGAGTAGAATCTTCCGAAGCAGAAATATCAAGAATAGTACCTAGATCTTTATCAGACGTATTAGTAATCCTAGGATGAGAACAAAGCAACTGCCAAGCAGTGTTCTCTCTACATAACTTATCATTATTCTGTGAAACAGGTGGCTGTTCTGAATAAGATCTCGGTACCTTCAAAAATTCATCTACAGAACAGGAATCAGAAGTAACACTACTGATATTTATCACTCCATCAACATTAAAACCTGAAATTTCTGGAATGATATCGGGACCAAGATCCTGTAGAAATCCTGACAAATCTTGAGAGGCAATATGATAAGTAGGATCAGTAACTTGGTATGAAACGGATTCCGATTGAGAAGAACCGTTAATTGCTTCGTCTAATGGCCAGTTGGTATTAGGACATTCAGAGTCCGGAGTAGAAATGCAAAAAGTATGATTATCGTTTGGTAGCTGTAAGTGATCACACTTAGACGCAGTGATTTCACCATTAGCTTCAGAAAGATTTCCAAACGCTATACCCCTCAATTCCATATAGAGACCTATAAAACAAAATGAAGAAAAGAAATTCTTCATTTAGTAAAATTTTAAATAAAAACTGTCTATGAACATTTTTGTAAAATTCTATCAAGATCGAATAAGCAATTATTCTTCATTATTCTAAAATAAAGATGGAAAGTAACATAGTAGGAATTTTTAAAGAGAAATCTCAAAACGATAATATGTAACATGGAAAGAGACAAGAAACTAGGAACCTTTAATTTTAGATGGGTTATATATATTTAGTACATGCAAAGTAACATTTTTGATATAAAGAGAATAACTACCATGCCATATGGCATCTTAAGTAAATACAAACTCAGGGAAGAGAAAGAATAAACCTGCCCAGTCCTATAAAACAAGTAACACTAGTTACTAAGTTCTATATAATTGTCTTACTTGGCCAAAACAAACCCAACGTTCACAGAGCTTAGGTGATTTGGCCTTAGAGAAATTCATCAACAACAATGATCATCGTTCATGAACTCGGATACGATTTATTTCAATACAAAAAAACGTTTATCTCAGGTGATACAAGTTATTTGAGATTATCTTCGAATGTCAGATTTTAACTAGTGTTTAAGTGATATAACTCAAATAGTATACGTTCATTAACTTAGAGCTAAAAGTAATCTGGAAGATTAAAGTAATTCTTTACGATAGACATATATATATATATATATATATATATATATATATATATATATATATCTTTGTAACAGCATATTTGTGAACAAGGAATGTCATGTTAAAAGAATACATTGTTTTCCCTCGAAATTAATATCACGTAAACAATCCATTCACTCAGAAGAATCCTTCAGAGAATAGTTACATAAAAGACTTAGGTAATATTGATTTATTATCCAGCATGATGAGTTTCGGATCCCTTTCTTTAGTATCTCAGTTTCCTTTTACCTTAAATTTACCTAGTTGACCCTTTATTTCTCATATTTAAATGTTCTTAATAAGTGTATCTGTGATCATATAGTTCTAAATGTATTGTGTTAATATGTAACAGTTCTGATAATCTCTATTTTCCTACTACATTATCTAAATAAACCAGTATAAAAAAAATATAATTTACAGAATACGTATCAAGATTGAAAGTTTTTGAACCAACAACATCGACTTCAAATATTGTAACTTAACCTATAGTGGGTCCAATCCAAAAAATAAATGATACCCTCGGGTTATTCATTTGAGCCCTCAATGTATTGTATAATAGTATGCACCCGACGTCCTACAACATAAGAGAATACAGGACTACCTAATCAAAATCCAAGTGACTATCAAGCATCATTGTACTTGAAATAGCAACAACTAAGATACATCCAGTAGTTAGTAATACATCTGGACTAACTAGGATTACAAAACAGCATTAAAAACGAAATCACAGTATCTCGATACTTAGGTGATAAATCAGACACATGCTAAAATCACTAACAATAATAAAATACTAATAGTAGAAATTATTTAAAAGAGATAACTTACGATTGACTTGATCTTCAGGGGTATGTATAACGGGAGCTGTATGTTTGATGATTCCAGCAAACTTCGATGTTGGAAATTCACTTGGTTTGGATGAGTCTTGATAGGCATTTTTGAAAACGCCAGAATCTTGCTTTACTTGATCAGACACAGAAGGCAAATTCGACCTGTTCAATATCTGCCACCCAGAAGCTAATAATGGACGTAACTGACAGGCTTTATTCAAAATAGACGACACATCAATTAACAGACCTCGTTTTGAAAATTCAGAGTTAAAATCATGTGATCGTAGTAACCCCGTCCGCCATTCGTTTTTGCGGGATCTCCTAGGTGGACGTAAGACCATCCGACAATTATTACAAACAACAGGTGAACAAAGTTCGTTATTACTCAACAAGTCTACATTCGAAAATAGTTTAGAGTCAAACGAAGTACCACCGCACAAACGATGAAACCAACACAAACAATGTGAACATTGAATAAGACCAAGTTCTTTTTCTGTAGCATATGCTCGTGCATTGCAACAGTAACAAGAAAGAAGTCTGGTGAACTCAGGAGCACTTGATCTATCAGAATAGGGTTCGCTAAAAACAAGAAAATAAATCTATATGAAGACGACAAAAAAACTATGATCGCATCCATATAAAACAAAACAAACTTGAGTTAAGTTAAATTCATTTTAAAACAAGTGCATACAGATTGGAACTGCAACACCATTAAATAACAATTCTAAAGATGTAGGTGCAAGTATTAAAAACATGAAGAATGAGAAAGGGATCCAACTTGTAAATCGCACTCGATTATAAAAGTAAGTACTTTTAATACATAAAAAAACTATTCAGAATATACAGAGACTTCAAACTTTATTTTTTTTATTTCTCATTAAGCTTAGCAGTGTCATGAATTACAATAACTGAGGAAAGTAAGCAATAGATAACTCATATACGTCTTCTGAACGGTGATTACACAATAAACTAGTGCCTTTTAGTTATGCGGAACATTTACATTTTAAAAATGCATTTAAAGGTATTGACTAAGACAAGTTTTTAAAGGTGTTTCAGGCAAAATTAACTATAAAAAAGCCACAGAAGTCATCAGACAAAAACCATCTTTGAACAAAAGTCAAGAATGAGAAAAGCTAGTGAATAATAAGATAACTACTATAAAACCAAATACCTTGGTTTTTCCTTTGAGATTGGCCCAAGAGAAGATAACTGCATATGAGATTTACATGGCAAATATCGATTCTGATAAATTTCTTTTTTCGTGTGTGTTGTAGATTTTGTGCTACCAGATACACTTTTGTGATAATTAACAATGTGAGCGTCGAGTAATTTTGAATTTCGCAACTGACGAGAGCAGTGAGGGCATGGATACACAACAGGAGCAGCTGATTTTGCGGGAACTTTCGTGAAAATCTCTCTTGAGATAGGCATACTAGATATTTTTATTTCTGCTTCTCTTTTGTATACTATAGTTCGACGTGGTCGTTCATCACATTTACTTGACTCAGACAAATTTGATGAACTGTTTGAGAGATGAGATGCCTTCTCTAACAGTTTCGTTTCTTTCTTTAGGGAAAAGCATTATACTGACATTATCATAAATAGAAGCAGTATCTAACTAAAATATAATACACGAAATTGGCAAAAAGGACACATTAAAAACGAACACTGATACGACAAGCATAATCTTTCATTGTGAGTAGTATTACAGCCCCTTATAATGGCTTCAGTTTAGTTTCAACTCCACAGGATCAAGCAAAACTGACCACTACCTCTTTAAACAGTGATTTACAGATTTATCTGCATAACTATGTAGGAAAAAATATGTTACACCATGAGAGAAAAGACAAATGTCACTATACAAAATATAACAAAACATGAGGACTAATGAGGTCGGAAAATAATGCACATTAATAATGAGTAAAAAAAAGGCCAACCAATACACTTATCAGCTTTTCGTCATACAGTTTGCGTAGAAGTTATGAATTTTACCAAAAATAAGTTCAGCATTATCCCTAGAAAATATCTGGAGGTCCCGAACCCCAAGTAACCTGACCAGGGAGTCATCATATATTACAAGCTAACCTGCTTTTCCATCACTCCACGCTACGTAATAAAACTGTTGGGCTTTGCATGACCTGGAACAATGGTATTGTGACTAAGTGACACAACATAAATACTGAAGTTGAAACGCTTTTGTAAAATGAAATGTAGGGATAAACAATTCTATTATTAACCATTAGTCACTCAATAAAGGAGACTAGTATAATGCTAAGGTGATGAAAACCAGATGCTTGAAAAACACTTCTCATACAAGGCTCACATAAAAAGATATAACAATGACACATGTAATCAATGACTGTTGACTTGAGTCCCATAAGGAAATTCAAATTTCATAGGTGCCACCTACAAAACCACATAAATCGATTACTGAAAATTCCGAGTGTTGTGTCTTAAGATCCATGACCGTGAATATCGCACTGTCTCAAACGTTCAACTCCCCATTATACTCGAGAAAAGAATGACATATAAAAGTTTATATCAGGACGCTGAAAATGTTGGTTGTAAACTTATTACACTAACCACTGTTCCTAAAACACTTAGCACAAATACAGTTGGCTACGAATCATATTGTTATCATGTCTGTCACTATTAGACCATTAACAACCCAGTATTCCACTCAACCGGCTTCAAATTAAAGCACAGCTTGAAGAGAAACATAAGTACATTTTCAAACAGAAGCCAAAGTTAATCAGTTATATATTGGTTAACATAATTATAATTTATGAACAGAGTAGTTGTCACTGAATATAAATACCACGGTGAACTTATTAATACAATAAAGATACATTAATGATAAAATAACGAGCTTCATACCAGATAAGTCGATGCATATAAGAATATACTAAAAACCAATGAACCAAGCTCACTAAAAATCAATTTATGATTTCTGAAATTGATTTCTTCACAAATGTAGAATCTAGAGATAAAATAACTTAGGTTTAAACTCTAAACGCTTTAATATCCTGTCCCTACTCGTTTGCTATCACTTTTACTTCTTTCATACTAACTTTATGATGTATGACAACTGTTTTCGTTTTAATCCGATCTGAGGTCTCTTAAACTTGAGCTTCCCTTAAACTGGTGGCTATGATTACTAGTCACTTAATTACATACAGAAAAGCATGAAAACACAAAATTTGCTGGGACAAAATGACGAGATGAAGGTTCTGTATTTTGAAGACATGAAATCGATTGTGACGGACATCAATCCTTCGTTATAAAGCTCGATATTGTAAGCAACACTTATTTATTTATTTTTTCAACACATAGATATTGATACAAAGAGGCACCAAATACATATGCGCCACAAAAATCTCATTCGATATGTGTGAGGGCTGTGATACTGCCCGGGTGCCCAGACCGAAGCAGGTGGTTTTCTTAGGGGGCCACACCCCTAGCCTTAGACCTGAGGGTCTGATCCACAAGGCAGTGGAGCATCGTAAGGAGATGCAGTTCCATGGAAGCTGGTGACCAACAATTGGTTCATACGCCATTTGTTCCCGCAGGATACTGGAGCCCATGTGCACCATTGGTTTGTAATCCGGTAGATACAGACAACTATTACAAGTAAAGAGATCTAACATGCTACTTCACATAACGAACTGGTTATTACAGGTCATCCTGACACGGCAAAGAGTAAGAGGGTGTCAACCTCCTTGAGCTCTCATATAACTGGGTGCTTGTCTCCCAACATAGAACTTTTACTTTCCGGTTTTACCTAAGGGGTGTTTTACAAAAGAGTAGGAAGACATCCAACACAGAATGGGATGGCGAAAATATTAAGTGTACCTAAAGGCGTTGGATCGGATCCCTAAATCGTGAGGGAAATAATGACATATGGACAGGCTTAAGTAACCAGGAACAATGAATATACATTTCCTGACGTTGTTGACTTGCTGTGCAAATCAAACTATCAGGTCAAAGGGCTATGAAGTGATTCCTGTGGAGTATCTATTTCAGCTACTAATGCTTGTTCATTCAATCACCAACATTTACAAAGACTATCGTCAGGCTAATTTAACCCATGTAACCGACCGTACAACTAGGGAATATCACTTAAGAGCACACATTATAGGCACTGCAAACTGTGACCACAAAAACTATTTGATAGGTTTTAGATGATAGAAATTATACTTACTATTTCGTCACTTTTCTGAGAGGATGAGATTGGCGATCCCAATGGTGGCGTAACTGTGTTTTCCGTTGTAGAATTTTCAGCTCTTACAGAACTACTTTTAGGACTGTTCAGTAAATTGGGATCACGTCTTGTTTGGTGATTTGACCTTTCGGAGGATGTTTGACCTAAGGCAGACACAGAACCATCGAATCCATATAGATATATCTCATTCTCTTCGATAGCTTTCCTCTTCAACTCACGGCGTCTTCGACAGGCCTCATGAAATTGAAAAACAATCTTGTCATAAACCATTCCATCCTGTTCGATAATCCCATCACACAATGTTGGGTGAAGAATCTTCTTGTCTTCTAAGACAGATGAACTGCTAGTACTTGCACGAGTAGGACGTGATCGATACTTTGGTATTTCAGGATCTAAGGCACGGTCTGTTGACCTGCTTTCTGACAGAGTTGTTCTTATTCTTTTAGCTCGAGGTATTCCTGATATATACTCACTACTACTACTACTACTAATACTACTACTACTACTACACGAATGGTGCAGATCAAATTTATTGGGGATTTTATTTGCAGATAGTGAGCCTTGCTCTTTGCAAAATTTTAAAACATAATCGATTTCATATTGAGTTGCTTTGCGCAACTTGTTGACGGGTGTCCACTCTACAACACGATCCCAAATATAGCGCAAACGATACTCTGCTCTTGTGCCGTGTCGCTGGCGATGGGCTAGAACCTCAGCAAGATATTCGAAGTCGTTGCGCCATGCAGCCATTACATAGCTACCAACGTCAAAATGGTTAGCACTAGTTTCTGGACTTTTGTTCATCGAACAGTTAAAAGGGTTGGGTTTCACCAGTTTCGCAGTATCCTTTGTGAAATCTTTTTTTACAGCGCGTAAGCATTTTGAATTTATCGGATACCAAGAGTCATAACGTGAACTCCAATCACAAAAATGAACATGAACCTGGAAATACAAGAAAATGTTCTTTACAAATAACGAATTATGTGAATCATTTAGCAACTACGCAGTTACGTACCTGCTTTCAAGCCATAACATTGTATGAGGAATAGTGATACCACAAGTTCGCTTACACCCGATTAGGAGCTGGATGCACAAAAAAACTCACCAGTTGGAAGTTAGTGCCCTCAAATGTCCTGGTACGGTCAAGGGTGGGGAGAATCTAATCTCCCTCCCAAATGCACCCACATCGTCACGTGTACGCAGCCACTGTCAGGGAAGTCCTATACTATCTTGAAGGGAGGTTGACGTCTACAAAATTGAGAGGGCGAAAAGCGAATATTCGGTGGTTTAACCGGGTTGATGGATACGGAGAATCTACCTAGGTGAGTTGGAAAACCTTGGTTCAAAACTAATGACACACATAGAGTCCAGGATCATTAGAGAACAACTGATGTATTAACCCATTCTCGGTCACCAAGTACCATGAGACTGCATCTCTTACCGTTGCTCCATTGCCATGTGGATTATACGCTTAGTTCAAATACTCGAGGAGTGTCTTCCTAAGAAAACTACCTGCTTCGGTTTGGGCACCCGGACAGTATTCCAGCTCTCATATAAATTGAATCATTTGTGTAGTGCATATATATTTCGTGTCTTTGTCAGTCAGCTACAACGTAGGACCAGGCACATATATGCAACGGTCCAAGTTACCACACCACATTAGCACAGGATAAACACCAAATCCATAGAAGTAGTCACTTCAATGGTAGTAATATAAAAAAGGATATAATATAGGAAGAATTAGTTCGTAGTAATAAAGGTATAAGGCAATTTTAATCTCACGGTTTAAGTGAAAACAGAGAGTATATACACCTACACCATTGTAGTCGATTCTGAGTTATGTCACCCAGAGTCTAACCATTTGTTACGATAGTCGCGTGGACCCCAACCAAGTTATCTGCACCTACCAACATGGCTCCGACCAGAAGCTAATGACTTCACGGACTGATGCCACATTTTGGTTTGACCTCCCCTAACTTTCTTCCAACCATCCCCAACACTAGTCAGCATTGCGTATCGCAGTAATAGGTGTTCAGACATACGTATTTATTTATTTATTTTAACACATAGATATTGATACAAGGAGGCACCAAACACATATGCACCACATATTTGATATGTGTGAGGGCTGTGATAATGCCCAGCTGCCCAAACCGAAGCAGGTGGTTTTCTTAGGGGACCACACCCGGAGCCTTTGACCTGAAGGTTTGATCCACAAGGCAGTGGAGCAACGTAATGAAATCCAGTTCCATGGTAGCCGGTGACCAACGATTAATTCCTACGCCATTTGTTACTTCAGGATACTGGAGCCCATGTCCACCATTGGTTTGGAATCAGGGTTTTCCAACTTCCCTAGGTGGACTCTCCATGTCCACCGACCCGGTTAAAGCGCCGGACGTTCGCTTTTCGTCCTCTCAATTTCGTAAACAACAGCCCCGCTACGAGAAGGCAGTGAGTAAGACTTCCGTGGCAGGGGCTATATACCCGTGGCCATGTGAGAACATTTCGAGAGGGAGAGTGGACTCTCTCCACTCTCGGCCGTACCAGGGCATTTGGGGGCATACTTACCACGTGGTCCATCCACAATACCCTGTGTCTAACCTCATTATTACCTACCCGGTGATCCTAGCAGATGCGAGCTATATTTCTAAGGCATATGTAGTCAAATACTAATAGTTTATAAGTATCTTCTGCTCTTGATGGCCACATTTCACAGCCGCAAAGTAGGACAGAACGAACTGCGGCGCAGTATACTCGTCCTTTTATTGATAGACAGATATCTCGCCTTCGCCACAGATGACGTAAGTTGACAAAAGCCAAACGAGCTTTTCGAATCCGTGCTGAAATTTCGTCAGACACCAATACATTTGGGATGACCAGACTTCGAAGATAAGTGAAGTTGTCAATGCATTTGACTACTTCACTTCCTATCTTTAGTTCAAGTGTTGACGCAGGCCAGTTCTGAAGCGACAACGTGCATTTAGAGGTGGAGAAACACATTCCAAACATCCTGACATTGTTGCTCAGGCTACCAAAAGACTATTTTATCAGTGTTTTCACCAAACAGGACTATATCATCTGCGTATCATAAGTCGATAAGTGGACTTCCTGGAAGGAGATCAATGCCCGAAAACTCAGTCGACGAAAGCGTTATTTCCATCAGTATATCTATAATGAAGTTGAATAAAAATGGAGTTAGTGGACAGTCTTGATGGACACAAATTAAGGTTGGGAAATCAGATAACAGTTCGCCATAAGCTCTGACACAATTAATAGTGTCCGAGTAAACAGCCTTCACAAGGTTTATGTACTTTTCAGGTACACCTTTCAATGACAGACACTGCCAATTGAGACTAACTTATAAATAAACCAGAACATATCCATCCACAGACCAATAGAATGTTGATCAATTATCTACAAAGCTATTTCAATAATGCTGTTTGCTTTGATTATAAACTTGAACTAATCCGCGCTCTGGAGACAAATAGGTTTCCACAAAGGTATATAAGGACCCCAATAATCTCATTATTGAATTTATCTATTTGATGTTCGCTTTAAAGTTAAAAATGAAGTTAAAGTGACCATAAAGAGGACACATTTCCAGTTACAAACAGTAAAGAGTGAACATGGTAAATGAAGTTTCCTGTATGACGTAGAATACAAGATATCAGCCAAATGTAGTATATTGAGCTGTTATACTGAACAGTAAATCTCACTAGTTGCATATTTATCTACTTGGCTTTAAGCTATATTGCCTTTGCGGGCGGACCTCAAACTGTAAAGAGCAAGAACAAAGATTCTAGCAGAATAGCATGAGTTCATTTTATTTCGTTGGTTTTACGGGGTATCTTGAAAACACGGTACTTAAGCAAGCAATTAGTGAAACAACTCCAGATATGTGAACGACACATTTATTATCTGTAACAATAAACAGCATGCAATCCACCTGCTAAACTTTTCAATAACACACACTAACATACATTTCACTATGAAGCACGAACAGAACGACATGTTCCACTTTCTTGATGTTGCCATAAAACCCAGGGGAGACGGGACAGTTCAAAGTTCACTTTATAGAAAAAGTAATTAAAATGGCCTCTACCTGAATTTAAATAGTTTTTGTTCAATTAGTTACAAGGCATTGGTAAAAACACTATTTTACAGGGTTGAAAAGATATGTACCAACGACAAACTGGAAGAAGAATTAGTGAACGTAGAAAAATGTCTAAAAGACAACTTTTATCCACAAAAGTTTATTAGCAAATATAAAAGCCCAAAGAAAACAAGACGGAAGTAACTACGGTCAATAAAAAGCCAGTATATATAAATCTTAGCTTTAAAGGTGATAACATCGCACAAATAATCAACAGGAGAGTGAACACTGTTCTAGCCTGTTATAATCTCTTTCTTACGGTTATAACCCAGTTATTCCTATTGCTTAGTATTCTTGGACACCGATTCACTCGGCAAGACCCCAAATCAGAACACGGTTGAACAGGAAAGAGATTATATTCCAAATAACAGGGTTATATGGAGGCAAGATGCAAGCCAGAAGCACAATAGGGAAAACGTCAGTATATTTATAGTTTTTACATAAGAAGATTCCAGAGTATTCTCTGACAATCGGCTAGTGCTGATTGGATAAGAATTAGCCAATCAGCGTGCAGCAAAGCAATCATGCATTGAGCATGCTTTAATCTAGTCTATGTCCCGCTAACATAGCCAGAACTTATCCGGCTGCTAAACTTTTAACTCTATAAAACAACATGTTCAATAACCCAATCAAAGATCGACAAGCAACCCTTTCATGTTACCGCCAACTGTATTTATAAATTTACGTGTACCTGCCAAAGCAGCCTGTAGCTCTTATAGGGTTACTGCCGGTCCCGAGCCCGGGTAAAGGAGGAGGGTTGGGCATGGGGTTAGCGTCCCCATCCCGTAGAAAACTAACTCGCTAAAAAAACGCCTAACAGAAAAAATAATCCAAACCATTTAAACTCTGCCCTGGGAGTTAGAAGGTCTTCATTTAGAAGAATTATGACGCTTCATGGTGAAAGCCGAGTTCCTTCGGAAGCCACGAGGCCGATGCCCCTCCTAACAACCAGAGCAAAAATTTTCATAGGTACATGGAACGTTCGAACAATGTGTGAAACCGGGAAGACCAGTCAAATAGCAATGGAAATGAGGAGATACAACTTAGCAGTACTGGGAATCAGCGAAACCCACTGGACCCAAACTGGACAGAAAAGGCTAGCTACGGGAGAGATGCTGCTATACTCCGGTCATGAAGAGGACAATGCTCCACACACTCAGGGAGTCGCTCTTATGCTGTCCAAAGTAGCACGAAATGCACTTGTAGGATGGGAATCTCACGGATCCAGAATCATCAAAGCATCATTCAAAACAAAGAAGGAGGGGATCTTAATGAATATTATCCAATGTTATGCACCCACAAATGATAGCAACGACGACATTAAAGATCAACTCTACGAAAGGCTGCAGTCAATAATAGAGAAATGCCCAAGAAAGGACCTCACCATTCTGATGGGAGATCTAAATGCCAAAGTCGGAATAGACAACACCGGATATGAAGATATTATGGGACGACATCGACTGGGAGAAAGAAACGAAAATGGAGAAAGATTTGCAAATCTATGTGCATTCAACAAATTGGTCATAGGCGGCACAATATTTCCACACAAGCGTATACACAAGGCTACATGGATTTCACCGGACCACACTACAGAGAACCAAATAGATCATATTTGCATCAACAAAAAATTCCGAAGGACAATGGAAGAAGTGAGAACCAGGAGAGGAGCTGACGTAGCTTCAGATGTTGTAGCCAATTTAAAACTGAAGCTAAAAAAGAACTGGACAAGTGGACAAACAGCACTACAAAGGTTCAATACAGCCTTCCTTCGAAATACTGACAAACTCAATGAATTCAAGATAGCTCTCAACAACAGGTTCCAAGCCTTACAAGATCTACTGAAGGAAGAAGAAACTACTATGAAGGATAACTATAAAAGTATCAAAGAAGCATTAACTTCAACGTGTCAAGAGGTTCTGGGCCTAAAGAAACACCTTCATAAGGAGTGGGTCTCTATAGAAACTCTGGACAAGATCAAAGAAAGGAAGAACAAGAAGACAGCAATTAACAACAGCCGAACACGAGCAGAGAAAGTCCAAGCACAAGCTGAATACACAGAAGCAAACAAGCAAGTGAAGAGGAGCATTAGAGCCGACAAGAAGAAATACGTGGAAGAACTAGCAACGACAGAGGAAAAAGCTGCTAGAAAAGGAAATATGAAACAGCTTTACGATACAACGAAGAAACTATCAGGGAAATACAGTAAACCAGAGAGACCGGTCAAAGACAAAGAAGGCAAGCCAATCACCGAGATTCAACAACAGCGGAACAGATGGGTAGAATACTTCGAGGAACTCCTGAATAGGCCGGCTCCAATGAATCCACCGGACATCGAAGCGGCACACACAGATCTTCCCATAGACATCAACCCACCAACGAAGGGAGAAATCAGAATGGCCGTCAAACAAATAAGGAACGGAAAAGCAGCAGGACCCGACAACATACCAGCTGAAGCACTGAAATCAGACATCGAAGCAACCACAAGCATGCTTTATCTTCTATTCAAAATGATTTGGGAGGAGGAACAAGTGCCGATGGACTGGAAAAAAGGACACCTCGTCAAGATTCCAAAGAAAGGAGATCTTAGCAAATGTGAGAACTATAGAGGCATTACACTACTGTCAATACCAGGGAAGGTCTTAAACAGAGTGTTGCTGAACCGGATGAAAGATGCAGTAGACACCTAACTTCGAGATCAACAAGCTGGATTCCGTAAGGATCGATCATGCACAGACCAAATTGTAACATTACGGATCATCGTCGAACAATCAGTTGAGTGGAACTCATCACTATACATCAACTTCATTGACTATGAAAAAGCATTCGACAGTGTAGATAGGAGGACATTATGGAAAATTCTTCGACACTACGGAGTTCATGAGAAGATTGTCAACATTATCCGGAACTCATATGACGGACTACAGTGCAAAGTCGTGCATGGAGGACAGCTGACAGATGCATTCCAAGTAAGGACCGGAGTCAGACAAGGCTGTTTACTCTCTCCCTTCCTCTTTCTTCTGGTGGTCGACTGGATTATGAGGACCTCGATATCTGAAGGAAAACACGGAATACAATGGACAGCTCAAAATCAATTAGACGATTTGGACTTCGCAGATGACCTAGCCCTCCTATCGCATACACACGAACAGATGCAGACAAAGAAAGCCAGTGTGGCAGCAGTCTCTGCATCAGTAGGCCTCAGCATATACAAAGGGAAAACCAAGGTACTCAAATTCAAGGCGGAGAACAGCAATCCAATCACTCTTGATGGCGAAACTCTGGAAGATGTAGAATCCTTCACATACCTAGGAAGCATCATCGATGAACAAGGAGGTTCAGATGCAGACGTAAAGGCAAGGATTGGCAAAGCAAGGACAGCATTCCTACAGTTAAAGAACATATGGAACTCAAAACAACTTTCAACCAATATCAAAGTGAGAATCTTCAATACCAACGTCAAGGCAGTTCTACTGTATGGAGCTGAAACTTGGAGAACTACAACAACCACCATCAAGAAGGTACAAGTATTTATAAATAGCTGTCTACGCAAGATACTCAACATCCATTGGCCGGATACCATCAGCAATAGCCTTCTGTGGGAGAGAACAAATCAGCTTCCAGCTGAAGAAGAAATTAGGAAAAGACGATGGAAATGGATAGGACATACATTACGCAAATCGTCAAACTGCATCACGAGGCAAGCGCTAACTTGGAATCCTGAAGAGAAGCGAAAAAGAGGAAGGCCAAAGAACACATTGCGTCGGATAATAGAAGCAGATATGAAAACGATGAATTACAACTGGACGGAACTAGAAAGGTTTGCCCAGGACAGGGTTGGATGGAGAATGCTGGTGAGCGGCCTATGCTCCTTCACGAGGAGTAACAGGCGTAAGGAAGTAAGTTCCAAAAAGTCTTAGAATAAGGGAAAGAAAGACTCTGAACAGTGCAATCACCAAACATCTCCTTGATACAGGACATCAGGTAGATACCTTACAATCCTTTAGGGTGATTAGTAAGCAGCCAAGCTACAGTCTTCTGAAGTTTGCTGAAGTCATTGCCATCAGGTGTCAAAAACCTGACCTATGTATTCAAAAAGAGACGGTGGTTAATCTTTTCTTGCCCTGGTGACAAATATTCCTTCACTGCACCCTAATTTTCTCTCCTTTTTTCTTTTGCATTTATTACATCACTGATGTTATTTTATTTTTTCAACTATCTTTCAAATGAATAATCTTTCGACTGAACTCTACTCACTATATTCCTATCAACGTTTATTCATTATGCAATCAATTGTGTTCTAACCCACTTTTGAACTGTTGTCACAATTAATCTTGTAGAATATTCTTTCACATTAGGTATATATTTACAATATTCAGCAGGCAATTTAAACCCATTATGTAATTATGATTTTTAAATATCACAGGTTGTAAGCACCCGACGAGAACCTACGAAATAAAATGAATTCATGCTATTCTGCTAGAATCTATGTTCTTGCTCTTTTCAAAGTGATAAAGGGAACTATGCGTATGAAATTTCTCAAACTGTAAATTACGACGACAGTCTTAGTTTAGTGAGTACAGTACACAGATTTCAATCACAAGGTTGTCACTTCGAACCCTGCCCAACCTAATCCTGTCTAGTTAGCTGGGTAGCATCACTGGCTCTTAGAATTGGTCAAAAACACAGAACCTGTACATTACTTGTAAAGTGAATTTTTAACCACCAGACCACTGACCAACTACCTCAAATAGTTAAGGTAATTAAATTGTAATGATATTAGTTGCAACATTGGTCAGTGGAAGATAAATATGTAAAGTATGTTAATAATATGCTAGTAAATAAAGTGCAACTGAGAACAAAACACTGTAGTTAGTTTAAAGTTTCGAACAAGTTTGTAACAAGCAGGGATTATCGTAACACAGTGCGCCATATGATGCAGCAATAAATATGCATGTCATAGGTAAGATAGAAGTATTTAGTATCCCAGAAATCCATACATATTTGATTAAAACTCTGACATATCTCATGTTGTAAAACCGTAAGTTTACCTAAACACAGCATGACATGCCGAAGCAAGCTTCATTAAATCTGGTATTATTGAAGTCCTATTTTAAAGTTGATAGATGAATGGGAAATATGGTATACAAAAACATTAAAACTGGGAACTCGGGATGACGAGGCATTTTTTCCATGGCAGGCAAGTATATTTGTTGTTAAAGCTAAAACTGGGACCTAAGAGAGTAATGTACAGGTTCTTCGTGATCAACCTACTTTTCGGTGAAGCCATAGAAACAGAATAAATCCGTATGAACAGTATTGACTACAAAAAAGGTTGACATTTGTTTGCATAAGCCATTTAACACGCTAAATAGACCACACATCAAGAAAAGTCTTAAACACTCAAAAGTTTCTTGACACCCGTTTGTGCTAACATATAATATATTGATTACATTATTGACTTACTCTACTTTTATCAACTTTGAGGACCTTCACAGGGTACCAGTTTCCATAAGAGTCTTTTGCCTCAAGAAACGTATCTTTAGCAACTTCCCCGCAGATGTTTTTCAGTAATAAACGTTCTTCACTTTTAGACATACTAAAAAAACGACAAGATGCATCCTGAACATGTCGAAGTTACAAAATGAAATGTAACACGTGTAATCAGCGTTAACTGGGGTATAGGAAAGATCTAAAAAAACATCATACATGCCGTACTTAGTTAACAAGAGGGAAGAGAGAACAAAAATCAAACTTTGCGCCCGAGGTAAATACGTCTCTCTTTTCAAAATAGTCTTACACATAATCTTTCAAATTCAGTTTGTTCTTCACAGAACCACTTCAAATATCTCTGCCACTCGTCGCAGCAACCAATCAAATCTTCAGTCTTCAGTAATAAGGATAGGAGGTCTATCGACCTATATTAATCCTTGCAGTTTGTAATACTGTGGAGGTCCAATCTCGTTTTGAATATATTAACAGAAGGTGCTGATATTACGTGTTCCGATAGAGAATTCCAGTAATTTACTACTCAGTGCGAGAAACGGAACTCCAGACTTAAACGGTTTGATCTCGGTTTTTGAACTTTCTTCGAATGTCCTCTCAAATGTTTGGTTCTAGACGGAAGCAAAAGATAAGACATGTTAATACCAAAGTCATCGTTCAGTATACGATAAGCCAATATTAGATCATCCCGTATTCTACGGTAAGATAACGGAAATAAGTTAAGGTGCCTCAATCTGTCTTCATAAGATAGGCCAGATAGACCTTGTACCATCTTTGTAGCTCGTCATTGGACTCTTTCTAGCATATCTGCTTCATACTTGAAACAAGGACACGCTGCTTGAATCCCATATTCTAAATGTGGTCGCACATAAATCGGGTATAGTAATCTAAACATTTCACCATCTAAATACTGGAAAGACCTACGAATTGACAATAATACCCTATAGCCTTTCGCAGCAGCAGCCTTACAGTGACTAGTCGTTTTCGGATCATTGCTTAATATGACTCCTAAATCTTTATAGTTTCTTACATTTGGTAGCACGAATCCACGTAGTGTATAGTCATACGATTCATCAGAGTTATTTAACTGCATCACTACACTCTTATTAGGATTTACTTCTAGTGACCACCTATCTAACCATGCCACCAATGAGCTAAGATCGTCCTGTAATACTATCCTATCCGACATACTATGTATGGGTCTCCAAATCTTTATGTCATCAGCGAAGATTAGAACGGATGATTTTGCTACAGTTGACAATTCATTTACATAAAGTAAAAAGAGAAGAGGACCTAGGATTGTACCTTGGGGAACCCCACCTTTTACAGATACCCACGAGGAGAGAGTCCCATTAACCCTGACCCTTTGTCTCCTGTCATGGAGAAAGTTACTTATCCAATCGACGACTGTATAATGGATTCCAAAACGTTCTAGTTTGAATTTAAGACCAGAGTGGGGAACCTTATCGAAGGCCTTACTTAGATCTATGAAAATCACATCCGCAGGAACATTCCGATCTTTCGCAGCACCACAATCTTCTCGTGCAATGAGAAGATTTTTCAAGCATGATAGGCCTTTCCGAAAACCATATTGTGCCCTGGAGAAAAGATTTCGCCCCTCAACATAATTTATAACATCCATCCGAATGATTTTCTCCATCAGTTTTACAACTGCACTAGTTAAGCTAACGGGTCTATAGTTACTAACTAAATCCCTACTCCCAGCCTTATACACCGGACTTATTATGGCGTCTTTCCAGTCTCTAGGAAGTCTGGACTGCCTCAGAGACATGTCGAATAGTATCGCTAATGGCTCAGCGATTTCATCTGATATGGCTTTCATAATCCTAGGATGAATATCATCAGGACCACTGGATTTATCAGGTTTGAGATACTGAAGTAACCTTAAAACAGTACCTTTCTCAATGACTACAGGATCCATCAGCGAGCCGTCATGGTCACGATGAATCGTTGGTCGTTCCTCATTACCGATAGAAAACACTTTACTAAAACATTCCGATAAAGCTTCAGCTTTTTCGACATCATTATCTGCTAAGATTAACGGATTATCTCGTATCAAAAGTGACGGAATCCCATCGCTTCTCTTAGTTTGCCTTTTTATATACGAGAATAACCGTTTCGGACTATATCTAGAATCCCTAACCAAGAGTTTTTCGTATGATAGTCTAGTCTTGTTTATTACCGCTTAACAGACATTCCTAATCTTACAATAACTGGATCTGCATTGTTCTAATCCAGTAGAGATGAACATATTCCGGTGATTCTTCCTTTTTCTAAGGAGTTTCCTGACCGTTTTAGTTATCCATGGTGGACTGTTGTTAGGTCTTCGCGGTACCAGGTATGGTATTGTAGCGGTAAATAAATCCCCAAACTAAATAGCTCTATAAGTTTTCGACATTGGATGCTGACCATATGTTTTAGTAGACTCATCTGGCTGAAGGCGCTCGGTCATGCATCCGCACCAGATCACGTGTGGTAACGCTGTGCTCAACATCTACCGCAATCGCTAGCCAGATTAGATCAGAGAATTCCGATATATTGTTAATCGCCAAATACACTCTTCCGATCTCCTCGACTCTGTCTTTTGGTTTCTTTCGATGGAAACAAAGTATATTAAAGGGTGTTACTGGTAGAAGCGTTGTCAAACACTGAATACCTGTATCATCCTCATTGGTGAGCCCGATGTGATCTGGTACACCTAATTGCTACTGTGAGTCTGTTCCTTTTTGGGATTTTTATATGTCATTGCATTATTTTTTAAACATTGTGATTTTTTTCGTGTTTTTTCTTGGATATATTTTTTTTTTCACCTCGTTCATTATCGTACTTCATACTTCAACATGACTGAACAGACACCCAAAGTACTCAAGCTTAAGACTTTGTCCCCGCCTTCGTTTCAACTCATGCCTTTCTAGCCCGACAATATCGAAGCCCGGTCCTGCTACGCAAAAGCCGACTTCCAAGAGCACAGCGTGGTCGACACACATGCACAACTCCTCGCAGTATTCAAGGCACTACCGCGCGAATTCAACAGGTACGTAACACCTAGTATGTTTACTAGTGATGTTTCCGAACCTAACGAAATCTTGAAACGTTCGATTCTTAAACGAGGAGACCTAACCGATCGACAAAGGTTAGATCAACTCTTCAATAACATCGACCTGCAACACGGTTCTGCGACGGACATGTTGCAACGGATGAGAGAGGTTATAGGCCCAAGAACTTTCGACGAAGGTCTATTCAAACAACTCTTCTTGTCAAAACTTCCCCAACAGGTGCAAGCAGTTCTGGTCTCGTTCCAGAACAACGCCTTAGACGAGCTAGCTGCATCTGCCGACCGCATTTTATAAATAACGAAATCGTATACTTCAGAGGTATTTTCAGTCAAAGAAAAGCCTCACACGACTCAGAATGACATAACCGAGTTATGTCATGCAATCACGCGTTAACTTAATCTTCGTAACGACCGTAGTCGCTCACGCAGCCCACGTAGAAGCATTTCACGTAAACGATCTGTCTCTAGAACACGAGAGACGGATAACCCCGACTGGTGCTGGTATCATAACCAGTATGGAAAGTTTTCCAGAAATTGCAGAAAACCCTGCAATTTTTCCAACACGAAAACGACTGACTGGCGTCCAACTGGTGACTATCGGCGATTGAATGCAAAAACCATTCCCGATCGTTACCCGTTGCCTCACATTCACGATTTGACAGCTACCTTGAAAGGCACAACTGTCTTTTCGAAAATCGACTTGGTTAAAGCGTATAACCAAATTCCTATGGCCACTGACGACATACCGAAAACAGCTATCATAACTCCTTTCGGACTCTATGAATTTTTGCGAATGCCTTTCGGTCTAAGAAACGCTACGCAAACATTACAAAAATTCATAGACGACGTTTTTCGAGGTCTCAACTTCGTACATGCGTATGTTGATGACTGCCTAATCGCAAGTCCGGACAGTGAATCACATCTCAAGCATCTGGATCTTGTTTTCGAACGATTTCAAAAACATGGCATTACTGTAAACGTTCAGAAATGCCAATTCGGAACCGACTCGTTAGATTTCTTAGGACACACTATCGATGCTCAAGGCATTCGACTTCTTAGGACCAAAGTGGCGGCCATTCTGGATTACCCAGAACCGACCAACGTCAAGCAATTACGCACGTTTAACGGCCTGGTAAGTTTCTATAGACGCTTCATACCGAAATGCGCATTATTTATGAAACCTCTTACCGACCAACTTCGTGGAAATGCGAAATCCATTAATTTGGACAACACCGCACGAAAAGCATTCTCCACAGTTAAGGAACTGATCGCTAAAGCAACAATGCTCGCACATCAGGACACTGAAGCACCCATAAGTATCGCAGTAGACGCATCCGACTCGGCAATCGGAGGAGTCTTACAACAATGGGTTAATAACTCCTGGCAACCTTTGGCATTTTTCTCTAGACGGTTGCTAGACACCGAATCGAGATACAGCACATTCGGTAGGGAACTCCTAGCCATGTATTGTGCTGTATGGCATTTTCAACACTATATCGAAGGCCGTGAATTCACTCTATTCACTGACCATAAACCGCTCACTTTCTCGTTAAGCTCTCCTTCTGACAAGTACTCTCCCCGTGAGTCTCGACAACTAGACTACATTTCGCAGTTTACTTCAGATATTCAACATATTTCTGGAGCAAACAATGTAGTTGCAGACGCCTTGTTTCGAATAACTTCCTTGAGCAGTTTCCAAGGAATCGACCTTCTTAAACTCGCCCAGCTTCAAAAAGAAGACACTGATCTTCAACAAGAGTTATCGTCCACAACCCTTAAACTACTCATCAAACAGATGGGAACAGGTAAGGAAACCTTACTTTGTGACACATCTACAGGTAGGGATCGCCCAATCGTCCCGAAACATTATCGACGCAATGCCTTAAACACATTGCACAAACATTCTCATCCGGGTGTTCGTGCAACCATCAAGCTTGTAGTAGAACGGTTTTGCTGGCCTGGTATGAATAAAGACGTGAGGGAGTGGGCACGCTCCTGTGTAAGCTGCCAAAAATCTAAGGTCATCAGACACAATAAATGTCCCTTAGGTTCATTTAAAACTCCCGACGCTCGTTTCGACCATGTTCATCTGGATTTGGTAGGACCTTTACCAGATTCAAATGGATACTCTTACCTCTCAACCTGTGTAGATCGTTTCACTCGATGGCCAGAAGAAGTACCTATCAAGGACATCACTGCTGAAACAGTGGCCCGCACCTTCGTAGAATGATGGGTGGCAAACTTCGGCTGCCCTTCAACCATCACTACAGACCGCGGACGTCAGTTTGAGTCTGAACTTTTCCGTCGTCTGACCACACTATTAGGAAGCACTCGCTTTCGAACGACCGCCTACCATCCATAAGCAAACGGGTTGGTAGAACGTTTTTACCGACAACTAAAAGCTTCACTATCAGCTGCAAACGTTTCACAGTGAACCGACGCTCTTCCACTCGTCTTACTAGGTATCCGCAATGCAGTGAAAGCTGACATTGGATACACTGCAGCTCAACTCGTTTATGGAACGACACTTCGACTTCCAGGAGAATTCGTGGATCCTTCATCCTCTTCAATGAGCATGGATCTAACCTCCTGCACGAACAGGCTTACAAACGCAATGCGTTCAGTTAAACCTGCTTTCACACGGCCACAATCCACCAATGTTTTCATTCAACCTGACATACGATATAGTCAACACGTTTTCGTTCGTCGAGACGCACATCGACGACCATTCGAATCAGCATACGAAGGACCTTTCAAAGTTCTTCAACGCGAACTGAAGTACTATATAATCGATAAGAACGGAAGAAGAGTGAGACTTCAAGAACATTTAAACGACTATTGCACGTAAGACACTTCTCGGCATTTTCTATATTATTTTAAGAAAAAAATTTTTAATATGCTTATATATTTTTATTTTTATTTCAAAAAAAACAAAACAAAAAAACAATTTTTTTAACGCTATTATGTGTTCATGAGTTTATTTTTCCGTTTTTACGCACATGCGAGTGTATTTTCGACATGCACTTACATTTTCTTTTTTCTTTTCCAGGACGGCTGGAAAAAAATGATGACGTTTATAAGGATCCGAAATTTTCATTGTACATTTTTTTTTACTATGTTGTACCTCCGTCCCATATAGTAAGGAAAGACGACCAGACGCTTCCAAATTTAGTAAGCTATCAGAAGAGTGTTTCCCAACGACAAACTCATCGGGTTTAAACTTCTGGCTGTCCACGTCTTAGGGTCATCACTGCCCCACTAGGGGGGAAGTGATCTGTAGCGGTAAATAAGTCCCCAAACTAAATAGCTCTGTAAGTTTTCGACATTGGATGCTGACCATATGTTTTAGTAGACTCATCTGGCTGAAGGCGCTCGGTCATGCATCCGCACCAGATCACTTGTGGTAACGCTGTGCTCAACATCTACCGCAATCGCTAGCCAGATTAGATCAGAGAATTCCGATATATTGTTAATCGCCAAATACACTCTTCCGATCTCCTCGACTCTGTCTTTTGGTTTCTTTCGATGGAAACAAAGTATATTAGAAGGTGTTACTGGTAGAAGCGTTGTCAATCACTGAATATCTATATCATCCTCATGTCCGTCATCTCAACTTTCTTGAGCACCACTCGAATATGGCCACATAATGTGAGTGGTTCCAAGTCAGAATTTTAAGGTATTCAACGCAGAGCAGTGGCTACTACTGTCTTAACTCATAATTTAGTGTTGTTTAATTTTAGGTGATTCCACGCTATCAAATGTTTTTTCGTAGTCAATGAAGTTGATGTAGAGTGATGAATTCCATTCAATTGATTGTTCCACAATGATCCGTAGAATTGCGATTTGGTCTGTACACGACCTATCCTTACGGAATTCTGCCTGTTGGGCGTCTACAGAGTCCTTCATTCTGTTTAACAATACCCTGTTGAAGACTTTTCCTGGTATTGAGAGAAGAGTGATGCCCCTGTAGTTATCTCAGTTGCTGAGATCGCCTTTCTTTGGTATTTTGACCAGAAGTCCTTCTTTCCAGTCTGTTGGCACTTGTTTTCATCCCGAATCTTATTGAAGAGAATGTGGAGTATCCTTGCAGTTGCCACTACGTCTGCTTTCAGTGCCTCTGCTGGAATGTTGTCTGGACCTGCTGCTTTGTCAGTCTTGATTTGTCTGACAGCCAAGCTGATTTCTTCAATTGTTGGTGGGCAAACATTGATTGGGAAGTCCGTGGGTGAGTTCAGTGGGGCTGGTCGATTCAAGAGTTCTTTGAAGTGTTCTACCCACCTGTTTCGTTGTTCTTAATTGTTGGTTATTATCAAAGAAGCATTAACTTCAGCGTGTCAGGAGGTGCTGGGCCGCAAGAAGCATCATCATAAGGATTGGATCTCCATCGGAACCCTGTACAGGATTCAAAAGATTAAGAACAAGAAAACAGCAAATAACTACAGCTGAACCAGAACAGAGATAGTCCAAGCACAAGCTGAGTACATAGAAGCAAACAAGCAAGTGAAGAGGAGCATTAGAGCCGACAAGAAGAAATACGTGGAAGAACTAGCAACGACAGAGGAAAAAGCTGCTAGAAAAGGAAATATGAAACAGCTTTACGATACAACGAAGAAACTATCAGGGAAATACAGTAAACCAGAGAGACCGGTCAAAGACAAAGAAGGCAAGCCAATCACCGAGATTCAACAACAGCGGAACAGATGGGTAGAATACTTCGAGGAACTCCTGAATAGGCCGGCTCCAATGAATCCACCGGACATCGAAGCGGCACACACAGATCTTCCCATAGACATCAACCCACCAACGAAGGGAGAAATCAGAATGGCCGCCAAACAAATAAGGAACGGAAAAGCAGCAGGACCCGACAACATACCAGCTGAAGCAGTGAAGTCAGACATCAAAGTAACTACAAACTTGTTTCGCCTTCTATTCAAAACGATTTGAGAGGAGGAACAAATGTGGATTGACCAAAGAACCGAGATCTGAGCAAATATGAAAACTATAGAGGAATCACACTACTATCAGTACCAGGGAAGTCTTAAACAGAGTGTTGCTGAATCGGATGAAAGATGCAGTAGACGTCCAACTTCGAGATCAACAAGCTGGATTCCGTAAGGATCGATCATGCACAGACCAAATTGTAACATTACGGATCATCGTCGAACAATCAGTTGAGTGGAACTCATCACTATACATCATCTTCATTGACTATGAAAAAGCATTCGACAGTGTAGATAGGAGGACATTATGGAAAATTCTTCGACACTACGGAGTTCATGAGAAGATTGTCAACATTATCCGGAACTCATATGACGGACTACAGTGCAAAGTCGTGCATGGAGGACAGCTGACAGATGCATTCCAAGTAAGGACCGGAGTCAGACAAGGCTGTTTACTCTCTCCCTTCCTCTTTCTTCTGGTGGTCGACTGGATTATGAGGACCTCGATATCTGAAGGAAAACACGGAATACAATGGACAGCTCAAAATCAATTAGACGATTTGGACTTCGCAGATGACCTAGCCCTCCTATCGCATACACACGAACAGATGCAGACAAAGAAAGCCAGTGTGGCAGCAGTCTCTGCATCAGTAGGCCTCAGCATATACAAAGGGAAAACCAAGGTACTCAAATTCAAGGCGGAGAACAGCAATCCAATCACTCTTGATGGCGAAACTCTGGAAGATGTAGAATCCTTCACATACCTAGGAAGCATCATCGATGAACAAGGAGGTTCAGATGCAGACGTAAAGGCAAGGATTGGCAAAGCAAGGACAGCATTCCTACAGTTAAAGAACATATGGAACTCAAAACAACTTTCAACCAATATCAAAGTGAGAATCTTCAATACCAACGTCAAGGCAGTTCTACTGTATGGAGCTGAAACTTGGAGAACTACAACAACCACCATCAAGAAGGTACAAGTATTTATAAATAGCTGTCTACGCAAGATACTCAACATCCATTGGCCGGATACCATCAGCAATAGCCTTCTGTGGGAGAGAACAAATCAGCTTCCAGCTGAAGAAGAAATTAGGAAAAGACGATGGAAATGGATAGGACATACATTACGCAAATCGTCAAACTGCATCACGAGGCAAGCGCTAACTTGGAATCCTGAAGAGAAGCGAAAAAGAGGAAGGCCAAAGAACACATTGCGTCGGATAATAGAAGCAGATATGAAAACGATGAATTACAACTGGACGGAACTAGAAAGGTTTGCCCAGGACAGGGTTGGATGGAGAATGCTGGTGAGCGGCCTATGCTCCTTCACGAGGAGTAACAGGCGTAAGGAAGCAGATTTCTATGCGATGGGTTCACTAACCCTATGCCCAAACCTCCTCCTTTATCCGGGCTTGAGCCCAGCAGCAGAAGACGACCAGTGTAGCAGCAGCCTCAGCAGCAGTAGGTCTCAATATACACAAAGAGAAAAGCAAGATTCTCCGATACAACACAGTATGCACCAATCCAGTCACAGTTGACGGAGAAGATTTGCAGAACGTTAAAACCTTTACATATCTGGGCAGCATCGTTGATGAACAGGGTGGATCTGATGCAGATGTGAAGGCGCGGATCGGCAAAGCGAGAGCAGCATATTTACAACTGAGAAACGTCTGGAACTCAAAGCAACTGTCAACCAACACCAAGGTCAGGATTTTCAATACAAATGTCAAGACAGTTCTACTGTATGGGGCGGAAACCTGGAGAACTACGAAAGCCGCTTTCATCATGAAGCGTCATATTTCTTCTAAATGAAGACTTTCTATCTCCCAAGGCAGAGATTAAACGGTTGGAATTAATTTTTCTGGTAAGCGTTTATCAGCGAGTTAGTTTTCTACGGGACGGGGACGCTAACCACATGCCCAACCCTCCTCCTTTACCCGGGCTTGGGACCGGCAGTAACTCTAGAAGAGCTACGGGAGGAGTTCGTAAAATACTAAATTTTCCAAACTGAAACACCATAATATGGTTTTCGATTCTTCGCTATCTTACGCAGTGCAATTATAGAAACAAGTGAGGATCTGGCTAGATAACTAAGCCAAACACTGCTGTTCGGTGTACACCATAGGACTCATATCATAATCACTTCACTAATTACAATTATAGAAGTAGATATGCGGCTGTTAGTCATTATAAGGTTATCTGTAGTTCTGCACAGGATACAATAAACACATGTCAATCGCATCCTAAGACGTTTTGTGCTATTTCATCACTTCACATTTCTTTGTCAATTAGGAATAAGACCAGACTTATAATCTTTGTGACTTCAAGGTGTCGCTTCAAAACGTAACAGTGCGTTTCCGTACTAAGCATTTCGTAATAGCACCAACCTGCAGGTCTTATTAGGCGTGATTTACCAAAGTGCTACGTAATTCATTCCGCACAATTCGTTTCACTGCATCAACAAAATTGGGACATAACGAAGGAAGTGTTTCTTTAGTATAACTCTTATTCATTGAAGAGCGAATACATCTGAGAATTTGCATAAGATGGAGAAACTAAAGCTAAATATTTAGATGGCATTCATCAACACGAGCGGAAGTAACCCTTATTTCTTTCTCAGTGTTGGGATCCTGTTTTTGAAATGAATGGATAAAGCGCTGGCATTTGAAGCAAACGGTACTGGGTTTGTCTTGCAAAGTGAAAATCAACTCTGTGATATGGGTATATCTAATTGATGAGTCTAAGGTACGACAAAACATGCGTCCTGTGTCCCACTACTCATTTCTGCTTAAAAATGCTTGTGACAATCCGCATATAAGCCAGACGAGTTGTGTTAACTGATAAGCTACTTTAAAAAGCCTGAGTTGCTGTGTGGTGCAGTTAGTTTAACTAAGCTTGGATCGTACATAATGGTACTTTTTAACATTTCAATAAGTAGATATCTGGTAAATATATGAGCAATGTATAAGTAGTCACATCCGTATGCCTTTCACATCAGGAGTCAAGTTGTTTTTTGCTTAACAAATCGTAGGATTCCATCAATAAAATAGGTTCCTGGTTTTCTTCAGTAATGGTTTAAAATGCTAGTATCAACTAATTTCTAGTGGTTGTAATGAAACGATTAATTAAAGACTCAATTATGGATACATATACTCAAGTCCAGGTACATTGCTCAGTCACTCCCAATTATTATGCTGTTTTCAGAATAGACTCACGAACCTGTTTCTAGGTACAAAGTCAGCGCCATAAACTCATTGCCATCTTGGGAATTACGTACACAACACCCTGATGAGAAGCTTTATTTAAGTCTTGCGTACTAGTAAACGATTATCTTAGTAGGAACAGGAGAACCTAAATAGGAATCACCTAAAATTAAACAACACTAAATTATGAGTTAAGACAGTAGGAGCCACTGCTCTGCGTTGAATACCTTAAAATTCTGACTTGGAACCACTCACATTATGTGGCCATATTCGAGTGGTGCTCAGGAAAGTTGAGCTGACGGACATAAACATTGGAATCTTTCTTCATAAGATTAATTCTTTGGCCCTGTTACCACGTAGCTGCCCGTCTCTGCACTTGGTCTAGAGTGTCTGGTTCTAGTACACACCTATATGATTAACCGTAGCTTCGGTCAGATCATATTAATTCAGAGAGTGTAGGTCATAATAGCTATGTTGTTCATAGGGTGTAGTGAGCGTCAGCATGCAAACGTCTGACCTTTATGTCCTCGTATTTCTACACTTATGCTTATGTTGGTCTAAACACCCATTCAAGCATGCACAAGATTTGCAAAAAGAAGGATACAAACGGTCTGTACGGGTGAAAGTCGTTCGAAAACTTAAAGAGGAACTTCATGTGAATATACGGATCTGCAGCTCTGGAATAAAGACATCGGGAAATAGCGACAGTCACCTGTTGTGTAAGAAAGACAGGATAGTAACCGGTTATTTTCCTGGGTAGAAATTCTGAAAGGTATTTTGTGTTAGAAATGTTTGCCCATCTTTTGTACCTAGTTGTGGTTCGCTGGTTTGTGCATTAGTCGGTCGGTCACGTGTTCTTGATCTGAGTCATGTTGAAGCCTTCCTGAATATTGCTAGCTGGGAAACTAGTATATAGTGAGTAGCATACGCGAATAAGTCGTTCACTGTTCTTCCTTAGCAAACTGTTGTTCGGTTTGTGTTCAGGAGAAATATGAGCATTATTCACTATCTGAATCACTAAGCAAGTACGGTTGTGTTTCTACATGTGCTTGGTACTTTGTGTTAGTTATTCGGTTGGAGAAAACTGGTTGACGGCCTATGCTCCATTGGGAGTATCATGAGTAACTAAGTAGTCGCAATACTAAGGGGCGACCACTCTCAAGCCTCTAACTCAGTACTTGAGTTTCGACCTCATTTGCCGAGACAACTGAGTGACTATTAGTGAAAGCACAAACCTTAACATCCATTGTTAAATACTAGATGGTCAATTTATTGAGCCTCTAGGGATTGAATAAATCGTCAAATTTTGGTTAAAAATTTAACCTGTTCACTTTTCTGCACTGAGCAAGCCCATTACCATACTTACGTGGATATAAAATGCGGCATACAAACCAATAGCATTTGTATTTTTAGTACAAGAACTTATTGTTCAAGTGGAGCCCAAGGTACTATCTTACTATGAAAGACATTGTATATACTGTTCTCGAGTTCAATTAGTTTGCACCAGTGTCAGACCACTTTTTCTTGAACAAACTTCATTACTGAGTAGTCTCTGGAATCTAATTACATGGCATCACTTGTATGTTACATTTGCGAAACCAAACAACAACACAATCATGGATGTTACTGTAGAACCGATCAGATTCCGCTACTCGATTGAGTAGCCATTTTAGCTTCTTTGGTTGACTAGCACACGTATAAATTATAGGCAATTATCAGGCGACCAGTACGTACAGCTTCATTTATGGTTTTTTTTACCGTCGTTAAGCAGTTTGAGGCACCGCGTCTCGATTTCTGATAAAATGAAAAGACATGCAATACGCGGGATATTAACATATGTTTACAATTTCGTTCAGTATGCATTGATCAAGTCACAGGTGTAGTTTTTTGTAAAGGAACATAATGGGTGAGGCACCACGAGTTTTGAAACAGTTTACGCATTAGTGTCATGGTTTCTCGTCTTGATCAACACGAAACAGTTCACAATGCCAACATATGAACTCAGTGTTTCTCATTCAGATTTGAGTTAACGTATTTACATCAGCTGAAACAACACAACTTGCTTTTAGACACTAACGCTCCAAGAGAAGAAAGTAGGGAGAATTAAAATCCACAGCATTTCGCACTACAGTTACAGCAATTGCTGTTAATTTATTCTGTATTTAGGCCAAAGCGAGTTTCCGTATTATTTTATTTCTTACAGACCAAAACATAAGACTTGTGTTCACAACAAAGCTTCATTAGAGGCCCCTTGGAATAATGGTAAACAAAACCAAAGTTATGTACAGGAAACAGAAATTTTAATTTTTGCTGATTTCAATAACAAGACTATTTGAAACTGTTGATTAATGCTAAACCGTCTAAAACTGATTCACTCTGAAATACAGAAAACCTATTTGTTTTAGTCAAGCAGCATGTTTTTGCGTATGTTAGCATACACTTCTTTCATCTCCTTCCATTTTAGAGCCATGTTATCCATCATTTCAGCCGCACCCGGAGTTTTTGGTGTCATCGATTTTCCATCTGCTAAAAGGATGTTTAATTCTTTCTCCAAGATATCAAATCGTTTAAGCAGTTCAGCATTTTCTGGTTCATCTTTAATTTTATTCCACTTTTTCTCTCGCTCCTCCTCATAACGCTGTCCATCAACGAGAAGGAACCAGTGACCGCAAGAGCAACGTGCAGGAAGATTACGATACAAAATCAAACATTTTAAATGATGGTCGTGAGGACTACCTGTAAACAGGTAATAAGAAACAAACAACTAGTGAAATATCACTGGATCACCTTATCACAATAACCACTCTTGCTTTTGCATAAAGTTACAGCGATCAACACACAATCAGTGTTGTGATGGAAAAAATTTGGTCGTTTGTCACCTCACAATCGCAATGCGTTATTATAATGTATTATGCGTATGCATTGCGGCAGAGTTTACTTAAGTTTTTGGTTTAAGTAATTATGATGGAAACATTTCACACCGAAGATCGTAAATGATATTTTATGTAAAGGCCATAAACGATGTAGTCCTAGGGAGGATATTTAAAAGTGACTGACATGTAAGATATTCTGGGAAACAATTATAAGTTTGGGTGCACAGACTGATGTGAAGATGCTACACTCTCCCTGGAGTCATAGTGCCATGTAAGTCACCTTTAAACGAGTGGTAAAGTATCTTTTTATACATTAAGGATACATTAGTCTTCACTAAAAACAAGTGTTATCTCTATTAGGACAGAAATTAGATGTATGCACAAACCTGTTAAAGCCTAAAACCAGCGCAACTTAGCTACCAGTTGTATCATATACTACTAATTAACGCTCATTAAGACGTAGTCATGTGTAACACTGAACATTACAGAAAAATTAGACGATAATATGCCGTAAAATAAAATATGTCTAACGAGAAGCTTGTCAACTAGAACTGTTTCTTTGTGATAAGTGATATTCAATGGTCAGAAGAACTATAGTGTCTTAAGAGGCTTTAGTGAGCAATAAATTATAAACGCCAAACCAATCTACCGAAAACAGGTTCACGCCAGTCATTGATGGCATCAATAGACTTTATTGGTTATGTGCACGAGCACTCGATAATACGATGAGCAATATGCAGTTGGGATACGTGCTATTGGTTTCCAGTCAGAAGTAGTCTTTAATGGTAAAAATATATCACAACCAGTTACTTTAATTTACAAAAAGGGGTACTCAGAAGACGAATAACCCCACAATAACCGTCTTAGATCAACCCAAAACTGACCACGCGCATACCTTTCAATGCCTTGACCGTTGTTGCTCCTATGACGTGGTGGTCGGGCTTGCTTATCGTGACGAAGCGATCGAGATATACTGGCTGGGACAATCGTTACTCCGAGTCCTACAATGACTTACAGGTTGAAGAACGGTAAAACCAAAACCAGCAAACCCAAGTACACATCCTGTGTTAAATCGGTCAACAGGCCTGCTTGGTTAAAACCCTAGAATCTCGTACACCTGATGTTTACTGTTTCCGGAACACACAACAGGATCCCAGTGTGGTCATTTACTTGACCTTACCTCTCCAAAATGGAGAGCCGACGAGATACGCCCTCTGTGTATCTGGCGATCCGATGGCTAGTTTTCGTGGACTGACAAGTATAGGCATAACACTAAGTACGAGGGCAGAACAAGCACTATGAGAGTGGGTCCCCGTTAGCAGAAGTATATGTGCTGGTCGGCTAAACGGCTCCGTAAGAACTCGGAAGTATAGGGACACATGTCGTTTCTGCCTACGCTCCCACTGACTGCATCCTGGATGAAGCGAAGAATGACTTTTACAGAAAGCTTGCATTGATGAGTTCTCTGAACATGAAAAACGAAAATAAACCCAGGTCTATTTTAAGCAAGTTTAAGGAACGACCGCAAGCAATGGTAGGTAGCGAAGCAAAAGAGATGGAAAAGGTGGTAGCCGTAGGTAACATCAGACAGCTTTTACGAATAATAAAAGACACTGGGATCAAAAAATGAAGCGTAAGTGAGGCTATCTCGGAAAAAGACGGCACTTATCTGTTTTCAGCCCAGACGTTTAGGACGATGTGCGGAACACTTTAAGGAACAGTTCAGCTGGCCTTCAGCTACTCTACAACTACCCACCACTTCAAGACAGCGTGAATGGAACAATGAAGTAGATGCCCCAACTCTAGCTGAAGTTCAAAAGACAATAGTTAATCTGAAACGGGTAAACGCAGCTGGTCCAGATGAATTGGCTCCAGAAGCGTTTTAGTATGGTGGTCCAGTTTAAGCGATTAAGTTGACGATGGTGGTCTTTCTTGACTTAAAAGCAGCATTTGACTCGGTAGACCGCGAGATTCTGTGGCAGTGTCTGTCATTGAAAGGCGTACCCCAGAAGGACATAAACCTTGTAAAGGCTCTTTACTCGAACACTACTAGTCGAGTGAGAGCTTATGGCGAACTGTCATCTAGTTTTGCAACCTCAAGTGGTGTCCGTCAAGGATGTCCACTTTCCCCATTTTTGTTTAACTTCATCATAGATCTACTGATGGAAATAACTTTCTCGTCGACTGAGTTCTCGGGTATTGATCTCCATCCAGGAGGTCCACTTATCGACTTAGAATACGCAGATGACATAGTCCTGTTTGGTGAAGACGCTGACAAAATGCAGTCTTCTGGTAGCACTGAGCAACAATGCCAGGATGTTTGGAATGCGCTTCTCTCCCTCTAAATGCAAGTTGTTGCTTCAGGACTGGTCTGCGTTAACACCTGAACTAAGGATAGGGAGTGAAGTAGTCGAACGCGTTGACAACTTCACTTATCTTGGAAGTCTGATCAGCCCTAATGGGTTGGTATCGGACGAAATCTCAGCACGGATTCGAAAAGCTCGTTTGGTTTTTGCCAACTTACGTCACCTGTGGCGAATGCGAGATATCCGTCTATCAATAAAAGGACGAGTATACTGCGCGGCAGTCCGTTCTGTTTTAATTTACGGCAGCGAAACATGGCCATTAAGAGTAGAAGACACTCGTAAGCTATTAGTATTTGACGATAGATGCCTTAGAAATATTGCTGGCGTCTGTTGGGATCAGCGGGTAAGTAATAGTGAGGTTAGACGCAGGGTAGTAGGGAATGATGGTAAATCAGTTGATGAGGTTGTGAATCTTCATCGACTGAGATGGTTAGGCTCACGTGTTACGTATGCCCGAACACCGATTACCACGACGCGCAATGCTAACCGGTATTGGAAATGGTTGGAAGAAAGTTAGGGGCGGCCAAACCAAAACGTGGCATCAGTGCTTGAAGTCACTAACTTCTAGTCTGAGCCATGTTGGTAGATGCAGACTACTTGGTTGGGGTCCGCGTGACTATCGTAACCAATGGTTGGAGACTCTTGGTGACATGGCTCAGAATCGATCACAATGGCGTCGGTGTATACACTCCCTGTCTTCACTTAAACTATGAGATTAAAATCGCTTCATATCTTTCTTTCTACGAACCAATTCTTTCTGCTTGTACTATATCTCTATATGCAATTTTTCTCTTATATATTACCACCTTATACCTAACCACTGTTATGAATCTGGTGTTCATCTTGTTGTGTTGATGCGGTATGGCAACCTGGACCGATGCACATATGTGCCTGGTCCTACGTTGTAGCTGACTGACTGACTAATATTTTAGCTAAAATCTGTGAGTTGGACGTAATCCCACATGAATGATTATAACATATAAGGGATCGAAATCATCCTATAGTAACCAAAGAGCGATTAGTTTGACTAATATAACATTTGGAATAAGTTTGATTTCAGACCTGGTCGTGGCTGCATCGACCACATATTCACGTCCGTCAGGTTCCAGAACACAGTAATGCATATCGTAGTTCCGCATGACTTAAAATTAGCATTTAACTCTGTAGACCGAGGTTCTGTTGCAGTATCTGTCATTGAAAAAAGTGCCTCAAAGGTACATAGACCTTGTGAGGACTCCTTACTCGGACACTATTAATCGTGTCAGAGCTTATGGCGAACTGTTATCTGATTTCCCAACCTTAATTTGTGTCCATCAAGACTGTCCACCAACTCCATTTTTATTCAACTTCATTATAGATATACTGATGGAAATAACGCTTTCGTCGACTGAGTTTTCGGTCATTGATCTCCTTCCAGGAAGTCCACTTATCGACTTATGATACGCAGATGATATAGTCCTGTTTGGTGAAAACACTGATAAAATAGTCTTTTGGTAGCCTGAGCAACAATGTCAGGATGTTTGGAATGTGTTTCTCCACCTCTAAATGCACGTTGTCGCTTCAGAACTGGCCTGCGTCAACACTTGAACTAAAGATAGGAAGTGAAGTAGTCAAATGCATTGACAACTTCACTTATCTTCGAAGTCTGGTCATCCCAAATGTATTGGTGTCTGACGAAATCTCAGCACGGATTCGAAAAGCTCGTTTGGCTTTTGTCAACTTACGTCATCTGTGGCGAAGGCGAGATATCTGTCTATCAATAAAAGGACGAGTATACTGCGCCGCAGTTCGTTCTGTCCTACTTTGCGGCTGTGAAATGTGGCCATCAAGAGCAGAAGATACTTATAAACTATTAGTATTTGACTACATATGCCTTAGAAATATAGCTCGCATCTGCTAGGATCACCGGGTAGGTAATAATGAGGTTAGACACAGGGTATTGTGGATGGACCACGTGGTAAGTATGCCCCCAAATGCCCTGGTACGGCCGAGAGTGGAGAGAGTCCACTCTCCCTCTCGAAATGTTCTTACATGGCCACGGGTATATAGCCCCTGCCACGGAAGTCTTACTCACTGCTTTCTCGTAGCGGGGCTGTTGTTTACGAATTTGAGAGGACGAAAAGCGAATGTACGGCGCTTTGATCGGGTCGGTGGACATGGAGAGTCCACCTAGGGAAGTTGGAAAACCCTGATTCCAAACCAATGGTGCACATGGGCTCCAGGATCCTAAATTAACAAATGGCGTAGGAATTAATCGTTGGTCACCGGCTACCATGGAACTGGATTTCATTACGTTGCTCCACTGCCTTGTGGATCAAACCTTCAGGT
Organism: Schistosoma margrebowiei; assembly: GCA_944470205.2. Lineage (NCBI taxonomy): Eukaryota > Metazoa > Platyhelminthes > Trematoda > Strigeidida > Schistosomatidae > Schistosoma > Schistosoma margrebowiei. Next base: position 30,588,305 of record OX104024.1, on the reverse strand, counting down.
CAAAGGCTCCGGGTGTGGTCCCCTAAGAAAACCACCTGCTTCGGTTTGGGCAGCTGGGCATTATCACAGCCCTCACACATATCAAATATGTGGTGCATATGTGTTTGGTGCCTCCTTGTATCAATATCTATGTGTTAAAATAAATAAATAAATACGTATGTCTGAACACCTATTACTGCGATACGCAATGCTGACTAGTGTTGGGGATGGTTGGAAGAAAGTTAGGGGAGGTCAAACCAAAATGTGGCATCAGTCCGTGAAGTCATTAGCTTCTGGTCGGAGCCATGTTGGTAGGTGCAGATAACTTGGTTGGGGTCCACGCGACTATCGTAACAAATGGTTAGACTCTGGGTGACATAACTCAGAATCGACTACAATGGTGTAGGTGTATATACTCTCTGTTTTCACTTAAACCGTGAGATTAAAATTGCCTTATACCTTTATTACTACGAACTAATTCTTCCTATATTATATCCTTTTTTATATTACTACCATTGAAGTGACTACTTCTATGGATTTGGTGTTTATCCTGTGCTAATGTGGTGTGGTAACTTGGACCGTTGCATATATGTGCCTGGTCCTACGTTGTAGCTGACTGACAAAGACACGAAATATATATGCACTACACAAATGATTCAATTTATATGAGAGCTGGAATACTGTCCGGGTGCCCAAACCGAAGCAGGTAGTTTTCTTAGGAAGACACTCCTCGAGTATTTGAACTAAGCGTATAATCCACATGGCAATGGAGCAACGGTAAGAGATGCAGTCTCATGGTACTTGGTGACCGAGAATGGGTTAATACATCAGTTGTTCTCTAATGATCCTGGACTCTATGTGTGTCATTAGTTTTGAACCAAGGTTTTCCAACTCACCTAGGTAGATTCTCCGTATCCATCAACCCGGTTAAACCACCGAATATTCGCTTTTCGCCCTCTCAATTTTGTAGACGTCAACCTCCCTTCAAGATAGTATAGGACTTCCCTGACAGTGGCTGCGTACACGTGACGATGTGGGTGCATTTGGAGAGGGAGATCGAACCGTTGCATTTGTCTGGTTCTACATTGTGACTGACTTTTCGAGGCTTGGTAATTGAGGCTGTTTAGGATTGTGCAGAGTAGCTATATAATGGTGCAGCTCCCCCTTTCCGATAGGGCAGTTTATTCATTTAAGAAAGGATGAGGAACTACCCAAAGCTTATGGTCGTCCGATAATTGAGTAGGATTTAATAATAGTAAACCGGATTTACAGACCCCGGCAAAGCCTCTGTGACCTCACAATTTAAATCATTTTAGCGTGCCGACATGACATGATTACGTGAGTATGGAGCAACCTTAGTGCCATTACCTGAGTAGTTAGCACAGTAAGATTAAAAATGTTACATATGAATAACCATACATCACAACACCAAAACTAGGAGAAAACCAAAGGTATTAGTTAATGTTGACTCTAGGCTGTTATTACGGTACTAGCTTGTCAGCCGGTGAGAACGTCAACTTACAGTGACATCGCTGAATAGCTCTGACTCTAGAACTACCAACGAGATTAGGATTTTCTTTGGTACTGGACTTGATTTCTCCACGACCGGTGTCCGGCTAAAGTGGTCGATCAATTTGATTAACCTCACATACTTCTATTTCTGAAATCTCCATGATAAGATCCTTTTGCAACCATGACAGCTTACTTTCCACAGGGACATTCAAATCTCCAGAATCTATATCAAGCTTAGTGAAGCCTTTAGCTAACCTGTATCGAAAAGATTATGGTTGTTGGTAATAAACTTGAGCATTCTGTCTTTTATTCCACCGGCAACAGTGGGACTCACTGAAGACGAACATCGAGGTAGCAACCTCAATGTAGTCGACGCTCGCATGAAAATTGGACGGAGAGCCATTAAAATGATGATACTTGGCGCCTAACCCAAGGCACGACTTCCACACAGACTTTCCAATGTTCAATATCTTTCTGAGACGTGCATACCTTACTGGATAAAAGTCGAGTATTTAAAAGTGTTCTTCATAAGTTGCGAAATTGAATCCTGGAACTGATTCCGTGGCTAGCCTTTGGATATGTATCGGTGTATGCATATTGTTCACGAGTGAAAGAGGGAACGCTGTTTATATACACTAAATGGGGCAGAACAAAACTACTTAAAATTAGGTAGAACGTGATCACACTGTGTGACCTCTTGCTTTTAATACTGAATATATTATTCTAGTCCCTGCCCAAATGTATTCTTCACAGGTCCTTAGCCGTAACCTCTTACTGTCACGATAGTATGGGTCTGTATAGACGATGTGACTTCCACATGAGGTCTGATAGATTGGGTAGTCCTAGACCATAACCCAATAGGCTTACGTTGGTAAAGGTTGTATGTGACGGCTAAGATGCTTAAAAACTGTTTTCTTATGATTTCTGCATCATCACGGTCTTTTTGTTTGGGATATTCGGAACTAACAGCCAAGAAAATCCCTCATTGACTTGTCGATGACAGGTTATATGGCGGGGTGTGTTTCTCAGGTCGGAGACAAATTGATCAGCTGGCTTTATATGACACTGAATATTATTTTTCCTTATCGTCTCCGTCCATCTGTTCCCTGGTTGCCTGAACTGCATACACATACTGTCGTCCATAGTCCGTTTGCATTCCAATCCTTAGCATTTGGAGTATGACTCTTAATAACTGTAGGTCACTTAAAACATGTGCGATCCGTTTACGGCTTAGACTGATTTGTAGCATATAAGATCATTTGCAGTAAGTAATCCTGGTGAATGTCCACATCAAGTTAAGGATGAGCTTCACAGTCAACCAAACAAGAAGTCTAGAATACGACATTTGAATATGCATTTCGACTAAAAGTTCATGTAACCTAGTGTATGAAATCCAAGAGGACTAAATATCGCCGGATGTGCGCAGCGTAGCATACCCGAACGCCATCTGGTACGGCGCATTGGGCGGGTGCTTTTAAACAAGGGTGTGCCAAATGAAACTTGTCATGTCCGCATCAAAGTTAAAGGAATACAGTGCTTCCTATATTTCGGTATCACTTATCAATACATATCCATATGTCAACAAAGAATTCTAGCACGAAAGTTGGTGTTAGCTTTAAATTCAAATTATAACCTGATTTCGTAGCCATAAACTCTAATGCAATTTTTTTGAACTAATTTGTAACTTTTTCAGCCATAGTAATATTTTCGTTTTTTAAGGCCTTATTATTGTCTATACATCATCTGTAAAATATAGTCTCACCGGCTAATCTGTACTATACCAGCAACTCAGAGTGGTTATAAGAACAACCTTACAACCATAAACTAACCGATTAAGATCCTCGTTTCAAAATGTACTGAAACTTCAAAAAACGGTAGAATTTCGAAAGATGTAGGATTTCTTATACAAAAGACAAACTTGCTGGTGTAAACTGTGATAATGTCGTCGCTCCAAACATTCAAAATACCGAACTCAATCTTAGACACGATTTACAAGGAAAAGCCATCAACATTGAATTTTCACCAATATCCGTAACATGGGGTTGTCACCAAAAATCAACATCAGTTGTAATCGTGGAACGACAACTAACCACACGAAATGATGAACTTAGTGCAAGGAATCAGGGGTAACTATATTGAATCTGGTTGATCGTCCAAAAAACATAATCTCTCAGTCAGAATATCTATGCACTGATCGAGCGTTCAAATTAATAACTAATGTTTGTGTCAATAGATTTCGATATGGAAATACCAAAATTCTGAGGAATTATGTTCGTGTCAGAAATGTAGAAGAAATTTCCAAAATACGTAGTTCTAAACTATTCTCTAAGCTGTTGAGCACAGAGTCTTAGCTTAGCCAAAGCTAGAACAAGTAAGCTATTTTGTTTGATAAACTTTATTTGCTTATAAAATGTAAGTTAACACTGTTTGTACAAAAATTAAACAATACAGTGTCAAACAGAGAAAAGGAGAGACATGAATAACATACTGGACAGTAACTAGAGGATAGGACAAATGAGTAGACAGATTGAATATTGTTTTATAACAAACATAAAAGTGAATGGCGAATAAACAAGATGTAGTCATACAATATCAAAGAAAGTTTGTGGTGGTAATTTCATATTATCATTAGTGGCTTCGTTTATCAATCACGCTTTACACTTTCCGTGAAACACACACCACTTCCATCGTCCTGAGTCGTTGTCTTCAGATAACCGGCTTATTCCAGTAGGCATAAAAGTCATACGTCCCGAACGATTTCTTCGTTTGCCGTTCTCAACTTCGCTGTACGAACTTGTCCGCCAGGGCCACAGCTTGTCTCTTCAACAATAGCTTTAGATCGTAGACTTCCACTTGATTCAACGTTACTAAGGAGATCTAGGTCACCTGGTTGTAAATTATTTCGCACCTTCAACTATTTATCCCTTGTTCTGATGGTCAGGAGATATTCACTCACCCATCTATTCCAAAATACGGTGGTTGACCTCTGAGCTTCTTTCCATCTTTTATTGCATAATAAAGTGTTGTTCACAGAAACATCGTCAAATGATAATCATTTATAAAACAATAACTTATTCGGAGTAAAAGCTTTTAGAGTGCCAGATCCATTTGTCATTTTAACTAGTGGTCTGTCACTTAATATTCTTTCGACCTCTGTCTAGAGCGTTTACGAATTTTCATCGGTCAGCAGGTTTTGAAATAAGAACGTTTTGATTTTTTTTCTAGGTGATGCACTCCCACACTCGATGACTTGCCAAAGGTGTGTTGAAACGCCATTCACATCTCTGTTCTTTGAGGTGATTCTCTATTATGTTTTCATCCCGAAAGCATATAATTTGCCTCAAACAAGCAGCTGCACCTTGGACATTTGGACCGTTACCGCTAAAAAATACGCATAGGGTATCTCTTTCTTGCAATAAACCTTGATAATGCGCAAAAAATGAATCCGTGTCTAAAGAATTAACCATTTCAATGTAAACAGCTCTAATAGACAAGCAAATGAATAAACAGCCTTGACGTTTCTCAGCAATTCTCCCTCATTTAGTATAGAATGATCCAAAGTAATTGATACCTACTTGGTTAAAAGGTGGCGAATGAGCCTCTATCCAGTATTCCGGCAACGGCGTCATTATTTAGGAGCATGGCATATAATAAAATCTTCTACATAGATAACATCGTTTTTGAACTTTTCGGACGGTAGAGCATCCTTTAACAATTCAATATTCTTCACGAATACCATTTAAAGTTTGAGTAACTCTGACGTGTGTGTTAAGTAAATGATGGTGAATTATAATCATATACATAACAAAGTGATTATTGGGAAGAATTATCAGATGTTTGGTTTCAAATGGTTGACATGATAATTGCAGATGTCCTCCCACGCAGATCTTGACTTCTAACATAAAGGGGTTGAGACCTATTATCGAACCTCGACGAATTAATTTTTTCCCCTTGACCATCTCCTTCATTCTTTTCTGCCAATCTTTCTGTCCAGAAACTTTGTCTCAGAGCGCTGATAGTAAGTTATCGAGAATTTTTTTCGACCGGGAGTATGGCACTTTGGACTAGCTTAATTATGTCACTCTTCGAATTATCGATATCCTCACACTTGGTGATTCTAAGGTTAGACATTTTCCATCCCTCTTGTTAAATATATTGTTGATAGACCGTCTGCAATATGCGAACACCCTCAATAACCTGGACCATAACTTACGCATACGAAATAGATCTAGAAACTCGTCATTGCATTTCAGAGATCCAAAATCTCCCGTTAATACATGGTGCACAGTTTTCTTACCTTTTTATAGATTAGGCCATTTATCTTCTTCCTCCAACAGAAATCCCGGCCCTTGTAACTACTCCCTTATCTTAGCCTTGTCATTTTGTAATAGTCCACGGGACGCGTGATCCGCAGGATTCAATTTACTTTTCACGTATCTCCATATGTTCGGCATAGATAACTCATGTATAGTCACTAACTTGTTGCTCACCAAACTTTCAAACCTTTTAGCCGCATTTTTCATGCAGTGAAGCACGATTAATGGATCGGCTTAATATATGACTAATGAAATGGGGATATTCTACTGTTCCTTTCCAATGACAGAGCACAGAACACATGCTGTTAATTCCATTCTGGGCATAGTGACAAGTTTCAGAGGAGCAACTCTAGACTTAAGTAGCAGAACTGAGAAATGAACCTGACCAGAAGCACTTTAGTAACGAGACAGATAAGCATCGGCAAAACTATGGATTTGAGCAGATGACGGTTCAAACCTTAGTTTCAGATATCTTGACATTCTGAAGTAGTCCAACTCTTCTATATGCCAACATTGAATATTTCAATTCGCTTGACAATCCATGGGCAACTCTGCGTCTCAGTCTAGTTTCTACCGACATATATTTTGTAGGATCATTTTGGCTGGTATTATTGAGGCTATAAAAACTCGACTAAATCAAAGATAGATGCTTGGTACGAAAAAATATTTCTTCTGACTAGGTTTCCATGAAACTTATGAATTTCGAAACGTAATTCGTCTGTTTGGACGTTCCAATTTATCTACGGCGTTCATTTACTTGTCTTATTGGACTCACAGGCGGTAATGTTTCCTTCAATACGGTCATCCACTGGAATGAACTCCAGCACTTAAATACTGTTATCAGTCCATTTATTTAGGTTAAATCCTTCCAGATTCAGGAGTCTTTTGAAATGTGAGTACGTCAGTTTGGCTTCTATAGAATCCACACTTATCAATAAATTCTGGACATAGAGCTGTTCATCAGCTCCTTGAGTAACATTTCTGACAAAATTATCTTCATTATCAGAAATCGTTTTCTGTGAAGCAAACATGACGCGGCATGGCGACGAGGTTGCTCATGGTAGATGGACCTGTGGTTCCTTTTTTGAAGTCCACACCTAGCCGCCACAGATACCTAAGAGCATCCCGACCATGCGTCAGAACTACCACTTGATGAAACATGACTTCAATGTCCGCCTTAAGACCTATTGGTCGTTGCCGAAACCTGGTGAAAATGTATACTAAGTTAGTGACTAAACCAAGTCTATGATAAATATTCTTATCCAAAAATTCCCAGCACATTGAGCTGCACAATCAAACACTATTCTTAGCTTTCTAGGCTTCCTGAGATGGAAGAAAAGGTGATAAGCAAGATACAAAATTCGTTCGCCAGCGTGGTTATCATTTGCCTTTTCCGCATAATTCCGTTCTATATACCGAGTCATGGCGCTTACACAATCTTAGAGTAAGTTTCATCCCAATTAAGTCGACCTTTCAAATAGCTAACTCTCTACGTTCTGCTAATTTCTTGTTATTAGGTAGCTCGTGTTAACGCCTCCAAGGCAGAGCTATTTGGCGATGCCTTTCCAGCTTTCGCACTGAATTCGATATATCGTTGAGTGCCAGACGACTAAATGGATCATTGAATCAATTTGTATACAGTTGTTCAAACGTATCCTCAAATTCCTCTTTTGCTGAGTGGTGATTACGAAAAAAGGTTGCTCTTATGACGTTACCCGAACGGGCCGAACAGAGTTTAACCTAATAGAGTCCTCACAGTGAACGATTCATTCGTCTTTCCTGCTCTTATCTCTATCATCTCGTCCACCCTTGGTGCGTTACACTCAATCAACAGTTTGACATACTCGTCTTCTACTGTCTGAGAACATATGTCCTTTAAATGAGACCACGACTCCATCACACGTGCAGTCGGTGCATTCCTGTACCCCGCCTGTGGTTTTTCGACTACCAACACTTTAAGGATCTTAACACATGACGAAAGGTCTAGCGAGCGCAGTTCTATATCGACCTCTTTGTCTGCGTATGACGATTTATTACTAAGTCTTCAAATATACTATTTTAGGTTTTCCCTCGAGGCTTAACTCATTGGGTAGATCATCTACAATGAGATAAGTATCTGCTCCGCTATCTTGAAAAGCGCAGGCCTGAATTATCTCAGCATGTTTTGGTAATACAGGAACTATAGCTAACGCGACTCCTCGACGATAATAATTTCTATTCTCACCACCATCTTTTGTTTCTCTACCTTGCTATGGACGGACGTGAGCATCCTCAACAGTGTTTGCCCAATCCTTCCGCTTCATGTGAAGCAGAATATGATGCCGCCAACCACACTCTTCAACCGAGCACGTTACTTGTGACTGACAGGTTTTTACCACGTGGTTTGTCTTCGAGCAAACATTACATAACTTGTGTGTAAGAACAAATTTTTTTCATTCTCTAAAGTCCTTATCCTTAAACTTCTGGTATTGATCTAAAGAATTATTTCTTGAGCACTCCAAATAATGTGAACTACATAAAGGAACATTGTGATCACTAGCACTCGCATACGATATTCCTGCTGCATTGTAATCTGCACTGAGTTTCCCTGTTAAAACACCAACATCCCTATTGTTACTATTAATACGGCGGTTAACAAGTAGGCTATATTTGGTATTAGTCATATCAGCTTGTTCCTTTATGAACTCAGTAAGATCGACAAACAGAGGCTCTCTACCCCCACTTTTGTTGAACGTACGTTGGTAATTGTAGAGCCGTAGTCTCAATAGTTCTGGAAGAGTCCAAGTCAGAAACGTAATTCATCTGTTTGAGAGTCAGACCACATGCTAGCATTTCTTGAGACAATCTTGCCAAACCATCTAGTTGATTTCTTTTCATATTGGGTGAGTTTAACAAGTTGTCGATAAACGTGTGAGCTATAACGTGTTTTCGACCAAAGGTTTCATCTAAAAGCTTTACAGCTTGATAATAACCCAGTTCTGCTTCTAGCATAGTGCAAAGAAAGATAGCGGCTTTCGCTACTCCGCAGCAATACTAAATCAAGTAATTCAGCTTAGCTCTAAATCTAATATTCTCACTCCCGAAATTTCTAATAAAATTTCAATAATTTATCGATGGGCCACCAAATTTTAACATTTCTCATTTTGTTAAATACATATATTTTAATACTGCATTCTCGTTGTTGTTTACTGGTTGGCCGAAAACTTCACTTCACTGGTGATGTAACGTTTCTAGTACAATTTCTTTCTCTGACTGGATATACGTAACACAGCTAATTCCATTTCTCTCAGGCTACTAGTTTTGGTTCATCCTTTTCACTTTGGTTTTCGTCATAAGCTCCTAGATAATCGGGCGATAACACTGGAATCTCATCCGAATTATAGTCTCGATTTCTGATAAAATGAAAAGACATGCAATACGCGGGATATTAACATATGTTTACAATTTCGTTCAGTATGCATTGATCAAGTCACAGGTGTAGTTTTTTGTAAAGGAACATAATGGGTGAGGCACCACGAGTTTTGAAACAGTTTACGCATTAGTGTCATGGTTTCTCGTCTTGATCAACACGAAACAGTTCACAATGCCAACATATGAACTCAGTGTTTCTCATTCAGATTTGAGTTAACGTATTTACATCAGCTGAAACAACACAACTTGCTTTTAGACACTAACGCTCCAAGAGAAGAAAGTAGGGAGAATTAAAATCCACAGCATTTCGCACTACAGTTACAGCAATTGCTGTTAATTTATTCTGTATTTAGGCCAAAGCGAGTTTCCGTATTATTTTATTTCTTACAGACCAAAACATAAGACTTGTGTTCACAACAAAGCTTCATTAGAGGCCCCTTGGAATAATGGTAAACAAAACCAAAGTTATGTACAGGAAACAGAAATTTTAATTTTTGCTGATTTCAATAACAAGACTATTTGAAACTGTTGATTAATGCTAAACCGTCTAAAACTGATTCACTCTGAAATACAGAAAACCTATTTGTTTTAGTCAAGCAGCATGTTTTTGCGTATGTTAGCATACACTTCTTTCATCTCCTTCCATTTTAGAGCCATGTTATCCATCATTTCAGCCGCACCCGGAGTTTTTGGTGTCATCGATTTTTCATCTGCTAAAAGGATGTTTAATTCTTTCTCCAAGATATTAAATCGTTTAAGCAGTTCAGCATTTTCTGGTTCATCTTTAATTTTATTCCACTTTTTCTCTCGCTCCTCCTCATAACGCTGTCCATCAACGAGAAGGAACCAGTGACCGCAAGAGCAACGTGCAGGAAGATTACGATACAAAATCAAACATTTTAAATGATGGTCGTGAGGACTACCTGTAAACAGGTAATAAGAAACAAACAACTAGTGAAATATCACTGGATCACCTTATCACAATAACCACTCTTGCTTTTGCATAAAGTTACAGCGATCAACACACAATCAGTGTTGTGATGGAAAAAATTTGGTCGTTTGTCACCTCACAATCGCAATGCGTTATTATAATGTATTATGCGTATGCATTGCGGCAGAGTTTACTTAAGTTTTTGGTTTAAGTAATTATGATGGAAACATTTCACACCGAAGATCGTAAATGATATTTTATGTAAAGGCCATAAACGATGTAGTCCTAGGGAGGATATTTAAAAGTGACTGACATGTAAGATATTCTGGGAAACAATTATAAGTTTGGGTGCACAGACTGATGTGAAGATGCTACACTCTCCCTGGAGTCATAGTGCCATGTAAGTCACCTTTAAACGAGTGGTAAAGTATCTTTTTATACATTAAGGATACATTAGTCTTCACTAAAAACAAGTGTTATCTCTATTAGGACAGAAATTAGATGTATGCACAAACCTGTTAAAGCCTAAAACCGGCGCAACTTAGCTACCAGTTGTATCATATACTACTAATTAACGCTCATTAAGACGTAGTCATGTGTAACACTGAACATTACAGAAAAATTAGACGATAATATGCCGTAAAATAAAATATGTCTAACGAGAAGCTTGTCAACTAGAACTGTTTCTTTGTGATAAGTGATATTCAATGGTCAGAAGAACTATAGTGTCTTAAGAGGCTTTAGTGAGCAATAAATTATAAACGCCAAACCAATCTACCGAAAACAGGTTCACGCCAGTCATTGATGGCATCAATAGACTTTATTGGTTATGTGCACGAGCACTCGATAATACGATGAGCAATATGCAGTTGGGATACGTGCTATTGGTTTCCAGTCAGAAGTAGTCTTTAATGGTAAAAATATATCACAACCAGTTACTTTAATTTACAAAAAGGGGTACTCAGAAGACGAATAACCCCACAATAACCGTCTTAGATCAACCCAAAACTGACCACGCGCATACCTTTCAATGCCTTGACCGTTGTTGCTTCTATGACGTGGTGGTCGGGCTTGCTTATCGTAACGAAGCGATCGAGATATACTGGCTGGGACAATCGTTACTCCGAGTCCTACAATGACTTACAGGTTGAAGAACGGTAAAACCAAAACCAGCAAACCCAAGTACACATCCTGTGTTAAATCGGTCAACAGGCCTGCTTGGTTAAAACCCTAGAATCTCGTACACCTGATGTTTACTGTTTCCGGAACACACAACAGGATCCCAGTGTGGTCATTTACTTGACCTTACCTCTCCAAAATGGAGAGCCGACGAGATACGCCCTCTGTGTATCTGGCGATCCGATGGCTAGTTTTCGTGGACTGACAAGTATAGGCATAACACTAAGTACGAGGGCAGAACAAGCACTATGAGAGTGGGTCCCCGTTAGCAGAAGTATATGTGCTGGTCGGCTAAACGGCTCCGTAAGAACTCGGAAGTATAGGGACACATGTCGTTTCTGCCTACGCTCCCACTGACTGCATCCTGGATGAAGCGAAGAATGACTTTTACAGAAAGCTTGCATTGATGAGTTCTCTGAACATGAAAAACGAAAATAAACCCAGGTCTATTTTAAGCAAGTTTAAGGAACGACCGCAAGCAATGGTAGGTAGCGAAGCAAAAGAGATGGAAAAGGTGGTAGCCGTAGGTAACATCAGACAGCTTTTACGAATAATAAAAGACACTGGGATCAAAAAATGAAGCGTAAGTGAGGCTATCTCGGAAAAAGACGGCACTTATCTGTTTTCAGCCCAGACGTTTAGGACGATGTGCGGAACACTTTAAGGAACAGTTCAGCTGGCCTTCAGCTACTCTACAACTACCCACCACTCCAAGACAGCGTGAATGGAACAATGAAGTAGATGCCCCAACTCTAGCTGAAGTTCAAAAGACAATAGTTAATCTGAAACGGGTAAACGCAGCTGGTCCAGATGAATTGGCTCCAGAAGCGTTTTAGTATGGTGGTCCAGTTTAAGCGATTAAGTTGACGATGGTGGTCTTTCTTGACTTAAAAGCAGCATTTGACTCGGTAGACCGCGAGATTTTGTGGCAGTGTCTGTCATTGAAAGGCGTACCCCAGAAGTACATAAACCTTGTAAAGGCTCTTTACTCGAACACTACTAGTCGAGTGAGAGCTTATGGCGAACTGTCATCTAGTTTTGCAACCTCAAGTGGTGTCCGTCAAGGATGTCCACTTTCCCCATTTTTGTTTAACTTCATCATAGATCTACTGATGGAAATAACTTTCTCGTCGACTGAGTTCTCGGGTATTGATCTCCATCCAGGAGGTCCACTTATCGACTTAGAATACGCAGATGACATAGTCCTGTTTGGTGAAGACGCTGACAAAATGCAGTCTTCTGGTAGCACTGAGCAACAATGCCAGGATGTTTGGAATGCGCTTCTCTCCCTCTAAATGCAAGTTGTTGCTTCAGGACTGGTCTGCGTTAACACCTGAACTAAGGATAGGGAGTGAAGTAGTCGAACGCGTTGACAACTTCACTTATCTTGGAAGTCTGATCAGCCCTAATGGGTTGGTATCGGACGAAATCTCAGCACGGATTCGAAAAGCTCGTTTGGTTTTTGCCAACTTACGTCACCTGTGGCGAATGCGAGATATCCGTCTATCAATAAAAGGACGAGTATACTGCGCGGCAGTCCGTTCTGTTTTAATTTACGGCAGCGAAACATGGCCATTAAGAGTAGAAGACACTCGTAAGCTATTAGTATTTGACGATAGATGCCTTAGAAATATTGCTGGCGTCTGTTGGGATCAGCGGGTAAGTAATAGTGAGGTTAGACGCAGGGTATTAGGGAATGATGGTAAATCAGTGGATGAGGTTGTGAATCTTCATCGACTGAGATGGTTAGGCTCACGTGTTACGTATGCCCGAACACCGATTACCACGACGCGCAATGCTAACCGGTATTGGAAATGGTTGGAAGAAAGTTAGGGGCGGCCAAACCAAAACGTGGCATCAGTGCTTGAAGTCACTAACTTCTAGTCTGAGCCATGTTGGTAGATGCAGACTACTTGGTTGGGGTCCGCGTGACTATCGTAACCAATGGTTGGAGACTCTTGGTGACATGGCTCAGAATCGATCACAATGGCGTCGGTGTATACACTCCCTGTCTTCACTTAAACTATGAGATTAAAATCGCTTCATATCTTTCTTTCTACGAACCAATTCTTTCTGCTTGTACTATATCTCTATATGCAATTTTTCTCTTATATATTACCACCTTATACCTAACCACTGTTATGAATCTGGTGTTCATCTTGTTGTGTTGATGCGGTATGGCAACCTGGACCGATGCACATATGTGCCTGGTCCTACGTTGTAGCTGACTGACTGACTAATATTTTAGCTAAAATCTGTGAGTTGGACGTAATCCCACATGAATGATTATAACATATAAGGGATCGAAATCATCCTATAGTAACCAAAGAGCGATTAGTTTGACTAATATAACATTTGGAATAAGTTTGATTTCAGACCTGGTCGTGGCTGCATCGACCACATATTCACGTCCGTCAGGTTCCAGAACACAGTAATGCATATCGTAGTTCCGCATGACTTAAAATTAGCATTTAACTCTGTAGACCGAGGTTCTGTTGCAGTATCTGTCATTGAAAAAAGTGCCTCAAAGGTACATAGACCTTGTGAGGACTCCTTACTCGGACACTATTAATCGTGTCAGAGCTTATGGCGAACTGTTATCTGATTTCCCAACCTTAATTTGTGTCCATCAAGACTGTCCACCAACTCCATTTTTATTCAACTTCATTATAGATATACTGATGGAAATAACGCTTTCGTCGACTGAGTTTTCGGTCATTGATCTCCTTCCAGGAAGTCCACTTATCGACTTATGATACGCAGATGATATAGTCCTGTTTGGTGAAAACACTGATAAAATAGTCTTTTGGTAGCCTGAGCAACAATGTCAGGATGTTTGGAATGCGTTTCTCCACCTCTAAATGCACGTTGTCGCTTCAGAACTGGCCTGCGTCAACACTTGAACTAAAGATAGGAAGTGAAGTAGTCAAATGCATTGACAACTTCACTTATCTTCGAAGTCTGGTCATCCCAAATGTATTGGTGTCTGACGAAATTTCAGCACGGATTCGAAAAGCTCGTTTGGCTTTTGTCAACTTACGTCATCTGTGGCGAAGGCGAGATATCTGTCTATCAATAAAAGGACGAGTATACTGCGCCGCAGTTCGTTCTGTCCTACTTTGCGGCTGTGAAATGTGGCCATCAAGAGCAGAAGATACTTATAAACTATTAGTATTTGACTACATATGCCTTAGAAATATAGCTCGCATCTGCTAGGATCACCGGGTAGGTAATAATGAGGTTAGACACAGGGTATTGTGGATGGACCACGTGGTAAGTATGCCCCCAAATGCCCTGGTACGGCCGAGAGTGGAGAGAGTCCACTCTCCCTCTCGAAATGTTCTTACATGGCCACGGGTATATAGCCCCTGCCACGGAAGTCTTACTCACTGCTTTCTCGTAGCGGGGCTGTTGTTTACGAAATTGAGAGGACGAAAAGCGAACGTCCGGCGCTTTAACCGGGTCGGTGGACATGGAGAGTCCACCTAGGGAAGTTGGAAAACCCTGATTCCAAACCAATGGTGGACATGGGCTCCAGTATCCTGAAGTAACAAATGGCGTAGGAATTAATCGTTGGTCACCGGCTACCATGGAACTGGATTTCATTACGTTGCTCCACTGCCTTGTGGATCAAACCTTCAGGTCAAAGGCTCCGGGTGTGGTCCCCTAAGAAAACCACCTGCTTCGGTTTGGGCAGCTGGGCATTATCACAGCCCTCACACATATCAAATATGTGGTGCATATGTGTTTGGTGCCTCCTTGTATCAATATCTATGTGTTAAAATAAATAAATAAATACGTATGTCTGAACACCTATTACTGCGATACGCAATGCTGACTAGTGTTGGGGATGGTTGGAAGAAAGTTAGGGGAGGTCAAACCAAAATGTGGCATCAGTCCGTGAAGTCATTAGCTTCTGGTCGGAGCCATGTTGGTAGGTGCAGATAACTTGGTTGGGGTCCACGCGACTATCGTAACAAATGGTTAGACTCTGGGTGACATAACTCAGAATCGACTACAATGGTGTAGGTGTATATACTCTCTGTTTTCACTTAAACCGTGAGATTAAAATTGCCTTATACCTTTATTACTACGAACTAATTCTTCCTATATTATATCCTTTTTTATATTACTACCATTGAAGTGACTACTTCTATGGATTTGGTGTTTATCCTGTGCTAATGTGGTGTGGTAACTTGGACCGTTGCATATATGTGCCTGGTCCTACGTTGTAGCTGACTGACAAAGACACGAAATATATATGCACTACACAAATGATTCAATTTATATGAGAGCTGGAATACTGTCCGGGTGCCCAAACCGAAGCAGGTAGTTTTCTTAGGAAGACACTCCTCGAGTATTTGAACTAAGCGTATAATCCACATGGCAATGGAGCAACGGTAAGAGATGCAGTCTCATGGTACTTGGTGACCGAGAATGGGTTAATACATCAGTTGTTCTCTAATGATCCTGGACTCTATGTGTGTCATTAGTTTTGAACCAAGGTTTTCCAACTCACCTAGGTAGATTCTCCGTATCCACCAACCCGGTTAAACCACCGAATATTCGCTTTTCGCCCTCTCAATTTTGTAGACGTCAACCTCCCTTCAAGATAGTATAGGACTTCCCTGACAGTGGCTGCGTACACATGACGATGTGGGTGCATTTGGAGAGGGAGATCGAACCGTTGCATTTGTCTGGTTCTACATTGTGACTGACTTTTCAAGGCTTGGTAATTGAGGCTGTTTAGGATTGTGCAGAGTAGCTATATAATGGTGCAGCTCCCCCTTTCCGATAGGGCAGTTTATTCATTTAAGAAAGGATGAGGAACTACCCAAAGCTTATGGTCGTCCGATAATTGAGTAGGATTTAATAATAGTAAACCGGATTTACAGACCCCGGCAAAGCCTCTGTGACCTCACAATTTAAATCATTTTAGCGTGCCGACATGACATGATTACGTGAGTATGGAGCAACCTTAGTGCCATTACCTGAGTAGTTAGCACAGTAAGATTAAAAATGTTACATATGAATAACCATACATCACAACACCAAAACTAGGAGAAAACCAAAGGTATTAGTTAATGTTGACTCTAGGCTGTTATTACGGTACTAGCTTGTCAGCCGGTGAGAACGTCAACTTACAGTGACATCGCTGAATAGCTCTGACTCTAGAACTACCAACGAGATTAGGATTTTCTTTGGTACTGGACTTGATTTCTCCACGACCGGTGTCCGGCTAAAGTGGTCGATCAATTTGATTAACCTCACATACTTCTATTTCTGAAATCTCCATGATAAGATCCTTTTGCAACCATGACAGCTTACTTTCCACAGGGACATTCAAATCTCCAGAATCTATATCAAGCTTAGTGAAGCCTTTAGCTAACCTGTATCGAAAAGATTATGGTTGTTGGTAATAAACTTGAGCATTCTGTCTTTTATTCCACCGGCAACAGTGGGACTCACTGAAGACGAACATCGAGGTAGCAACCTCAATGTAGTCGACGCTCGCATGAAAATTGGACGGAGAGCCATTAAAATGATGATACTTGGCGCCTAACCCAAGGCACGACTTCCACACAGACTTTCCAATGTTCAATATCTTTCTGAGACGTGCATACCTTACTGGATAAAAGTCGAGTATTTAAAAGTGTTCTTCATAAGTTGCGAAATTGAATCCTGGAACTGATTCCGTGGCTAGCCTTTGGATATGTATCGGTGTATGCATATTGTTCACGAGTGAAAGAGGGAACGCTGTTTATATACACTAAATGGGGCAGAACAAAACTACTTAAAATTAGGTAGAACGTGATCACACTGTGTGACCTCTTGCTTTTAATACTGAATATATTATTCTAGTCCCTGCCCAAATGTATTCTTCACAGGTCCTTAGCCGTAACCTCTTACTGTCACGATAGTATGGGTCTGTATAGACGATGTGACTTCCACATGAGGTCTGATAGATTGGGTAGTCCTAGACCATAACCCAATAGGCTTACGTTGGTAAAGGTTGTATGTGACGGCTAAGATGCTTAAAAACTGTTTTCTTATGATTTCTGCATCATCACGGTCTTTTTGTTTGGGATATTCGGAACTAACAGCCAAGAAAATCCCTCATTGACTTGTCGATGACAGGTTATATGGCGGGGTGTGTTTCTCAGGTCGGAGACAAATTGATCAGCTGGCTTTATATGACACTGAATATTATTTTTCCTTATCGTCTCCGTCCATCTGTTCCCTGGTTGCCTGAACTGCATACACATACTGTCGTCCATAGTCCGTTTGCATTCCAATCCTTAGCATTTGGAGTATGACTCTTAATAACTGTAGATCACTTAAAACATGTGCGATCCGTTTACGGCTTAGACTGATTTGTAGCATATAAGATCATTTGCAGTAAGTAATCCTGGTGAATGTCCACATCAAGTTAAGGATGAGCTTCACAGTCAACCAAACAAGAAGTCTAGAATACGACATTTGAATATGCATTTCGACTAAAAGTTCATGTAACCTAGTGTATGAAATCCAAGAGGACTAAATATCGCCGGATGTGCGCAGCGTAGCATACCCGAACGCCATCTGGTACGGCGCATTGGGCGGGTGCTTTTAAACAAGGGTGTGCCAAATGAAACTTGTCATGTCCGCATCAAAGTTAAAGGAATACAGTGCTTCCTATATTTCGGTATCACTTATCAATACATATCCATATGTCAACAAAGAATTCTAGCACGAAAGTTGGTGTTAGCTTTAAATTCAAATTATAACCTGATTTCGTAGCCATAAACTCTAATGCAATTTTTTTAAACTAATTTGTAACTTTTTCAGCCATAGTAATATTTTCGTTTTTTAAGGCCTTATTATTGTCTATACATCATCTGTAAAATATAGTCTCACCGGCTAATCTGTACTATACCAGCAACTCAGAGTGGTTATAAGAACAACCTTACAACCATAAACTAACCGATTAAGATCCTCGTTTCAAAATGTACTGAAACTTCAAAAAACGGTAGAATTTCGAAAGATGTAGGATTTCTTATACAAAAGACAAACTTGCTGGTGTAAACTGTGATAATGTCGTCGCTCCAAACATTCAAAATACCGAACTCAATCTTAGACACGATTTACAAGGAAAAGCCATCAACATTGAATTTTCACCAATATCCGTAACATGGGGTTGTCACCAAAAATCAACATCAGTTGTAATCGTGGAACGACAACTAACCACACGAAATGATGAACTTAGTGCAAGGAATCAGGGGTAACTATATTGAATCTGGTTGATCGTCCAAAAAACATAATCTCTCAGTCAGAATATCTATGCACTGATCGAGCGTTCAAATTAATAACTAATGTTTGTGTCAATAGATTTCGATATGGAAATACCAAAATTCTGAGGAATTATGTTCGTGTCAGAAATGTAGAAGAAATTTCCAAAATACGTAGTTCTAAACTATTCTCTAAGCTGTTGAGCACAGAGTCTTAGCTTAGCCAAAGCTAGAACAAGTAAGCTATTTTGTTTGATAAACTTTATTTGCTTATAAAATGTAAGTTAACACTGTTTGTACAAAAATTAAACAATACAGTGTCAAACAGAGAAAAGGAGAGACATGAATAACATACTGGACAGTAACTAGAGGATAGGACAAATGAGTAGACAGATTGAATATTGTTTTATAACAAACATAAAAGTGAATGGCGAATAAACAAGATGTAGTCATACAATATCAAAGAAAGTTTGTGGTGGTAATTTCATATTATCATTAGTGGCTTCGTTTATCAATCACGCTTTACACTTTCCGTGAAACACACACCACTTCCATCGTCCTGAGTCGTTGTCTTCAGATAACCGGCTTATTCCAGTAGGCATAAAAGTCATACGTCCCGAACGATTTCTTCGTTTGCCGTTCTCAACTTCGCTGTACGAACTTGTCCGCCAGGGCCACAGCTTGTCTCTTCAACAATAGCTTTAGATCGTAGACTTCCACTTGATTCAACGTTACTAAGGAGATCTAGGTCACCTGGTTGTAAATTATTTCGCACCTTCAACTATTTATCCCTTGTTCTGATGGTCAGGAGATATTCACTCACCCATCTATTCCAAAATACGGTGGTTGACCTCTGAGCTTCTTTCCATCTTTTATTGCATAATAAAGTGTTGTTCACAGAAACATCGTCAAATGATAATCATTTATAAAACAATAACTTATTCGGAGTAAAAGCTTTTAGAGTGCCAGATCCATTTGTCATTTTAACTAGTGGTCTGTCACTTAATATTCTTTCGACCTCTGTCTAGAGCGTTTACGAATTTTCATCGGTCAGCAGGTTTTGAAATAAGAACGTTTTGATTTTTTTTCTAGGTGATGCACTCCCACACTCGATGACTTGCCAAAGGTGTGTTGAAACGCCATTCACATCTCTGTTCTTTGAGGTGATTCTCTATTATGTTTTCATCCCGAAAGCATATAATTTGCCTCAAACAAGCAGCTGCACCTTGGACATTTGGACCGTTACCGCTAAAAAATACGCATAGGGTATCTCTTTCTTGCAATAAACCTTGATAATGCGCAAAAAATGAATCCGTGTCTAAAGAATTAACCATTTCAATGTAAACAGCTCTAATAGACAAGCAAATGAATAAACAGCCTTGACGTTTCTCAGCAATTCTCCCTCATTTAGTATAGAATGATCCAAAGTAATTGATACCTACTTGGTTAAAAGGTGGCGAATGAGCCTCTATCCAGTATTCCGGCAACGGCGTCATTATTTAGGAGCATGGCATATAATAAAATCTTCTACATAGATAACATCGTTTTTGAACTTTTCGGACGGTAGAGCATCCTTTAACAATTCAATATTCTTCACGAATACCATTTAAAGTTTGAGTAACTCTGACGTGTGTGTTAAGTAAATGATGGTGAATTATAATCATATACATAACAAAGTGATTATTGGGAAGAATTATCAGATGTTTGGTTTCAAATGGTTGACATGATAATTGCAGATGTCCTCCCACGCAGATCTTGACTTCTAACATAAAGGGGTTGAGACCTATTATCGAACCTCGACGAATTAATTTTTTCCCCTTGACCATCTCCTTCATTCTTTTCTGCCAATCTTTCTGTCCAGAAACTTTGTCTCAGAGCGCTGATAGTAAGTTATCGAGAATTTTTTTCGACCGGGAGTATGGCACTTTGGACTAGCTTAATTATGTCACTCTTCGAATTATCGATATCCTCACACTTGGTGATTCTAAGGTTAGACATTTTCCATCCCTCTTGTTAAATATATTGTTGATAGACCGTCTGCAATATGCGAACACCCTCAATAACCTGGACCATAACTTACGCATACGAAATAGATCTAGAAACTCGTCATTGCATTTCAGAGATCCAAAATCTCCCGTTAATACATGGTGCACAGTTTTCTTACCTTTTTATAGATTAGGCCATTTATCTTCTTCCTCCAACAGAAATCCCGGCCCTTGTAACTACTCCCTTATCTTAGCCTTGTCATTTTGTAATAGTCCACGGGACGCGTGATCCGCAGGATTCAATTTACTTTTCACGTATCTCCATATGTTCGGCATAGATAACTCATGTATAGTCACTAACTTGTTGCTCACCAAACTTTCAAACCTTTTAGCCGCATTTTTCATGCAGTGAAGCACGATTAATGGATCGGCTTAATATATGACTAATGAAATGGGGATATTCTACTGTTCCTTTCCAATGACAGAGCACAGAACACATGCTGTTAATTCCATTCTGGGCATAGTGACAAGTTTCAGAGGAGCAACTCTAGACTTAAGTAGCAGAACTGAGAAATGAACCTGACCAGAAGCACTTTAGTAACGAGACAGATAAGCATCGGCAAAACTATGGATTTGAGCAGATGACGGTTCAAACCTTAGTTTCAGATATCTTGACATTCTGAAGTAGTCCAACTCTTCTATATGCCAACATTGAATATTTCAATTCGCTTGACAATCCATGGGCAACTCTGCGTCTCAGTCTAGTTTCTACCGACATATATTTTGTAGGATCATTTTGGCTGGTATTATTGAGGCTATAAAAACTCGACTAAATCAAAGATAGATGCTTGGTACGAAAAAATATTTCTTCTGACTAGGTTTCCATGAAACTTATGAATTTCGAAACGTAATTCGTCTGTTTGGACGTTCCAATTTATCTACGGCGTTCATTTACTTGTCTTATTGGACTCACAGGCGGTAATGTTTCCTTCAATACGGTCATCCACTGGAATGAACTCCAGCACTTAAATACTGTTATCAGTCCATTTATTTAGGTTAAATCCTTCCAGATTCAGGAGTCTTTTGAAATGTGAGTACGTCAGTTTGGCTTCTATAGAATCCACACTTATCAATAAATTCTGGACATAGAGCTGTTCATCAGCTCCTTGAGTAACATTTCTGACAAAATTATCTTCATTATCAGAAATCGTTTTCTGTGAAGCAAACATGACGCGGCATGGCGACGAGGTTGCTCATGGTAGATGGACCTGTGGTTCCTTTTTTGAAGTCCACACCTAGCCGCCACAGATACCTAAGAGCATCCCGACCATGCGTCAGAACTACCACTTGATGAAACATGACTTCAATGTCCGCCTTAAGACCTATTGGTCGTTGCCGAAACCTGGTGAAAATGTATACTAAGTTAGTGACTAAACCAAGTCTATGATAAATATTCTTATCCAAAAATTCCCAGCACATTGAGCTGCACAATCAAACACTATTCTTAGCTTTCTAGGCTTCCTGAGATGGAAGAAAAGGTGATAAGCAAGATACAAAATTCGTTCGCCAGCGTGGTTATCATTTGCCTTTTCCGCATAATTCCGTTCTATATACCGAGTCATGGCGCTTACACAATCTTAGAGTAAGTTTCATCCCAATTAAGTCGACCTTTCAAATAGCTAACTCTCTACGTTCTGCTAATTTCTTGTTATTAGGTAGCTCGTGTTAACGCCTCCAAGGCAGAGCTATTTGGCGATGCCTTTCCAGCTTTCGCACTGAATTCGATATATCGTTGAGTGCCAGACGACTAAATGGATCATTGAATCAATTTGTATACAGTTGTTCAAACGTATCCTCAAATTCCTCTTTTGCTGAGTGGTGATTACGAAAAAAGGTTGCTCTTATGACGTTACCCGAACGGGCCGAACAGAGTTTAACCTAATAGAGTCCTCACAGTGAACGATTCATTCGTCTTTCCTGCTCTTATCTCTATCATCTCGTCCACCCTTGGTGCGTTACACTCAATCAACAGTTTGACATACTCGTCTTCTACTGTCTGAGAACATATGTCCTTTAAATGAGACCACGACTCCATCACACGTGCAGTCGGTGCATTCCTGTACCCCGCCTGTGGTTTTTCGACTACCAACACTTTAAGGATCTTAACACATGACGAAAGGTCTAGCGAGCGCAGTTCTATATCGACCTCTTTGTCTGCGTATGACGATTTATTACTAAGTCTTCAAATATACTATTTTAGGTTTTCCCTCGAGGCTTAACTCATTGGGTAGATCATCTACAATGAGATAAGTATCTGCTCCGCTATCTTGAAAAGCGCAGGCCTGAATTATCTCAGCATGTTTTGGTAATACAGGAACTATAGCTAACGCGACTCCTCGACGATAATAATTTCTATTCTCACCACCATCTTTTGTTTCTCTACCTTGCTATGGACGGACGTGAGCATCCTCAACAGTGTTTGCCCAATCCTTCCGCTTCATGTGAAGCAGAATATGATGCCGCCAACCACACTCTTCAACCGAGCACGTTACTTGTGACTGACAGGTTTTTACCACGTGGTTTGTCTTCGAGCAAACATTACATAACTTGTGTGTAAGAACAAATTTTTTTCATTCTCTAAAGTCCTTATCCTTAAACTTCTGGTATTGATCTAAAGAATTATTTCTTGAGCACTCCAAATAATGTGAACTACATAAAGGAACATTGTGATCACTAGCACTCGCATACGATATTCCTGCTGCATTGTAATCTGCACTGAGTTTCCCTGTTAAAACACCAACATCCCTATTGTTACTATTAATACGGCGGTTAACAAGTAGGCTATATTTGGTATTAGTCATATCAGCTTGTTCCTTTATGAACTCAGTAAGATCGACAAACAGAGGCTCTCTACCCCCACTTTTGTTGAACGTACGTTGGTAATTGTAGAGCCGTAGTCTCAATAGTTCTGGAAGAGTCCAAGTCAGAAACGTAATTCATCTGTTTGAGAGTCAGACCACATGCTAGCATTTCTTGAGACAATCTTGCCAAACCATCTAGTTGATTTCTTTTCATATTGGGTGAGTTTAACAAGTTGTCGATAAACGTGTGAGCTATAACGTGTTTTCGACCAAAGGTTTCATCTAAAAGCTTTACAGCTTGATAATAACCCAGTTCTGCTTCTAGCATAGTGCAAAGAAAGATAGCGGCTTTCGCTACTCCGCAGCAATACTAAATCAAGTAATTCAGCTTAGCTCTAAATCTAATATTCTCACTCCCGAAATTTCTAATAAAATTTCAATAATTTATCGATGGGCCACCAAATTTTAACATTTCTCATTTTGTTAAATACATATATTTTAATACTGCATTCTCGTTGTTGTTTACTGGTTGGCCGAAAACTTCACTTCACTGGTGATGTAACGTTTCTAGTACAATTCCTTTCTCTGACTGGATATACGTAACACAGCTAATTCCATTTCTCTCAGGCTACTAGTTTTGGTTCATCCTTTTCACTTTGGTTTTCGTCATAAGCTCCTAGATAATCGGGCGATAACACTGGAATCTCATCCGAATTATAGTACTTATTAGAAGTCACTTCAATAGGCGTGTTCAATTTACTGTTCGGAACTTCGTAGGAAGTAATTTCCTAAATACGTAGTTCTAAACTATTCTCTAAGCTGTTGAGCACAGAGTCTTAGCTTAGCCAAAGCTAGAACAAGTAAGCTATTTTGTTTGATAAACTTTATTTGCTTATAAAATGTAAGTTAACACTGTTTGTACAAAAATTAAACAATACAGTGTCAAACAGGGAAAAGGAGAGACATGAATAACATACTGGACAGTAACTAGAGGATAGGACAAATGAGTAGACAGATTGAATATTGTTTTATAACAAACATAAAAGTGAATGGCGAATAAACAAGATGTAGTCATACAATATCAAAGAAAGTTTGTGGTGGGAATTTCATATTATCATTAGTGGCTGCGTTTATCGAGCAAACGTTAAACCGACTTCCTTTCGAATAACTACGTGGACGGAGCTACAACAACATAACGGACCAAAGTGTTCCACCATCTTATGATTTAACGTAAAACTCAGTAGTAATCCACCCAATATCTTTTCATAGGCTAGTGAAATTTTTAACTTTTCCTCACAAATTCTACATTCCATTAGATAAGGGAGTGAGCTCAATCCAACTTCAAAACTATCTCCCATTTGTCTGATAACCGTAATTACATTCTGCTTATTCCTTAGTATATCATGTGCAATATGCTTTTTAGCCAGTCTTTCACCATGTTTTAACTTTGAGAGCCTATAAATTAGTTTGTTTGAGATTCTTTGTACCTACTCCGACGGCTTATCACATTATTTCAGGTAGGAAGTGACTGTTTGCACTCAATACTATCGTTTCTTTAGACAAACACTGCGGACAAGCTCAGAAATGTTCTGACAACTACGTAGCCTGAAGGTCCATATGTCAATCAATGAGTTTGAAACGTTACTGTACGTGTACTGTATGACAATAAGTAGTAATTTATGATGTTTGGTAACAACCTATAGGTCATAGTCTAAACAACTAGTAACGAACACTATTTATAGGGTGTCCATTTATATATTTTACCCAATTCGCAGAAGCTGGACTGTTTTCCTGATTTATGCGGACTGTTCTGAAGCTTTGAACTATTCCCCTCGTTTCTTATCGTTACTTTCATTTCTATATTCTGTATGTATAACGAGATATGTGATGACAGAAATCTGTAAGGTTTCTTTACATGAGGAAATAATTGCATTGAACTCATATTACGCTTTGGAGCAAAACGCTTAACATAAGATGGTGTCATGTACATTATTTAAGTTGCTGATACATCATGGTCAATGAATGAAGGCATTACTACCATTATTATCTTTAGGCTTCAAAAATGGAGACGATGGTTTTCAACCAAACGACGTTGTAAATTGTGATCCATGGAGAATCCATTTAGTATATTCCGGCGAGAATATGTGAGAAAGTCTTTCTGTGTATGTTTTATTCCTATGACCATTCCCTTGTTTCCTTTAGATGTATTTTTCCTTCTGTTTTCATCTGAAATATACTCGCATAGTGTTGTTCTTTGGGTTTGAAGGCAATGATTACCGTGTTATCAATACTGTACCGTTCTGCTGTTACCACTGGAATGCAATGTGACAATTGCAAGAGTTTGTTCCACGAAGCATGCACAGCTATAGACGATCGAACCGCCATTAACAAATAGAAAAAATTGAGTGTCACCTTCTAAGAAGTAGAACATGCAAGTATTGTGGTAAAATCAACCGGTGATTTGGCTGTACACTCTACCCTTAGGACTGTTCAACGAGTCGGCAAAGAGCACAGGAATCTAAAAAGCAATTCAACAATCAAACGACAAGTTACTCAACCTGGACGTACCCAAAAACCTGGGAAAACAATCACGGTTCGTGATGATTCTCTCATAGTCATGAACCTTAAAGACAGCCCTGATCTTCCCCTCAACCTGCAGGAAAGATTACAGGATGCTCTGGGAGGAGTTAAACAAGAAGTTCTAACGTCACAGAATAGAGCTTTTAACGGTCATATGGCTTACTCAAGGAAAGGACTATAAGCATAGAAATCACCGAAGACTACTTCGTGTAACGCTCACTAACCCTACCGATGTAGAGGATATCTTACTGGCTAGTGATTTACCGAAAAATGAGAATAAACAGATACTGCCTGATATGCCGTATTTAAGGCTCAATCTCATCCAACACATTCCTACGGAATCTTACGAGTTTTTTAGCGGAAGAAATATCGTCGTTCAAGGTGTACCAAAAAACATGGACCACACAAACACTGATATTCGAGAGTGGAAATTCATCAAGCAGACCTTGATGCTCAAATACATTGACTCAAATGTTGAGACTAGCCAAGAAAGACGAGAACTCTAGACCCCGGCTCGTGGAAAGAACCTCCTCATCCTCCCATATGGCGGCTGCAGCTCTGAAAGCATGTCGAGGCAACAAACGCCAGCTGCCAACCGCAATCCATTTGCATCCGGATAGACCGCATTATGTCAGGATTATGCACAAGGTAAAATTAGAGCTGACTATTCCACTTGTGGACTGTGAAGATCACAAAAACGAAGTGGAAAGAATAGGGGCTTCCAACTCGGAAAACCTTATATAAGTAGGTTACCTATTCATTTACAAAAGGTTCATACAGATAAACAGGATGGGAAAGCTTACGCATTTCAAATCGAAGGCATGCACTGTTAATACATGAACGCCGCGATTTCCCTGAGTAAAATGGATAAGCTGTATGAAGTCAGTACTGTTAATAATACTTATCTGATAGGAATATCTGAAAGATGGATATCTTCTCAATTTACGGACTAGGAGCTAACAGTACCCGGGATGTCATTGTTTTGCGATGACAGAAAAACAGTAATTGGGGCTGGAGTAGCCTTATACTTACGATCTTTCCTGGAGGTACATCAAGTGCACAACCAAGAGTTTATCAATGTTGATGAATCCGTATGGTGTTCAGTAAGATTGTCTATCATTTCGAGTATCTAGTTGGAGTCATCTACAGAAAGTCCACTGGTGACATCCAGTGTGACAATCGTATGTTGGGAGGATTATGTCGATTTGGGTTTACTCATATCCTGATTCTAGGGAACTTCAATCATCCTAAAGTCGATTCCGCGGAACACGCCTTTATTGAAAGTGAAACCTCTACCGAGGCTCGGTTTTTTCAACCTTATTTAGGATCTGGAATTATTCGAAAATGTGAAGTTGGCAACTAGTTGGGAAAACAGTCAAATACCGTCGCACTTAGACTGGGTATTTACAAACGAAGAACTCCTAACTGACAACCTCTCAATCCTGGCTCCCCTGGGGAAAAGCGATCATGTCGTCATAGCCTTCAGCTTTATCAGCAAAACAGAGCTAAGACATTCCACCAATAACAGGCTCTGGAATTTCAAACATTTGAATGTGTTAGCTTTACAGGAAAATCTGCAACAAGTGGATTGGGCTGTTCATAATTAACTTGATGTGGAGTCTCGCTGGGATTTCTTACTGCACACGATCATGTCTTCTACAAAGCAGTCTATTGCCCAAATGTTCCTCAAAATCTTCAAGCAAACTACATTCATCATGGACCTCACTCTTGGTTTGCCAAGCTGTGTATACAGGAAATGAAAACATATAAGGAACATATGCACAAAGGCAATAAGAGAAGATAGGCTTCAGTAGCAGATAAAGCTTATCGATAAATTTGTCTTGATCCGAAAAGCTGATTTTTATTATGTAGGCTCTCTGTGACAAGCTAAAATCAGAGTTTCCCAACTTCTAGGTCCTAATAGCCCGACCAACAACGACGGTGATGTCGCTAATCTCACGGCTGAAAAGTATTCTCGGAATTTTTGACCGACTCACATTAACTTTATTGATGAAAACTTCATCTGTAACTGCACAGGAATTTCTGAGTTGAACCTGAGAGCTGACTTGATGTACCGGAAACTGCAACACCTAATATAGACACTTCTCCTGGTCCGGATATGGTTTATTCTACTACTCTGAGGAGAACAGCTTCAATCCTGGCAACACCGCTTAGCGTGATGTTTTCATTTTCGCTAAGCCAAGGCACATTACCGGGAATTTAGAAGCTGGCTCACATCACACCAATTCTCAAAATAATTCCAACCTACAAATAACATACCGGTGGCTCTTCTCTCTATACTTTAAAAAAATATCGCGTCCCTGATATATGACTGTAAATACGACTATTTATTATCCTTAAACTTCTTTTCACCCAACAGCATGGTGACAGATGACAGCGGACATACCTCGGACACTTCAAAGTGTAAAGTAGTCAATCTGAGACATGTTGCGGACCACAGCTACATCTTAGGCGACCCTACAATTTGAAGTCTTACGCTAACTGTGACAAAAATGCCTTTCGATTAGACCCTGCACTGGCAACATTGAAGCGCATTTTTGGCCAGTTTGACGGGAGAACTTTCCACATAATCTTCAACAGTTTCATTTGTCCCATTTAGAGTACGGAAATACAATATTTCCGCTCCCACTCCATAAGGATAGGGACACTGTGGAACGTATCCAACGGCGAGCCACGAAAGCAGTTTGGGAACTCAAATTCAAGCCTTATGAAGAGCGTCTCCAGTTACTAAACCTTTACTCATTAGAGTATAGGCGTCTTAGAGGTGACCTTGTAATGGCTTACAGTATCCTTAACACTTCTGGACATCCTCTTAAACAACTTCTTAAGTTGAGCTCCAAGACAAACCTAAGGGTTAACACGCAAAAACTGGAGACACAACATAAGAGAACAGACTGTAGACACAACCCCCACTCCTGAAGGGTTGTTAAATGCTGGAATTCACTGCTGGGTGAGCTAGTCCAGGAGACTTCCCAGGTGTCCTTTAAGAGGGTACTTGATCTATTTTTAGGGACTAAGGATGATATCTTACTATGATTTACCAATTTTTTTTCCTCATTTATCGTTAGTATACCTAGGTTCCTGCCTGGAGGTATCAGTGATCCACTACTACCAAACACAGAAGCTCGTTAAGCGAAAGCTACTTTTATTTCATACACAACCATATGAACAATTTGAGTATTTACACGAAACCTGTCCACATTCGACTTGATATTTTGTTACGACATCACACTAACATGCTTTATGATCAGTCGAAAGTTGTACAACAGCGACAATAACCTGGTTCTCCACACCACCGTTTCATGCAAAATTTGGTATGGATACTGTGCGTGTGGTGCTTATCAAAACTTTCCATTTCTAGCTAAGCACTCCGAAAAAGATTGTTTACTAGTGACAGACTTCCAAAATACTAGATATAATCAATACCGTCACTAAATTCGTACTAGGTACCACTTAAGTTCAGTCCCAACGCAAAACGTAGATGAGATAGCCAGAAGTTAATAACATAAAAAAGAAGAACGGACTATTGACAGACCTTCTACTCTTAACGAGTGGTCAAACTATGAAACCCACTACTGGCCGTAGTGGTCCAGGCGACTTCTCAAAAGTTCTACAATAGGACGCTCGACAGTTTGCTAAGAACTTAGTGCAGTGTTTTATTATAATTTACTAATATTTATCTTTTGCTCAGTAAATATACTTAGGCTTCTACCTGTAGACATCGTTGGCTCACTGCTACTAGATACGGAATCCTGTCAGATTGAAGCTTCTTCTATTTCGTACAAAACCGTTTGAATCGTTTGTTTATAACAACTAAATTCTGATTTATTAACCTGCGGTTTATTGACCGCAAGGTCGCGTTGCTGTCGAAGATCAGTCATTGGTGTGTTTCTACCTCCTATTCATATTATCTGTCTCCTTTGGATGACTCATAATCCTATATGTTTATCTCATTCGAAAGCACTTGCATATTTTATAGTGGTCGCCACATTAATATGTATTATTACATTCCCATACCTAGAATTTATGGTCATTAGACTAACATATATAACCATGGTTACAGAATAACCATAGCTGCTCTATGTCTCATAGTTATTTAATACACATAGTTCCCTTTATCATTTTGAAAAGAGCAAGAACAAACATTCTAGCAGAATAGCATGAATTCATTTTTATTTCGTTGGTTCTCGTCAGCTGCTTACAACCTGTGATATTTAAAATCAGAATTAATGGGTTTAAATTACTTACATAAAAGAGTTTGATTGGAAGTTATATTGAAGACATATTCATATAGTATAGCAAGGGTGTAAATAAATTTAATAGACTGAATGTTGTAAATATATACCTTATGTGATGAAAGAACATTGTGATAACAGTTCAAACGGTTAGAAACAAATAAACCTTGATAGGAATAAAATGAGTAGAGTTCAGTTGATAAAATAATGGTGTAATAAATGCAAGAAAGAGTTTAAAGAAAAAGAAAAAAATTACTAAGATATAACGAAGGAATATTAATCACCAAGGCAAGGAAAGATTAATAACCATCTCCTTTTGAACACATAAATCAGGCTTTTGGCGCCTGATAGCAACTGCTTCAGCAAACTTCAGAAGAATGGAGTTGGGCTGCTTACTAATCACCTTGAATGATTGTAGGGTATCGACCTGATGTCCTGTATCAAGAAGATGTTTGGTGATTGCACTATTTAGAGTCTTTCTTTCTCTTGTTCTGAGGCTTTTTGGAACATGTTCAAAAAATCTGAGATATGCCCTCCTTTCTGTTCGGCCAATGTAGCTGCTTTGGCAGGTACACGTAAATTTATAAATACAATTGGTGGTAACATGAAAAGGATGCTGATCAACTTTTGATAGAGTTATTGAGCATGTTGTTTTATACAGAATTTGAAGTTTGGCTGCCGGATAAGTTCTGGCTAGCGCAGTATTGAGTCTCCTGTTGATTGTGTTCGCAACCTCGTCACCTTTGAAGTTAAGACTTATAGTTATTGGTTTTTTATTGACAGTAATTACTTCAGTATTGTTTTCTTCACGCTTCTTATACTTGTCAATAAACTTTTGTGGGTAAAAGTTGTCTCGCAGGCATTTTTCCACCTTCATCAATTCTTCTTCGAGTTTGTCAGTGGTACATATCTTTTCTACCCTATAAAATAGTGTTTTAACTAATGCCTTCTTGTAACTGAGTGGACAAAATCTATTGAAATTCAGGTAAATGCCATTACAAGTACTTTTTCGATAAATCGGACGTTGGACTGTACCGTCTCTCCTACGTTTTATAGCAACATCAAGAAAGTGGAACATGTCATTCTGTTCGTGTTCCATAGTAAATTGTATGTTAGGATGAGCGTTATTGAAGTGTTTTAGCATGCGGATTGCATGCTGTTTATTGTTACAGACAATAAACGTGTCACCAACGTATCTAGAATATTCCGTCGTTTTGCTAATCGTCTGTTTAAGCACCATGTTTTCAAGATACCCCATAAAAATATCTGCCAGAATTGGACCTAGTGGGCTTCCCATTGCTACCCCGTCGATCTGACGATATATGGTGTTATTAAACTGGAATCGAACGTCTGTTGTGCACATTAATAGTAGTTTTTTTAATTCCGGGGCTGGTAAAGGTATGAGATCATAATTCTGACAAATTATATCAATAGTTTCAAGAAGTGGTATATTGGTGAACAAGGATGTTACATCAAAAGAAACCATGAACTTATCGGCAACATTCGTACGATTTAGTCTATCAGCAAACTGGAATGAATCTTTTAACGTATATGTTGCTAATCTTCGACGAACCGGTTCTAGTTTTTCTGCTATCCAGCGTGCAACAATATTCAGTCTATTAAATTTATTTACACCCTTGCTATACTATATGAATATGTCTTCAATATAACTTCCAATCAAACTCTTTTATGTAAGTAATTTAAACCCATTAATTCTGATTTTAAATATCACAGGTTGTAAGCAGCTGACGAGAACCAACGAAATAAAAATGAATTCATGCTATTCTGCTAGAATGTTTGTTCTTGCTCTTCTCATAGTTATGTTGGTACATCATCCTTATAGCATATGGCCAGCTGTTCTCGTGAATATATGTTACTTTCATTTGCTAACCCCGTTGAGGCATAAGCACCTACTAGACACCAAACTAATCGGCCGTGGTTTGTCCTTTCCAAATATTACTGAAATGTATTCAAGGCTTTAATGCTGGCCTTCAACTTCTGTAGACATGTTCTTTAGTTTGCCTCCTTTCACCTTGAACATCTTAAGCTAGAAGTTTCCTTGTGATTCAGTTTGGTAGTTACCGCAATGTACTAGACTCTCCTAACCTCTTTTCATTCTTCATTCTTGACAAGTCAGTCTAGTCTACTATGCTTCTCTGCTGGAGTTCCTGTTGTATCATGTGATCTTTTATATCCCCTCTTGTGGCTTGTTTAACTGTATTTGGCAAGTCGTCTTCATATTTCCGTTTATCATCTCTGGTGTCAGCCTTTACTCGTTCGTTCGATTCTGTACATTGATTTCTGATTTCGTTCGGCTGTTAACTGCTGTTCCATGATCTACCATTTTGAATTGTCTTCAGACTCTGTGGTGATCCATTGTGTTTGTGCTTTTTGGGGCTCAGCACCTTCTGGTTTGTTGAAAATGTGTATGCGACCAATATGGTTTTCAATAGTGTGGTCAGGTGAAACCCATTTTACTTTGCTTATGATTTTTTGGGGAGAAATACTGTTGCCTATGGTTATGCTGTTAACAGCATACAGACCTACCACTTTCACTATTCTCATTTCTTTCTTCCATTTCATGCTTCCCTTCGATGTATTTATACTCAGTGTTGTCCATTTTGACCTTAGCATTTAGGTCCCACATCAGAATCCTCAGATGTTTTCCTGGTTACTTCCGTAGCATGAACTGGTCTTCCTCCTTTGTTTTGAAGGATTCTTTCATGATTCTAAAGCCTTGAGTCTTGAACTATGTGGGTGCTTTTGTGGTTCTTTGGACATGATCAGTGCAACGGAAGATTTTCTTCTTCGTGACCAGAATACAGCGTTATCTCTTATTACGTTAATCTTTTCTGTCCAGACTATGTACAGTGAGTTTTTCCTGTTCTAAATTTGGTCAGGTTGTCTTCTCATTTTACGTGCTGTTTAAATGATCCTCCTAGTCCTTTACATTGTCTAGATATTCCATGTTTGTATGTTTATCATTGTCCTGATTGTCAACCTCTTCTCTTGCAAAGGATTTTGGCTTTCACCACAAGGCTCTGTAACTCCTCTGCGTGAAGACCATTAAATTTTCAGAGTAAAATTCAAATGAATTTTTGTTTGCTGGTGTTTTCGTAGTGATCTCTGTGCAAATTGAGATTTCTAGCCCTACACCCAGCCTTCCCTTTTTACCCATGCTTGGTACCATCAGTAATTCCATAGGAGCACCAGATTGAGTCTTCCCAGTACGCAGTACGGCGAATTTCGTATTTTTGGTGACTAATTGTTTTATTTTTGTGTCCTTACCGTTTTTTAAAATTTGAGAAAGTATTACACGAAAGTCAGTACCTAAGTTCTCAAACCAAGTTTATTACTTTCCAATGTTACCTCTTCTGACCAGTCAACTATAAAAAAATTAGTGTCTGGTTGATGACTGTCTTTTAGAGGTAGTTTATTCTGATTAAACTACCTATACTGTTTGTTAGTTAGTCCCATGTCAACCCCTGATTGTTTCACTTTTGTGTCAACTGGCTAGTGGTAATGTAGATGTGGCGAACTAATTGGCTAACAAGCAGTCACATTTCAACTTTTACATTGAAAGTCTGAATTCCACCCCATATATTGTTTTTTATGTGCCCGGCCAGCCTAGTTACTCACAAAGTCTGGTTTCATACTGAGTACATGGGTCTGTGCTTGATGTCTACTTTAATTATATATTACCACCTTTAACCTAACTACTCCTATGAATCCGGTGTTCATCTTGCTGTGCTAATGAGGTATGGCAACCTGGACCGATGCATATATGTGCCTGGTCCTACGTTGTAGCTGACTGACTCTACTTTAATCATCGGTAAATATGTATAAGCACTCTGACTTTTCTCACCGAACCAGGTTAAATGATGGGTGACAAAGTTCAAGGGCGCATACAAAGGAATCGTTTTAGCCTTCACATACTGACACCCTCCATCTTTAATTCCTACTATTCCTCCTACATCGACTTTCAACTATAAACCTCTTTTGATTTTCTCCTCAAGTGTCACCATGACCAAGGATTGTAGTGCGTAAAACACTGCCACAGGTCTACTGAAAGCCTGCTCCAAACTACACATTGGAGCCTTCAAAGTATGCACCCTGTGTCAAATCGGCCAACAGGCCTCCTTCGTTAAAATCCTAGAATCTCGTACCACTGATGTATCCCCGTTAATATTCGCCTATGTGCTGTTTGACTAAACGGCTCCGTAAGAACTCGGAAGAACAGGGAAACACGTCATTGCGTTTTCGTCAATTCTGCCTACGCTCCCACTGTATTATTTTATTTGAACACATAAATATTGGTATATAGGGGCACCGAATACATATGCGTCACACAAGTCACTTGATTTATGTGTGGGCCGTGATACTGCCCGGGTAGGTGGCTTAAACCGAACAGAAAGACATTTAGGTGGGTATTTTGGTATTCCGGCTCAGAGAACAGATAGTGCTGATTGTCTGCTGCAACTGTGCTCAGACAATGGTTTATTTTTAGGAAAAACTAATTTTAAGTTTAAGGAGAGACATTGTCTAACATGGCGACCCCCTGCACCAAACCAACGATGGACTCAAATAGACCATATTGCCATCATTAATCGTTGGGGAGGGTCGATAGAAGACTGCTACTTGTTCTGAAATATACATTTAGACCCTAGTCATGCTCTATTATGAGCACGAATTCGCTTGTGCCTCACTCGATGCAGAAAAACCACATTAAAAAGACCCATTAGAGTTGAACTTTGTGTCGAGAAATCCAAAAGTAAATTCCAGGGACAACTGAGGTCACACTTAGACAGCTCAGAAAGCGAGGTTGACCCAGATGTTGCTTGGAAAGATATACAAACAGTTGTGGAAACAGCAGCGAAATCTATTGGTAATTTGAATAAAAGGGTTGGGAAAAACCAATGGATTTCTACTAAGTCTATTGCACTGATAGATTCTCTCAGTCTGGTTTTGTCTGTATCATCCATTTGTGCTGAAAATTAGAGAGATAATTGTAATTCATTTCCTTTTTTTAACACAAAGTAAGACTATCTTTCTGATTTTACGGTTCATTTTCCTATGGTTAAAAGAATATGAACTTTACTATTTAAGTATTCTTTGTTAAAATAACTCAAAATTTACCAGTAATAGTTTGGCGTTCATAAAAGTATTCAGTGTAAAAAGGAATTTTTTTTAATCAAAAATAGGCTATATATATAACTTTATTTACTTGAAAGTATTCTTAATTCAGGTGAATGGAGTTGATGTCTCTTGAACAGAATATGTTTCCTAACAGTGATGATTGCAGTATGTTATTCTTATTTCTGAAGTATATTTTAACTAGACAATGATTCAGCCAATCAAGATAGTGCACCTGCTATCCACGTAGATGATGTACAACGTATGGAAGCTCGTCTTTTAAAGTTGTTGGATGAATTTAACGCTGGGACGTCATCGTTTGGTAATGAACTGCCACTCTTATTCAGTAAAAATATAGGTCCAAATTGTCCTTATGAAAAACTTGACTCAATACGAAATCAGCAAGAAGAACTTATGCGATTGCATTTTGAGCAAGATAGGAAAATGATGTCGATCCTCGAAACAGGCTCAACTGTCGCGCGGCGTCCTGTTAGAGCGTAATTAACTTTTGTCGAAATTATTCTTTTAGACTTTTAACGGATGAAGGTCGGAAGACTACAAAGGCAAATATTGATGCACTAGTCACACGAGTAAGTATGTGTGCATTGTTTTATACGACTTACTGTTTTAGCTTAAACGTAACCGTCTTTTGATTCTACTTCTCTATTCATCCTATTTGCTACTTTTTGTTATATCTTAACCATTTTTCTTCATATATAATGCGATATCAGAACTTCCTTATTAAACTTATAGAATCCTTTGCCGTGCTAATTATTAGTGATCTTCAGGATTCACCATTCAGATATTTTATTGCATCATGGTTCCTTGTCTTATCTGTTGTGTCTTAAATCAAGGAAATGATTAATATTCCCTTTGTATCTCATTTCTTAAGACTGTACAGGCCTAAAAACCTACTGGAATAACATTTTTATTTGAACCTCCTTTCTAATTCGTTTAGACTACTAATTTACATCTAATTGTTCATGAATTGCAGTTTGTTCCATCTACTTTAGTTTTTCGAGTTAAGTGCTATTTATTCATGTAATTTTGTGGTAGTAACTGTTATCGTCTCTTTTAATCAATTAAATGCATTATTTAATCTACTGACTGAAAGTTTATGCAGCAAACAATTAGAAACTGAGTATGCTATAGGTAGGTAATTTGCCCCTATATCTTAAAAAGTTGAGTCACTAAAAACTAGGAAGAATCATTCATGGAAAAGTTTGAACTGTTTCACCTATTTGAGTTTTGGCAGTTAAACACTGTAACCTCACACGAGCAGTGTGACTCAGTGATAAGTAAATGATCCTGTTTCCTTTATTTTTATTTAAACATATAAACATTGGTACAAGAAGTCACCAAATATATATTTATATATGCACCACACAAATCATATTATCTTTGTGAGGGCTGGGATACTCCACGGGCGCACAGACCGAAGCAAGTGGTCTTCTGAGGGGTCAAATTCACAGGGCAGTGGAGCAACGTTAGGAGATGCAGTCCCATGGTAGCCCGTGACCAACAATAGGTTCGTTTGCCTTTTGTTTCCTCAGGATCCTGGAGCCCATGTACACCACTGGTTTTGAATCAGGGTTTTCCAACTCCCCCAGGTGGATCCTCCGCATTCATCAACCGGGCCAAAGCGCCAGACATTCGCTTCTCGTCCTTTTAATTTCGTAGACATCACCCGCCCCTCGAAAAGACACTGAGTAGGACATGCACTTAGTAAGCAAGCTATATTTATTATTACCGTATGACCAGTTTTTAAATTTCTGTCGTATATGTATTAAAGTAGCGTAAAGTATGTCCCGTTCTTTTAATTTCTACCTCGCCTTTAGACCGTGTGAAAACAAGTGAGATCGGCGTATTACTCTATATTCCCTAGCGATTAGCAACTGTATCGGGTTGATATTTGTCAGTGGATCAAAACTTCCTAGTTAGCTTTTGAAGATTATGTGACTCAGTTATTCAAAATGTTAGATCTGCTTCGAGGCAAAATGTAGGGAGTAAAGTGCTTTTTTTCTTTAGGTGGCGTCAAAGGGATCCAAGGTCGCCTCAGTCCTTTTTTATGGTGATTCGATTATTTTTGGTAATTGCTGTTACTATCATTCATTTATTACCTGACAAGTAGCTGTCACTATTTTGGTTGAATGGAAGCATTTGTCTCCTAATATGCACTTACATACTCAAATTCTGATATACCAACTCAGTTGCCCGGTGGTTTTGTTTCTTGAAATCTGTTTGGTTGGGGGTTCAGGTTTCAATGAGTTATCAAGACGCCGAACTCAGTTACTGCGTTATTTTCTCAAAGCAAGCAACCGTAAAACTTACGGTTCTATCTTATCTCTCGTCATACCATTTTATGAATTTAAGTGTAATATGTTTATTGTGTTACTCAGTAAGAAAATCCACGTATATTTTAATGATGATTAATGTATTATCTCACTGTTTTTTAGCTGGAGTCTCTGAGTTATGCAATGTAAGTTAATTTATCTTACTTTTATTATCAATGTTAGAATCAGTATGTATATTGTATATCAGTTTCGTTGTTTTGCCTCATGTGATTTCGTCTCATCGAGTTATTCATATTTATTTTCTCGAAATTCCAAGTCCCGAACTACTTGAGTGGCAGAGTTTAGATACAATTCCCTCTTGACTTATTGAGGCTGACTGCCTCCGTTTGTTCAATGTTTTTCATACAACACACAATGTGGTGGCCACTTAATCTCAGAGAATGCATCAAATTTGTTTTACAGGCTTTACCACAAATAAGTAATAATTGTTGTTGTTTGTCTCCAGTATAGAGTTGGTCTCATTGAAAAACACAATTTGGCATATCTTTGAAATAAATTGGAACAAAGTGCATCTTAGGCTTACATCTAGCCTACAAAGTATGGCTCCTGACGAAACTACTATTGAGTAAGAAAGATTAGTGGTAAACTTTTAACACTGGGGGTATGGACGATGGAAATGCTAATTTAAGAAGAAGCTCTGCAACCACACATAGTTACCTTTCTCTTGTTAGTATCTTATATGATAATTAGGAGTATTTGAATTATAGTACGAACTAAGAATCCTAGAAATAACGTAATCGGGTTAAGAAATACTATATAAACACGAACGAAATCAGGCATTCAACAAGTACAAAAGAATCACTAGTTCATCCAAACACCACATCTTATCACATACGTGACTAGAAACCAACATCTATAATGCAAGTCTAGTCGGATTCAAAGTGGCTTCGGCCCCTAATTGAAGCTCTTGATTGACAAACTTCCAAAGATTGTTCTCAAGTCAAGTTGGGTCTTTGAACCCGAATTTCTCATACCAAGATGTTTTAAATTATATCATGTTCCTCCATTTAAAGGCGTTGTAAAACTCCGTCAATCGAAATGTTTGATGGCGCAATCGGTCACTGAATAACTGCCTTAGACGTTTGTCGAATCGCTATAGTTCTCATGGGTGTGTGATGGTCTCGCTATCGTGTTGGGTGATTATCTGGATATTTTGCTGAGATTTTGTCTTTTGGGAACAGAACTTCACCTGACTTCCACAGTATTTCAGATCTATCTGTAGCGTATCTCGGAATTCCATCACATACGTAAATTAGGATTAGGTTTTGTCTTTTTTTC
This sequence comes from Schistosoma margrebowiei, assembly GCA_944470205.2. Taxonomy (NCBI): domain Eukaryota; kingdom Metazoa; phylum Platyhelminthes; class Trematoda; order Strigeidida; family Schistosomatidae; genus Schistosoma; species Schistosoma margrebowiei. The sequence continues at coordinate 30,549,262 of OX104024.1, read as the reverse complement.
ATATGTGAAAATGATTTAATACTCTGCATCCAATACATATTTTATAGTGAATATTTAATTCACTTTTCCTTTCAGACATAATCTTCACTACGCTAATAGACCTCGATCGTAACATTCGCAAACTTTTGCCCAACAACAAATAGTATTCCGCTGATTTATTATTTTATCTTCTAAAGTTGTCAGTTAATTAGTAGTGATAACTAATGTAACTTTGAGAATTTCAACAGCACTGACTATCGATTTTCAAATTGTGACCAGAATGAGGTCACGAAATGGTCATGCGTAAATTGTCAGTTATTTGGTGTTCCCACTGTCGTCTATTTTACATAAATGTAACGAGCAGTTTCTTAACAGAAGGAACTTAAGTCATTAATTATTTATTACTTAGTAACTTAGCTTTCAATGACTTCAGCGTAATGGGATTCTTTCCCCCCAACTGCACGCAGTGCAGCACTGTCTGTTGATTATCCATAAGCATACAAAGCTTGACACAATGTAGAAAACATGGATAAATATACACTTCGCAGTTAAAAAACAGAGCAACTAGTATCCAACACTTACACTATTTTTTAAAAATGTACTCAATTTAGCAGTTATCGTTGTATAGAGACTAATGAGTAGAAATGTAGTGACTGATTGTATTGTGAAATATCTGTATTACAAAATTATCGACCCTTTTCAGACAAATAATCTTAAATGACATAAAAAACATGTGAGAGTATTAACGTTATGACTACATAAACCAAGATGGCAGGAATCAAGCTTCATCAACAGTTAAGTAAGAGAGGTTGTTGATGGAGTTATCATTTTAAATTTCCATCATTTGTAACCGAGTCAGCATAAATGCTTTTGGTATACTGTTCTTTCACTTGAATAGTTTCATGGTTGGTTTTCAGTATATTTTACGATTGTATATTTACTCGACCCCACTTATGACTTTAAAAAAGTATTACACTCAGTGCGTAACTGAGATCTTAGATAACATAAGGGAACTGCCCTTTGTTACAATGCATAGCGAAGCTAACTTTTTTCTCGTCTCTTTGAATATGATTTTCTCGATCAGGAAATGGTAGGTGAATAATTACATCTAATTAAAGTATACAATATCTCAACGCATCTAATCATCGCTGTAATACGTTTGCTGTGAAATATCGTAAACACAAAACGAATACTGCATTCTTGTAATTTAGGATAGTTAATCGACTGCCGTTCTTACCAGTGTATTTCCTAAACATTATTTTGTAATAATCTATGGGCCTTTACAACTTGAATCCTTGTTAGCAACTCATATGGTGACTTTAAACATATCACGGTCCATATATGTATCAAAATGTAAGGAATTCTGCAGAAACCTCAGGAAAATGTCTTTGATTCATCCATAAATATTCACTTAAACACGCATGGTTTTCTTTTTTAAAGAAAGTGCTATTGTCGAGCTATTAGTAAAACGGACCTTAAATCCACTTTAGTGTCAACCGTTTTTCGTGGCGGCAGCAGTCCGCTGTGCTCTCTGTATTTGGGACAGGACCTTCAAATCTACATATAGTCGTTGAAATAGTATTCGATTATAGCACTTCTCGTATATTTTGGGACCATCGAGCTAGCACTTCTGAGTACTAGGTATTACAAATCGGTTTATGAGGCAGTGATAAATCTTTGTTCATTGAGATGGCTAGGACATATATTAAGTATTCTAATCTGCTGACTACATCGACGCACGATGATGGCTGGTGTAGGACTAAGCGGGACTGAGTTATGTAAGCAGGTGCAGACTAACCAGTTGAGGTCCCAGTGATTATCGTAACCCATGTTTAAAGACTGGGTAACATGGTTCAAGGTCGTTGGTATTAACGCAGATGTATCCACTCCTTGTTGTCCTTTAAATCCTAAGTTCTTCCTCACTATTTCACATTTCTTTGGACGATAACCTTTATATCCAAAATTTTCCATTTTCACTAATACAATTAAAACACATTGTGTCACTGAATAAAAATAAATAGGATCCCGCGAAGATTTCCTTTTGGACGAAATTAATTAAACTGTACATTCGTATTTATGATTGTGTCGTAAATATATGTCTATAGGAGGATAGGAAAAAAATATTCAAAGCTCAAGTGACGTGACGTAATAACCAGGGGGTTAGAGAAGCATGTAATGAAGATAATGTACAGGTGAGAATTATGGAAGAGAGTTGTCCACTTTAACATAAACGTCATAACAATAGTTGGAGTGTAATCATGAAAAATTGTTAAAGGATAATAATAACTGATCAAGGTTTAAGATTACGAAACATTAATAAAAAGGAACTAATACAAACTACAAAAGAGAATTAGAGCCAAGAAAGGAAGAGAGGTTGGATGTATCGTCTTTGAACACAGAGTTCAGGCTCGAATTGGTGAATCGGTAACGTCTCAGTGGTGCATGAGTTTTTGATTTGATGTGCACAGAGTTAAATAGATGCTCCTGTATCGAACTAGTAAATGTCTTGCATTCACTTTCTTCCCTTAAGGATCAGGAGAATATGTCCCAATGACAATAGATAACAAACGACTTCAACAATATTCATCAGAAATAATTACCCGCCTAGCTCTGTCGATAAGGACATAAAAACATCGTGTATGGTGTCCAACTTAATACAAGGGCACGATGAGCGAACCCTAGGTTCAAAGACACATCAATTGTCGTTCCCATACTATCAGATTGTGTAGAAACTCCCCTTACAATTCCGGAGGTAGTCACCCACTTTTCCAACTTGAAACCTCGAGCCATCAGTTCGTTCAATTGTACAGGCTTTTCCGCATCTTCATTGAAGAAGAATATTAGGCGATCGTTCATGTGGTGCACCACGCTGCTATCATAGTCATCAGAGAATCTTTGAAGTGTTTCTAGCGATGCAAAGTTTGCATAGAAGTGGAAGAACACTGCATCAAAAGGGTGTGATGTAATCTGATATTCCACAGGTTTGTTTGCGAAATTGTTATTATTAATGGCTTTATTTAATGTTATATTTTGGTACAATATAGGATTCCTAGCACGAGGTATTTCAACAAGTTTCTCTTACAAAAATCAAAAAAAAAGAAAAGGTGAAAAAAAGATCTGAAACTGTACAACTTTCCAATTTACGACATGTTTGAGGATACAGGTTATTGGCTAGGCCAACTCTAATAATCTGTTCGTCACAGAGTATATTTACTAAGTAAGGTATTATAGAACTTCTATACCTTTGCTATTGGCATGGATTTTAATGTCGACATCTCGTCCTACTAGGATGCAGCCTGTTTATGTAGTAAGTCAGACTGAAAACTTTCTTCGATAACAATAACACATAAGAAGTCCATGAGAGATCACAGGAAAAGGTAACACCAAGATGACTGACCCTCAACACTGTGTTTACCAGTCTCCAATAGCACAAGCATTATGGGATTTAAAAAGGTGTCTAGGTGCTGTTTATGTTCCAGGCTGAATTTAACAGCTTGATATTTAGACGGATTAAGTATGAAACCACCATTCAATACCGGACAAAAACTAATCCATTCCTATGGGATGTAAAGAGGTAGGGAACGGCATGCATGGAGTGAGGTTGTTCGCATATTTCTGAAGTGTTTTCTATTGAAGACGGTGGGTCATGCATATTATCTCTAGATACTTTCTAAGGTATAGGGATTACCTTTCTACACATATTCGGTATGAGACTAGTTGAGAAGAATCCGTTAAAGCTCCTCATGAATGGATAACATAGAACGCCAATACATTTCTTAAAAAGCGGATTTGGGATCCCATTAGGTCCTAACCCCAGCTGCCAATTTTGGGGAAATTTGGCTCATTTCTGGGGAATTTTCAGGAAGCCGCTATCGTAAATTCTGGGGAAATGAGACCCAAACCCCGAAATTTTCCCTTTAACATTGATCAAGGTCATTGGGCCTTGGGGATTTCCCCAGAATTCCCCAAACATTGGTGAAGGTCATTTGAATTCGGGAGTTCCCCAAAATTGGAAGCTCCGGAAACACTGGGATGAATTAAGTGGTTGGAGACATTTTCGGACATCAGTTTAATTGGAACTAGAGACACAACTATTCTTCAAACCTGTGGATATGGGGAGCATGACATCAGATGATTGACATACGAAAGGCATATTTAAATCACAAACATTCGGCTGGTTATCGCCTCCAGTGTGCCTGTCACCTAAAAGTTCTTTAAAGAGTTTGTACATACATGGAGTTTTTACGAGATAGGAGTTTCTGAGTAAACATAGATTTGAGACGTCTAATCTCGTACATTCTTTGTTTAACCTCCGTAGTTGTTTTAGCTGTAGAGATGTAAGTCGAACAAAAGTTTCAAAAAAATGGTTTGACTGGGACAACAAATATCAAAACAAAATTTAAGATAACAAGTGATGACATCAGTAGTGTTCTCGGTGAGACTAGATTATGGACGATATTTGAGCGACGTTAAAGTGATCTTGAGAGCGTTCACCTAATAAATAGCACCAAGTAGGGTTATAAACCTGTGTGCGGACTTTGGATTGTGGTTCACAGTCATTGTTTAAAGTTAGAAATAATATCTATTGTTTTCTATCAGGAAACTAAGTTGATGAACGAATTTCGCGTCAAAATCCGAGACCAGTTTTCGTATACCTTATTGGTTCGTCCATTAATTATGGTCTTGCCTTTTTTTCAATGAGTAGTCTGAAAATAATTCTCAGTTACTCGTACAAAACATGGTTTTCAGATTCTGGATATTTTTTGAGTGATTTCTATGCCTAACTTTCTGATGTAAGATTGGACTCTTTTCATGATTTCCGTATACTTTAGGTGAAACACGAATTATAGAGTGATCCGAGTTAAATAATGGAGCACGTTTACGAGTCACATGTGTGCCCACATCATTGATGAATGGAAGCTATAGTCACATGAATTGAAATCAAAACATGCAATTTAAAGTGAATCACTGAAGGCAGTAACAGTGAATTCAGTGGCTTCATCAGCAAAAGCAGATAGCGCAGACGATGTGCAGTCTGAAGTCATGTAGATTTCGGTAACATAAACGTATGTGTATTTATTCGGGTGTTTTGGACGGCATCTTAAAAGTTAGACAATCGATAAATTCATCAGAAAACTTGGAACATGTGAAAGTAGATCGACACAACTTCATATTTACAAGCACAGATACATGGCCACCGCACATCTTTTTATTGCTTTATCGGTTCTGACGATATATATTGAAATCACGTAGTGATACTGTAGGGCCAGTAAAATGTCACTAAGCCCCAGCAATACATCAGGTTCACGTGACAACGTTGCGTTTGAAACCAATCCAGCGAATTGTAATAAGCTTTTTCATAAACGCGACTGTTTAGGTTATATGATTATTAGACATAATGAGGTGTTAAAATAAAATACAGATAGCTTGTTGAAATATTTAGAGAGCAGAACTATGTAGCCCGGGTACTTAAGCAGGCCGCCACCACCGTCTGAACATCAAAGGAAACTTAGTGCTCCGCGATGAGGCTTTATGACCTTCACCTACACAAAAGTTCCTTCTACATGCGCAGAAATGGCGACAGTTTTTCTGCAGAGATGTAATAGGAAACTAACTGAATCTGCTGTTGCATCTAGACCTCAGTAGAATAGGTCATTCGAAGACATATCATGCACCTTAGCAGCATGATCCAACACCACACACACTTCCCTTGGTTTCTTGAGGTTAATATAACATGATGCGGCAAACATAATCATGGATGGCGATTCGAGTTGACGTGCATCTCTGGAACTACAACTGCATACCCCTTTTCGACCTTGTGGTGTACTCACGAGTGTAGCTTCCCTGAACATCTTTATCGTATAGAAATCGACGTCCCAAGATTACTAAGATTTGCCCAGCAGTTATGTAACCCCCAGAAACCACATTTCATTCTATCTTCCATGCTAAAGTCAGATTAGCTCGAAGTTGCCCGCCGTCTCGTTTAAAGGACTTTGAACGGCCTTACACGAGGTGGCTTTTTCCTATTTCAATTGCTTTTGGTTTTGAAGATGCCGCAGATATTTGAGGTTTGACAACGCTTCAACCATAAACATTTTGTACTATGAATCGTACCCACCAAGTGAAATCAAATGTCAGGAACGAGAAGGTTCGATGATATATTTGTACGTTATCAATAAATCGAGGATCGACTGAGACGGGAACGAACTCCTTTGGGAAATAATGGATTTTTACGATAGATCACTCGAAATGCTTCAGATTTATCTACATTATGACCGCTGTCAATTAGCCGCGCCAAGATATAACTGCATATTGTTTTCACCTGGCCCTTCATAAATCAAGCTGGTAGAAGTTCACTCATTCGTTGGTTAAGTTACCTAAAATAACTCTCCACAGGACCAGCTGAATTTGTAATTGCAAATTGAGCAGACCAACTCAGACAACTTATCCTTCGTTTGAGTAGACATCGCTGATCGACTCAAGAAGGTCAACGCAAGATTGGCTGCGTAGAATGTCCTGCTTATTACTTTCGTTAACTTATCTTTTAGAGTATCACTAGCCACATCCCCGTTCAATTGTAGTTTCATATATAACGGCTTGTTTCGAACGGTTGAAATCCCGACCGAAGCTGCTACCTTGACGCGGTGGTCAGACTTGCCTATCTTCATAACCCAACAAAGCTATATTGGCTGGAACATATGTTCCTGTAGGTTCTACCATGCCAGGTCGATTGGAAAACGGTAAGACTAAAAGCAGCATCTCAAAGTCTGAAGGCGAAGTCGTACTGCTGACTGTAGAGGGGTGTGACAGCAGTAAGGTGTTTGCCTCGGACAACCAACATGACAGCGATGTTGCCTTCCCACATGGAGGGGTGGTGCTAGAAAAGGTCGATCCTAAAAATGTCACACCTCACGTTGCCTCACGGATTTCCGTCTCCGGCGGTAAGGCCCTTTGAAGAACGGAGCTAACTCATCAAAAACCTCCCACAAAAGAGCCGTGCGCGACCGGCCTCAAGCAGTTGTCCCTTGAGCTCTGCGGTCACGCTCCCATGTCGTTGAGACCAACACTAATCCAATTTCCCTTTCAGGTTCCTCAAGAAATACCCTTCCATGTTGTGGGCAGCCGGGAGGTGATATCAGCCCTCATACCCGTAACAGCGCACGAAACCAAGTTGGTCACATTCAAATCCTTCTTACACCTCCTTATATCTCTCTTTTCTCCATGACTAACCCTCTTCACGATTCTTTATCACCTCGCACCGCTAAGGTAAACGATTTGAGTACGCGGAACGTTATTCCTGGTCTCCTAAAACCACGCTCTAAACTACATGTGGGAGCTTTTAACGTGCGAACACTGTGTCAAATAGGACAACAGGCTTCCTTAGCTAGGACTTTAGAATGTCGAACCATCTTTATGTGCTGCGTCTCCGAAATGCGCATACAGGATCCGAGTAGCGTCATTCATCTGACCTCAACTTGCCAAAATAAAGAACCGACTCGCTTCACACTTCGTGTATCTGGAAGCCCAGATGCTGCTTCTCGTGGACTCGCCGGCGTAGGCATAGCATTGAGTCCCATAGCAGATTTAGCTCTCTTAGAGTGGATCCCAGTAGACAGTCGTTTGTGCGCTGTCCGACTAAACGGAACAGTTAGGATCCGAAAAGATAGGAACACTCGTCGTTGCCTCTTCGTCGTCTTTGCCTATTCTCCCACTGACTGCAGCGCAGATGATGTAAAAGATGAGTTTTACAGAAAGCTTTCCGACCTTCTCCGAAAAGCTAGGCGCTCAGATGTAATAATAATGGTCGGTGACTTTAATGCTCAAGTACGTAAACTGAGCGAAAGGGAAAGACACCTAGGTGGATCTTATGGTGTCGTGGCTCAGAGAACAGATAATGGCGACCGTTTGTTGCAGCTATGCTCAGATAATCGCCTGTTCCTTGCAAATACTAACTTTAAGCATAAGGAAAAACATCTTTTGACATGGCGACCCCTAATTCGTCCCAACGTCGGACCCGAATAGATCACATCGCTATCAGCCACCGATGGATGGGCTCGATAGAAGACTGTCGCTCATTCTGGAGCACATGCTTAGATTCAAATCACGCTCTAGTACGAGCGCGTATTCGCCTGCGTCTTACTGGACGTAGGAAAGACGCTGCAAGTAAATCTCTTAGGGGCCTACTTAATGATAATCAAGCTAAGAGTATATATCAGGAACAACTAGGAAAACAGTTAGGCAGCCATGTATGTGATGCCCACCCCGAGGCAGCATGGAATGATATCCGTAAATTTGTGGAAACAGCAGTGATATCTGCTAGTACGGTAAATCATAAGGTTAGGGAGAAACACTGGATCTCAGCAGCATCTATCGCACTGATAGATGCTCGGAAACTCATTCCACCTGGCTCTGAACATAGTGAAGAGCGGACTCAGCTTAAGCGCAAGCTGACAAGAAGTCTACGTAATGATCGTGAACAGTGGTGGATAGCAAAAGCAAGAGAGATGGAAAAGGCAGCGGCAATAGGTAATAGCAAACAATTGTTCAGACTCGTTAAGGAAACCGGTATTAGGAACCCGACTGTGGGCGAAACAATCTCAGAGAAAGATGGACATATTATACATTCTCAATTCAGGAGATTGGATCGATTGGCAGAACACTTCAGGGATCAGTTCAACTGGCATTCAGCCACACTTCGATTTTTCCAGTCAACCTGAGTGGCAAGTTAATGTAGGTCCTCCGCCTCTTTACGAAGTTAAAAAAACTATCGGAAATCTGAAGCGAGGGAGAGCAGCAGGCCCTGACAGATTTAACCCTGAGATTTTAAGGATGGTGGTTCAGTATTTGTGGTGAAATTGACTGAGGTCTTAGGTAGAATTTGGGAACTGGACGTAATCCCATCTGACTGGTCTCAATCACTGATTGTGCCAGATTTTAAGAAAGGACAAAAGTCCTCTTGTGACAATCACAGAGTAATCAGTTTGACTAATATAGTGTCTAAAATATTAGCCTCAATAATACTTCGACGCCTAACCAAAGCTCGTGAAGAGCAGATTAGAGAAAACCAGGCCGGTTTTCGACCTGGACGTGGTTGTATAGATCAGATATTCACACTACGTCAGGTTCTAGAACACAGACACACGTTTAGACGCCCCACAATGGTAGTATTTCTGGACCTTAAGGCGGCATTCGACTCTGTTGATCGTAAGGTTCTATGGCAGTGTTTGTCACTGAAAGGAGTACCAAAGAAGTACATTAACCTTATAAAGGCTCTCTGCTCGAACACAACTGGTAGAGCGAGAGCTTATGGCTAACTGTCTTCAGAATTGATTACCTCGAGTGGTGTTCGTCAGGGCTGTCCACTCTCCCCATTCTTGTTCAACTTTGTGGTCGACGTACTTTTAGAGAAAACACTCTCCTCATCTAAATTTCCAGGGGTTGAACTTCTACCAGGAGGTTCACTTGTTGACTTAGAATATGCCGATGACATAGTCTGACAAAATGCAGAGTCTTCTGACCACTCTAAGCAACAATGCAAGCATGTTCGGGATGCGATTCTCTCCCTCGAAATGCAAAATGTTGCTTCAGGATTGGGTTGCATCGACACCCCAGCTAGTGATAGGGAGTGAAGTAGTTGAGTGTGTCGACCGCTTCACTTATCTTGGAAGTCTCATCAGCCCTTGTGGTCTGGTGTGTGACGAAATCTCAGCACGGATACAGAAGGCTCGACTAGCTTTTGCCAACTTGCGTCATTTATGGCGTAGGCGAGATATCCGTCTATCAACCAAAGGACGGGTTTACTGTGCAGCAGTACGTCCCTTCCTACTTTATGGCAGTGAAACATGTCCGGCAAGAGTAGAGGATATTCGTAGACTACTAGTATTCGACTATAGGTGTCTTCGAACCATTGCTCGTATATCCTGGGACCATCGAGTAAGTAATGCAGTTGTTAGGAAACGGCTACTAGGTAAGGATGGCAAATCAATTGATGAAGTAGTGAAACTTCATCAGTTGAGATAGCTGGGTCACGTGTTACGTATGCCCAACCACCGACTGCCTCGACGTGCGATGTTCAGTGGCACATATATATATATATATATATATATATATATATATATATATATATATATTTGGAGGATAATTTATGTCACTTTATTTATGAGGTTATATTTAGATCAGGAGATTTATTACACTGGGTAGAAATAACATTAGCAGTAATTTTGCAGACTTCTTGTTATGAAATTACCATAGTTACTAAAATAAAAATGAATCACTACATAGAAACATCAAAATTTATATTAGCAATTATGTCAGCTTCATTTTGAGCAGACCTAGAGGCTTTTATGGTAAAAGTTGGTATGGAAACGAATCACTGGTCATCGTCAAGTTTCTTAATTCAACATAGGACACATAATAAATTATGATTATTAGCCTCTAATGCATACTTATAAATTGACGAAATTTAATCATTCAGTTTAAATTGGATGAGATGGGGCAACGGTTGACGTTCTCATGTCCGATAAAAAAATATAAATTCCGTCGAAAAATTAGAAAACAATCTTTTCTTGGGTTAGATGATATCCTGTGATCAGTGATCACCAGGCGACAACACATTCAGGGACAACTTGTTTTTAAACTGAAGTATTGAAAACAAGACTTTGGTAACATTAAATTTTTTTGGGGAATTCTGTCAACTCTGCTACAGATATACTAAGCGATACAGAATAGAAATAATGAACTCCCAAAATCACTATTGTCAGTCAGTCACAACGTAGAACCTATATGTATGTACATCGGTTCAAGTTAACGTACCGCATTAGCACAGACATGAAGTCGTCTGGCCAAATCCCAGATTAGTAGACGTAGCACAGTATCAGTCGTAATAGGAGATATGAGACATCGAAGATACAACTCGGAAAAATGTTAATTAGTGAAATAAGAATTTAAAAAGTCATGAGGGATTTAGAATCCCAGGATTTGGAGAAAGACAAAGAATGAATGAATGAGTGCCATTTAAAACGATTTTGAGCCAATTCATACAGTCTCTAACCATTGGTTACGATAATCACGCGAAGCCCATCCAAGCAGTCTACACATAATAATATGGCGAAGTTCAGTTGTCAGCGTCTGCACAGACTGATGCCATTGTTTTCGTTTGGCCGTCTCTAGCTCTCTTCCAGCCTGCTCCTAGACCACAAAAAAATCGTTCGTCGAAGTAGACGGTGGTCGGTTATCTTTGGAGCTTTCGTGATGTTAGTCTGGCTGAAAATGGTTGGATCTGCAGAGCTTCGGTGAGATTAATTTTATCTGTTCTTTTGAAACCTGCCCTCTTTGAGTTGAGGATATTAGGCGACTCTGTGTTTGATTGTCGTTGTCTCCGAAGTATTGCTGACATCCAGTGACAGCACCGTGTTAGTAATGCAGAGGCTCACATTGTGTGTTCGGACACAGAGTCGATAATTCAGCTAGTGTCGCTATTTTTAGACATCTACTTCGATGATTTGAACATGTACTACAAATGCCATCCTAGAGAATTTCATGTCGTGAATTATTTGCTCATGATGAGACCGGTTGGAAAAAGCGTACAGTTGGTTAGTGTATGACATAGTGTTGGGTTATGAAAGAAAACTGTACATGACTTGCTTCTATTGGTCCTTGACGACTTCCTGGCTAGGGTCATAGAGATGGTAAAACACAGTGGCTCGAGACTGTATCAGACATGGCTCAGGATAGAAGCCAGTGGCGATTCTGATGTGACTTTCTTTTACTTTCTTCAAAGGAAATCCAGGACGTAACTTCTGTAACTGGAAGGATTCTTTCTGGTTGTACTTTTGCCAACTGAACTGCCTATCACATTATTACTATTTCACTTTCATACACTCGTTTCTGTTCGTTATTGTTTCCCTTTTTCTCATACGTGCTTCACATTTTCATTGTTATTGTGTGGCGCATATGTATTTAGTGCCCTTTTGTACCAATATTTGTGTTCAAACAGACAAATAAATAAATAACCGGTCTTTTTATATCCTGGTGCTACGAAAGATCTATCCTAGCACTGGCCTTATGTTAGTAAGGGCTCTTTCTCCTCCCCAATCTTTGTTTTAGAAACCAATGTGCTTCAGGCTTGTCACGACTCATAAGCGATATAACTTCGCCATTCACCAGCCCCATCTGAGTTAAGTCCACATAATGGAACCGTTTTCTAGCACTGTCGTTCACAGGTTTACTTGGTCTATGTACTGGTAAGTCACCCACTATGACAGCCTGTTCGATATATATGCATTCGTTTTCGTCTAATGAGTAAACTTCAAAGGCTTTGATCGTCAATTAGGCCAACTTATTTCCGTTTACTATTTCAATGATAATCGTCGGACTTTCTGACGATAATCCTAAACGTCTCTCGGTTTTTGACTTGACCAGGGTAGCATTTGAGCCATTGAATAGAAAGGCATATGCACAAGCTTCTTTGTCTCCAGTCCTAAGGTCTAGAAACACGCTTTACTTGTGATTCTGTGTACCTATGATGACTTTCTTTTAACTACTCACTGTAAGCGCCCCGAACTCCTATGGGTTTATGAAACAGTGGTTAACGCTAATCCCGACAACTCTTGATATTGCGCCCGACATGACCTATACAATCCACTGATCAGTGACCTCTAATAACACATGAAACCGAAATCCTTTGTTCTCCGACTTCCGCACACCTATAGACAACTTTTAATGTGGAGAACCGAGAACAACTATCAGTTAGGTAACTTTTCACACATGTTACATGATGGCTTGATACCAGTCTTATCGAATGATAGCTCTTGTGTGGGACAGGTTACAGTGATCGAAATTCGTTTGCCACTTGTTGTTATGCACTCGAATCTTCTTAGTAATGTTCTTGCGCTCGACATCTCAAATTCTTACAACTAGGCAAATGTAGGTTCACGACCATTTGCTATTACCCTTCCAATTGCTTTAACTCCTTTCACCTGTAACTCTGGAGGCACTTCTTTACAATGCTTGCAAGGGTTTCTAGAGAGCTGATATCCACTGAGTAACCTCCATCTTCTAAGATACATGAAAACCTTCTATTTTTATTTCTAGCATAAACAGAGTTTCCGTACCGTCGATCTTTAAGCAAGAACCTTCAGTCGAATCTTTTAGCAAGGTCCGGCTAACTTCGTGTATTCTATAAAACAAACGTTTCATTTTATCACATGCTCTACGACAACCATACGACGGTGGCAACTTGATGCGTTTCTCTATGGCCCATCAAGCATCCTTTTTACAATTACTTAACCAGAAAAAGGGTTGCTCCCAACCACTTTCAACTTTGGATACAACATGCAACTCAAGATGTCTGATAAATTTTCAGCACTCTGTTGGTTGAAGATCAAAACTACTTAGTTCTACCTCCGGGAGCTGAAACCCCCATTAGGCGATAACAAGGTTATTTTCCTGTCATTTCTTTCTGGAGAGTCCAACATATTTGATTTGCTATTAGTCCTTACTTCTTTAAACCATTAGTTCTCTTCATAGCTGTGTGATATACTATGTGAACATCTAACATATAAAACAAACTTTTCAACTATCTGATTTGCTTGTAACATGGATCTAGTAAAGACAGTGTATTCCAACCATGGGCTTTGATTAAAGCAGTATTCATACTCACCACAAACGTAAGAGAGCCTAACATCACAAAAGGAGGGAGGGGGGCGTTACTGACCAGCAAACATGATGGTGGGGAGATAACTTCAATCCATTCATGTCCGAAGGGCAGAACATTTTGTTTAATTACGGCTTCTTATGGTTTAGTGGGATGTTACGAACTTAAGGTATTAATACTGATTTATCATGCAAAATACCTCTTTAAATCGTGTTACGAACGTTGATTTGGTTTCACTTCCTACGCAGTAATCCTATTACAAGCAAACTAGACAATTCGATAATATACGAAACCTACTCAAGACCCTATGATACCTAAAAATAAAATAAATAAATAAAATAGTAATAATAACACACAAAAAGATGAAAAGGGCTCCAACAGCTTCGATAAAAAAGGAAGATAGTCAATTGTATATCACAATACTGTTTTTAGCACTATATTTTATGACCACACATAATCTCATACTTTAAGCTCCTTTCTGAATCCCCTCCATTTGTCAGTTGTATGTCCACTCATACCTTGTTTACACTTATTTTCTTTTACCTATCAAAATGCTCTTGCTTAACAAATACCTTAATAAAAGAAAATTAGACTGAGTAATCATATCTTAAATATTCCTTCATGAATATTGGCTACTCTGCCTCACGTCCTTTATTTTACTTGCTCCCTCATTCAGCCCCCTTGAGATATGAAACGGGTGAATTCATCCTGCACCATCCTTAAAGCCTTGGATATTCCAAAGGAACATAAGGTTGTGATTTCGAGAAGCTCATATCTTCAATGGAGCTATCCTTGACCATCAGTTGCACATTCGCAACGTTAATTTCATGAAGCGCGCAAACGGTGATACTGACTAAAACCATCTACATTCATATCTTTTAAATTATCAACCCAGCTGAATAATTTACTACAGTGGGTGCTGTATCATTTGTAAAAATTTGATCGTGCCCGTAAACTGGCATGTCTCATGAACAAACTGTTGTTTAAGAATAAATTATTATTATCATCATTATATTTGGTTTTTCCGGAGACAATTTGTCTCTAAGGTCACGATAAGGATGGCTGACGGAACGGCGAACCTACAACTGTCATTTGCCATCAAAATTGGAATCACAAGATTCGTTACCACTCATGTTTCGTTTCAGCCTCAAGGACCGAACTATCTTTTGAGGCACAGAAGTTATTTGCCCTGTATATCACCTAACTTCCTAATTTCTGACGTTCATCTTTCCCTCAACGGTCTTTCTCTCAACTCTATCATGGTGATTCTACAGCTAGTTTTACTATGTCAACCAATTAAACTAACATCAGTGGCATTAAAATGCATCAAAAGGAACTTGCCATATATCTGAAGATACATCTGCTTGCATTACTTCATGATGAAAAACTAAACTTAGGGCGAATTTCTCGTTGCGCTTACCAGTCATTTTGGTAGTTGTTAGATTGGTCATTACTGGTTGTTTGAAATATGTAACGACCGACATACCAATATTCCGGTTGAATGCAGGACTAAGAAAAATCAAAATTCATTCACTTTGGCCAGACTACGTTCTTGTGTGTAGCGTATAGAGAGTTTTTAAGTGACTATTTTTAAATTATATCAAAACACAAAATCTTTGTCCAATTTAATCGTCCGTAATTTAAGAAAGTGAATAAATTATATTAAAAGTACAGAATACATCAAACGGTAAAGCCTACGCTATCGAGTTAAGCTTCTCTACGACAAAATAACGTGGTCATTTAACAAAAGTTCGATGCCTGAGAATCAACAAGGATGTTTTCAACGAGATGGGATCAGATGTCTAACAACATGGATTCCAGTAACCCTTTTAAGAAGACAATCGAACGTTAAAAATCATTCACTGTACCACGCCGTGACCCTGATTTTAGTCAAACATTACCTTGCTGCCAATGGTTCAGCAACATGCAACAGTAAATGAAGTAATAAAACGTAAGCCTTCAACCAAGATCAAATAACAACAGCTTCTATGAGGAAGACTAAAGAATATAAAGTGCGAATAAAAGAAACCTGAATAAAGGTTAAATAAACAGATATGTGACAATACTGTCTAATGAAGTGCTTTTTTCTCTTTACAGAGGCTCTCATCTCAAGTTTGTTGATCAGCGACTTTTGGCATATGTAGCAACATTCATGTCCCTGAGCTGTGTTGAAATTATATGTGCAAGGGTCAATCTTAAGTTTATCAGTTTATTAGGTCTCCACGTTTATGTATAGCCTTTTTTCAAAGTGTTGTAAGGTACAGTAACATCACATCGATCTTGCTGTATGGATTTGCTATGAAGTGCACTTCAAAACGTCTAGTTATGAAAATAGTTGCCTATGAGCACCTTGCACTGCCACTACTACTTATTCAGCAAAATATTGAGGTACATATCTCTGTCCAAATCCCCTGTTGACAACGACTGGACTTATGATGATGAAGAAAGACTTTGGCACTTTCTATAGATGGAAGTGATCCTCTTTCACTATGGAGAGCATTTGAGTTCCTTGATGGCCTGACGTGTATACTTCTGTAGCGTGGTGTCGAGTCGCAGTTGACTATGAACACCACTGCAAAGGAACGCGTGCCGAAATATCAGAAGGCAGTTGATGGCTGTAGTCGAGATGTATTTGTTGGTGGTTTCGTGGTATAGAATGAATACCGAGATCGTGCCAGGATACAAACTATCAACGTCAATTGTTACTCCCATAATTTATCTCTGATACGTTACGTAATAACATGTCACTTCAGTACAAAACAATGCTACCTATAATGCATATAACGTTTTATGGCTGGATACAAACAAGTTATATAATATTCATAGTTAGGTTAACGCTGAATTGTTTATACTTATATTTTATAAACGACTACGGACATCTATGTTCAACGTCACCATAATCAAGGAGGTGAACCATATATAATGGGTTTTACGGCTTATTTTAATGAAAACTCAATCTGTGATCTATTTTTGACAAAAAATGGTGACTTTTACTTCTTTGACTTTGTATTGTTAAAAATAACCATATTACATTAACTACAGATCTACTTAGATGGTGTGGAAGAAATACATCAAACTGCTAATAAATTGGAATAAAAACTATGTTGCAAGCACAAGTATTACAAAAATTTACGTGTGATGGAAAAAAGGCCGTTAATAGCTGATAAATAACGACACAAAAAATCCATGACAATATGTTACATGTGCGCGAAAACCCTTGGCTTAACACGCATAGTGTGCCAGCTTAACCGGATTCGCGCGAGGTCATAATCAAAGTAAGTATAATGAATGTTTTAAGCACGGTTAAACAAAGGGGACATTAAACAGTCACTGGTGCAATTGGTTATAATAATAATTGTTTTCATTAAACCAATCGTGTTCTAGTGATAAAATAAGTCATTACACTTCTTGGGTGCGAAGACTTGGTTAGTGTTTGGCCTCGTACAGTTAATCTGTGGTGTGATTCGCCTGCATTTGGATCAAGAGCCGCCCTACGCACGGACTACAGACCGAGTCTAGATGGACAACAAATGGCTGAGCTCAATTTCAGTGAGTATTCTTGGGAGACATTTTGGGACGCTGAACGTCGAGTATCTAACCTAGCAGCCTGTTTGTATTCAATGTCCATGTCAACTAAGGAACATATGCAACCCACTGCATTATTCAATGAAACAAGAACTGAGTAGATGCTTGCTGCTCAGTCTGGCTTTCATTTCAAACGACTTGTCGCTACTTTGTATGCTCTTGTTGACAAGGCATTGATGCGCGAATCTAATGAAACTGAAGCTGTGGTTATATTCAAAAGCGATGAGCTCCTATCAAAAGCGATAAAAGTGGTTCAAAGATGCCCTTCAATTTAAAGTATTATCTATTTCAAATATGAAGTTGTTAATAAGGATTGTTACACGGAAGTTGGCAGCCTGACTGAACCATCTGGAAGTGCTACTACCTGTCTTGTAGAAGCACTGACAAAAAACCCATCAAATTTACATCTACGCTATATAATTGAAGTCGAACGTTTCGAAGCTGTAGTAATCATAAAAGATAAAGAAAGGCAAAAAATGAGTGGTTGCACACTGATTACAAGGGATAATAGTCACTCATTAAACGGTTATGAAGGCTTATGGATACCTTTTGCATCAGAACATGCTAGTCCCTTAGATTTGGATGTGATGACGTACATAAGTGGATCAGCGGGTCAACCTAAAGGAGTTGAAATGACACATGAAAATTTAGTAAGTGCCATAGCTAATCGTCACTAGTAAACATGCTCAGTGAAGCCTAACTGTTCAAATCACTCGACACTGACTTTTCACTAAGAGAAATTACACACATGGGTTCATCACGCCGTATTCTTAGGAGAGTCTTAATATCTAACAGTCTAGGTGTCTGCTCATCATTATGAGAATAAACTATATAAATGAGTGAAAATGTTCGAGGATATAAAAGATAATATCGTCTTATAGAAAAATGAAAGGTAATATATAATATTACAACAAGGAACAGATTCACAAATTGTCGTTCGGGCTCACCGTTAAATATGTGTGGTGGACCAGATAGATATGAACGTGAAAAATATCAACAAAGTTACCAAAAATCAATAGTAATATTAATATATACCAGTTAATTGTTACAAATACAATAAAAATTTGAAACGTCACTTAAATTGACCAAATGTTGCGTGTTCTGGTTGGGTCCTGTATTGTAAATCCACACTTATAAATGCTTGGTGATTCTGATCGTGTTGACGAACTCTCCAGTGATATAATCCAACATAGTATGTGATATATTCCAATTACAGTCTATAAATGTAGATAGTATTTGATTTAGACTTCAGTTAACTCAATCACAAATGAAGATAGAACGAGGAATGTGTGAGAAGCAGTGTATTTTTTAGCCAGCAACGGTATGTCACGCTATGTAGTTGCACAACGGAGTGTCATCAAGGTCATCTACTAAAACAACAGTTACAGTCATTTACTGTTAAATATACATACAGTGAAAGGTTGACAAAATAAATACAAATAATATTAAAAACTATTTACAAAATAAGCTTGTCAGGCCTATCTCCACAGATGCAACAGGTATTCAGCGTCTCACAATGTTTTTGTCTGCGACAACTTTGAAGTCAAAGGATACTGACCCAGTTAAATCAGAAGTTAAGAATGAATGAGTTTGAATATATATTTGGAAAGTTGCAGATATGTTGGGAAACGTTTGATTCGAGGAGGCTAATATTGACGCGTAGCATAACACTACCATCCTCTACTTGGTGCACATGTGTGGCCGAGTGGGTTTAGTCAGGGTGTATCCGATAAAACTTAAGAGGTCAGCATCAATTTCGAAAAATTACAGAAGTGCTTATTTTGGAGAAGTCCTTGCTGCTACAATACTAATACAAAATAGAAAGTTTTCCACAGGGTTAAATGTGTGCTTACAAATGCTTGCAGCCTACAAAATAAAATGGTGGAGCCCAAGACAATGGTAGATGCCATTGCTGTCTCAGAAACATGGTTAACATCAGAAAGGTTTGATATTGAAATTCGGTTGGCTGGGCTTTTATATCTAATAGGGATAATAGACTAAACCGTAGTGGAGCTGGGGTTATCCTAAACACAAAATGTACCTTAACTATACGAGCTATCAGAGTGTTGACACATGAATCAGGGACATGTTAACTGGTGCGTTACAGGTTGAAATGTAGATGGCAAGATATTGAAATAGTTATGGTATATCGCAGTCCAAAATGCGTAGTGAACGATTTTCTCCTAAGCAAACTTAAGTCCTGGTGTAATAGGGGTTGAAGCCTTATAGTAGGCAACTTTAATGCACCGTATATTAACTGGGTAAACTTAGAAGTAGGATCGTTGACAACGTCATTTGATTGCAAACTGTTGGGAACAACAATTGCACTAGCTTTATTATAGCGTATTAGAGATCTAACCAGATATGACTTATGATGCTCTTCGTCTCTCTTGAACTCAGTCGTCACACACGGTGATGATGTCGATCAAATGACTTTCCTCCCGCCTTCAGGGAGAAGTGATCATGCAGCCATCTTATTCAAGTTCATGGGTGAGATGGCATGTCAAACAGTTGCACCGCCCCGTCCTAACATATGGAAGGTAGATATGGAGGCGATCAACTCTGCAGCATCGGCTGAAAACTGGATACTTGACTCATCGGCATCGGTAGAAATGGTATGGACTCATTTCAGACAGTTTTACAACCAGGTGACTCAATCATATATACCCTGGACAGTCCTAAAAAAAGAAGAAGAAGCAAGGCTGCGATATTCAACGTTTACCAAGACAGGAGAAATGTTAGAACGTCACCATCAGCCTTAACACAGCAAGTACTAGGGAACTCTACAGGTTGGCAAGAAACACGTTTATAATTGAAATCCGGGAAGCTCAGAGAAAATATGAAATGCAGTTGGCACAATCTGCAACCAAGTTGCCTAAGTGACTATTCTGGTGCATAAATTACAGAACAAGTATGCACCTTTGGGCTCTCAACCTAATTAAGGAAGGGAGTAGATTTGAAATGATAGGGGACGATCAGAAAGAAGCAGAGGCTATGGCAAACTATTTAGGTGCAGCTTTCAATCAAGAGCCTATTCTAATCGAAGAACTAGATCCAAATACAAAGTCAAAAATCCTTCTGCTCTTCATGGGCTTTGATGGAGACTGTTAGCACCCTATACATGGAAAAGTCAACAGGACCAGATGAACTACACTCCAAAATCTTGAGAAATACTGCACAATATATCGCAGCCCCACTGACTGTGATATTCAATGTCACTTGACCAAGGTGTTACCTATGAACTGGAAGGACGCAGTCATCACTCTTATACACAAAACAGGACCAAAACAACTTCCACCGAACTACAGACCTGTTGGCCTCACCAGTACCATATTTAAAATACTGGAAAGAATAGTTAAAGTGGCCATAATAAAATTTGTGGAAACCAAAAACTTGTTAAACAGCGGACAACATGGTTTCAGAAAATGTTTATCTTGCACAACAAAACTCCTTATGGCAAGAAAGAAGTGGATAGAGGCTATAGACAACGGGAAATCAGTGAATGTTGTCTACAAAGACTTTAGCAAAGCATTTGACTAGACGCCAACAAACAGACTGCTATAGAATCTAGAAAATCTTTTCATTGCCGGACCTCTCCTATAGTGGCTTACGGATTTTGTAGTAGGTCGTAGACAGACAGTGAGAGTAAATTCGAAGTACTCCACTTGGAGACCAGTACTTAGTGGATCACCTCAAGATTCTGTCCTAGGTCCTTTACTTTTTATACTGTATGCAAATGGTCTCCCAAGTGCAGTTGAGTCCCCATGCTTTTATAGGCTAGTGATGTAAACATTCGGCGATAAGTAACAGGAGACACAGATGCATGTTCAGATTTAAATATTAATACTAGCTGGTCTAAATAGTGGCTGATATCTATCAACGTGGAAAAGTGTGTCTACATTCACTTTGTGGAAACAAAGGTAAAAAGGCACAGCATAAGGGAAGTGCCTGTACCCGTGTTCTGGCCTCGCAAGGATCTTTTGGTGACAGTGAGTCAAGATCTTAAGACCAAGACCATTGGCGGGAGGTCGCAGCTTAGGGGTTTAGAACCCTAGGACTTTAAGACGGACACTCACAAAGTTATATGCTACCAAGAACACCACACTATATACAAACTTAGTGAGAGCTAGGCTTGAGAACTGCGTTCAGTCTGCAAGCCCCTGTTTAAAAGGTAACTCGGATATCCTAAGAAAAGTATAGAGGGCAACTACCCGTGCAATTCCAGAACTATGTGGTTTGCCATAAAAGCGTGACTTGAAAAGCTAGACCTCTTCACTGTCCTATCGCAGATTAAAAGGTGACCTGATTTTGATGTACAGAATGCTAAGAAATTATTTTGGACGCAATATATATCCTGTTTTTCCCCCACTGGGTCGGGACATCTCATAGGACATAGTAGACGAGTAGAAAAGAATAAAACGAACAAAATAATCGTGCCATACTGGTTATCACACAGTCAAGAATTCATGGAAACTGTTACCCGGAGAAGTGGTGTACACAACATCAAGTGACAGATTTAGGCATTTAGGAGAATATTAGACATTCACAGACGCACACAAGTAAAGCAACAACATAGGTTGTGGCCATTCTATCCGTACCACAAAGATCTAAATCTGCAGAAGAGTAGCTTATAGTATGTTCCCTCATCACTTTCACTGAGAAATCGGCAATTCTATGAAAATACATGAAAAAATAAGGCGCTAAGAAGTTATGAGAGATTGGGTCTTAAAGTCAACTGTAACTGGCACATCAAAATGAACATATTAATATCCCAGTTCAGTTCAGAATAGTGTAAAGATATTTTGAAAGAGTTTATACTAATCAAACATTCCATTTATTTCACGTTATATACAAAATATACATTCCTATTTCTGTAAATTCTGAATTCGTCAAAACTCGAGTAGCCGTTAATAATAATAAGTAAAATATTGAGGCAACGAATTGTGTAAATAGCATAGCACTAGTTCAATTGGCATATTCTGTTGAGTCATAAACAAGAAAATTGTGAGTGATTTGTTTCCGTCAGCATCACACTTTACAGTTGTTTATTTCAGAACAGAGTATCGATCAGAGAGTAAAGAGAAATTGTTATAAACAAACTTCTGTGGAATTTCATCAATGATAAACAGTAATGTCCGCATTTACCACCTTGTGTTTAATGGTGAAAAATCCAGCTTCCACTTTCCTTTGAAAATCTATATCCTACTCAGTCCAATGGTTTCATATTAGCAACGAAAATGTTTACTTTGGCCAGTATAATTACAGATTAGTACTGATCAAGCGTGTTGAAATTTACTGCTCAAATGCACGGAAACAGTATTTCTACACGTATTATCAAGATCAAACAATTGAATTTCAAAACCATTTAATTCACACTCACCCGTTCCATCATGTGTTCACGTGAATGAATGTTAAGCCAACGACTGGTTATTATGTAAGATGTTTTATCTATGGTTCATTTTGAGAATAAATCTGTCAAGGTCTGCAAACAACCAAGAAATTTCACATCACTTTCGAATTGCCACTGCAGATTATGATATTCTATTAGCGCTCGACCATTTCAATATCACAAACACTACTGGTGTAACACTGTTTACTATATAATCCGGTTTGTTAATAGCGAAATAATAATAATAATTCATAAGTGATAAGTAACTGACAGCTAAGTAATTAAAGTCGCGTGTAAAGCTGCTGGACAGAACATTTAGAGGACAACGCAACAACAAGGTTACTAATAAAGGTAGTTCTAGTGAAAATAGACTCATGAAATAAATGATTATACTTTTTACTGATTTCCGATTCTGTTAAGTAGATACACTTCAAATAACTTTAATAATCATTTGTGTTTCATATGTGCAAATCCATTGATCGTATTAATATGTTACCCTGAAAACAGGGAAATCTACTCTGAATCTGAGGGAAGTAATAATTGCCCATGTGGAATTTCTCGAATATGTATGAATGCTTTCTAGGACTGAGGTCTGGTAGAACTGTCATTCCAAATTTAGTGAACTATTCTGTTTGTGAAAAAGTTGCGATAATCTAAAGTGACGGGATTTCATTACCGAAATCCAGGAATGTAATGAAAAACGCTCACAAATACTTTCAAAAATAATTATGATTGTTTTAAATTGATATAAATGTTGTTGACTGAAATTAGTCAATATATGGCAACCGAAACTCAAGTGAGAACTGCTAAGGAAAATAGAATTCACTTATTTAAAAAAAATTAAAGGATATACATTTTCCCAACTAGTATCGTTGCAATGTATACATTTTTTATTATTTTATACCTTGCCTATAATTATTTGCTTATTAAAATTAACAATCCACAATCGTTTCATTTCAACACTTATAGATATTCTCGATCATTACGTATCTACAGATAGTTTATTCTATTTTGAAGAATATATGGATATTCATTCGAGAGATTATTTTTTGTTCACTAAAATCTCCATTTTAACTAATATTCTGAATTTACTTTCACTTAGAATAAATTTGTGATAACAAAAACAAATTATCTAATAGTGCGTTTGGAGTTGTTTTCGAAATGCTGTCGATTTCCTGTTTATGATATTGTTTATTTATTTTTCATATATTAAGACCTTTATAAAAGTTCTACGTTATCCTCATAGTGACCTATAAATTCTCTAAAGACTTTGAATCGATTATTTAGGGACAAGTTAATGTAATATATTTTCATTGAAATACTATTTTGAATTAAATTAGAAAAGAACATAATTTACTAAAAGGCTAAGATGTTTGTTTCTGTATAGTTTTTTATATTCTATTTTCAAATGCATTGGTTTCCCATAATTGTTTAAGAAGTAAGCTTAACTAGGTGTATATCTGTGATATTTGTATGTAGTGATAATTACTTAGTAGATCATTGCGCGCCTAATTCGAACTACGAAGTGAAAAATAAAATAATTATATAACTCAGTAATTAAGTAAATTTTCCAGTTAGTCCAGTTGCTTAATGATTTTACAAATTGTATACACATATTAGATCATTCATTAGTGACTAGATCAATTTATTTAAATTTATTGATTGATCATAACATTTAAAATGGTATGTGGTTTTGTGGGTGAAGTGAAGTATGTAGATGGACCAATCAGATTTCGGTACGGAATTTATCTGTACATTATAGTTGGTGTCAATTCTTGACGAAAATCCCAATAATTCATACTTACATATTTTTCATTCATGTTAAATCTGTTTATCAATTTCCTCTGAAAAACTTTCTTACCACAAATCATTTTATCATCATACATTGTTTACTTGTTGACCAAAAAGTAGTTCAAGGTCATCCATACGCCTTATTCTAACTTAATTTCTTTTTATTGTTATTCTGAATGTCGTTTAATTTGTAGTTGATATATAAAACGGTCCACTTATACAGTCTTGTTTTCTTCCTTGAGTCCACAATAATGTCTCTTTTTTAATTACTATTTTAAATTTTGATATTCTGTTAGCGTTCGATCATATCAATAACATAAAAGACTACTTGTGCATCACGTTTTGTTACTGAAAGTTATGTTCTTAACAATGTAGTCGATTCACTTGATATTATTTACTTGTATCTTCCCATTGTTATTTAGGACTGCATTTGATTAGTCTCATATTGTCATTTCTGCATCCTGTGCGAACTGCCTCGATATTGTCCCAGTGTGAAAATCAACTCTGAAATGCAGGTACATCCGGCTGACGAGCCTCAAATGGGACGAAACGCGCGTTCTGGATTCCACTACTAACCATTTTCTATATTTACCTAAAATGTAGTCAGTGTTTATGCAATATTATTTTTCTTTATCTTCACTTGTTCTTACTCTCTCGTCTGATGTGACGGCATATCAGTGACTGTTTAACGGAGTGCAGTTTATGAGATCTTGTTCTGCTTTTAAACCATACTCCTTGCCGATAGTACCCATGTTACTAGAAATAACGTTGAATACGCCCAATACACAGTGTCAGTTGTACCGGTTCTCCATACTGACTAGATAAAGTCAATTAAATGGCTACAATTTTTCATTATTTATTCGTATTTTGGAGATATAGTATACCTCGACATCACGAGGTTCTAAAGCCCTAGCAAAGAAACTCTGTTGGCCGATCTAACAGTAAGTTCAAACACTGATAACTTCAACAAGTAATTCAGAGTACACTCCCGAAATTACATTAATTACTTTTAGTGAAGTTGAATCGTCAGCATTTGTACCGCTTGTGGACAAACATTGAGCTATAGAAGAACGTTTGATAGTTGGGACAGAAGATATATTAAGACGTGAAGATGGGATTTATATTTAAACAAAGTAATTGGGTATGCTACTAAATGTGTGAAGGTAGTTTTGACCTCTTAGTTACCCACGCTATGGAAGGGTATTTCCTCTTGACTTCATAACCCGACCATAGATTCCAGTGGACAATTACTCTAAGCCAATCGCACACAGTATGTTGTGGGAAATTTTTGATATGTTGGCTCCGTTCTTCAGAAAGCCTTACTGACCGAGACAGAAATCATTGAGGTTTGACATTTTTACGGCTGATTTTTTCTGACTCATTTCTACCGTTGTGAGAAAAAGCAATCTCTGTAGATGCCGGTCATCTGGGGAAAATACCTCACTTACGTCATGTATATGTACATTCAGCATTATAAATTCTCGATTGGACTTAAAATTACCGCTTCTAGACCTACCGTCCTCCAACTGACCTACCGAGCATTGTAGGACCTTAAGAAACGAATATTTCAGTCAAAACGGATTGTTTAAGTTATTAAAATAAGTTTGACAACCAAGTCAAATTAGCAGTTACAATCGTCAAACAGAAAGTACTAAACAAACTTGAACTATGTGTAGCGACCTGTCTATAGACGTAGGAGGTCATGATTTTAAAAAAATGCTGTAAACTGTAGATTAACAAAGTTCTGGATAGTTGTCTGTTTTATGAGTTTCTCAATACTTTTACCGTCCATCATAATTTATTCAACACCACGTTCCTGATCCAGCCTGCGCTATCAAGAAACTGACTTATCTGTATCTTTTTAAAAAATGAAAAACAGGAGAATCAGTAATTATGAGTGTTACTTTTAATTTTGTCTCAACTTGTTAGGTCCCGATAAACATAATGAATGGTAAATTTGGGATCCTTTTATGGACCAATACTAAACGTATATTTTTATCGTATAATTGTTAAATAACTAAACTATTCATATTCTAAACTTTATTTTGACCTATGAACCATTATTATACGTTTTACTATTCTTGAATTATGCTCTGTATATTGGTCACTGCCTCCCACATTCACATCCACATTTGGCCAACTTTTGTACAAATGTTAATTTCCATTTTATGCTACGTTGTGGTCTGTTTGATTGGTATATAAACTCAGTATGTTTGAAATATAAGGATTTATATTACAGAGACTGAGACTGATGTTCTGGACTTAACTGGCTGGGCTAGGCGGAAAGCAGGACCAATCAGGACTCTATGCTGCTCGCACGTGTCCTTGGTCCGATCGACAATTCGCTGCTTCTGATTGGCGGCTTTGGGCTATAGCACAACTCAATATGGCAAAAATTTAAACCTCATTACAGTTGAATCTTCCAAAGATTTCACTGATTTAATGACAGATTATCCTTATTAGTAACCAATTATCTGACCGTTTATTATAATTTCAAGTTAACTAGACTTATTCGACAGCATACAATTGAGTAGAAAGCTAGGAAACTCAATGAACTTATCGAGTTCTCAAAACACCGTTGACTTGCTACATGAGGATGTATTAAATTAACAAACTAATATTATTCTGAAGAAACGCGTTTAGAGTGAAGCATTGTGGGAAGCAGATGTTATAGAATTTGATTCTAACTAGTAATTCTCAGAACTATTCACCACAAATTGTATTGACCATAAACGGACTACTAACCAAGTAAGAGAGAAAGCATTAAATTAAGATTATGATTTGAGGTAAACAATGATTCTTCTAAACAAACAAGTGGTTAGTATGGCTGCCAAATGCTGCTACCTGCTATTCATTGCAACAAAAAGAGACATTATTGTGGACTCAAGGAAGAAAACAAGACTGTATAAGTGGACCGTTTTATATATCAACTACAAATTAATTTACTGCTCAGATGCACGGAAACAGTATTTCAACACGTATTATCAAGATCAAACAATTGAATTTCAAAACCATTTAATTCACACTCACCCGTTCCATCATGTGTTCACGTGAATGAATGTTAAGCCAACGACTGGTTATTATGTAAGATGTTTTATCTATGGTTCATTTTGAGAATAAATCTGTCAAGGTCTGCAAACAACCAAGAAATTTCACATCACTTTCGAATTGCCACTGCAGATTATGATATTCTATTAGCGCTCGACCATTTCAATATCACAAACACTACTGGTGTAACACTGTTTACTATATAATCCGGTTTGTTAATAGCGAAATAATAATAATAATTCATAAGTGATAAGTAACTGACAGCTAAGTAATTAAAGTCGCGTGTAAAGCTGCTGGACAGAACATTTAGAGGACAACGCAACAACAAGGTTACTAATAAAGGTAGTTCTAGTGAAAATAGACTCATGAAATAAATGATTATACTTTTTACTGATTTCCGATTCTGTTAAGTAGATACACTTCAAATAACTTTAATAATCATTTGTGTTTCATATGTGCAAATCCATTGATCGTATTAATATGTTACCCTGAAAACAGGGAAATCTACTCTGAATCTGAGGGAAGTAATAATTGCCCATGTGGAATTTCTCGAATATGTATGAATGCTTTCTAGGACTGAGGTCTGGTAGAACTGTCATTCCAAATTTAGTGAACTATTCTGTTTGTGAAAAAGTTGCGATAATCTAAAGTGACGGGATTTCATTACCGAAATCCAGGAATGTAATGAAAAACGCTCACAAATACTTTCAAAAATAATTATGATTGTTTTAAATTGATATAAATGTTGTTGACTGAAATTAGTCAATATATGGCAACCGAAACTCAAGTGAGAACTGCTAAGGAAAATAGAATTCACTTATTTAAAAAAAATTAAAGGATATACATTTTCCCAACTAGTATCGTTGCAATGTATACATTTTTTATTATTTTATACCTTGCCTATAATTATTTGCTTATTAAAATTAACAATCCACAATCGTTTCATTTCAACACTTATAGATATTCTCGATCATTACGTATCTACAGATAGTTTATTCTATTTTGAAGAATATATGGATATTCATTCGAGAGATTATTTTTTGTTCACTAAAATCTCCATTTTAACTAATATTCTGAATTTACTTTCACTTAGAATAAATTTGTGATAACAAAAACAAATTATCTAATAGTGCGTTTGGAGTTGTTTTCGAAATGCTGTCGATTTCCTGTTTATGATATTGTTTATTTATTTTTCATATATTAAGACCTTTATAAAAGTTCTACGTTATCCTCATAGTGACCTATAAATTCTCTAAAGACTTTGAATCGATTATTTAGGGACAAGTTAATGTAATATATTTTCATTGAAATACTATTTTGAATTAAATTAGAAAAGAACATAATTTACTAAAAGGCTAAGATGTTTGTTTCTGTATAGTTTTTTATATTCTATTTTCAAATGCATTGGTTTCCCATAATTGTTTAAGAAGTAAGCTTAACTAGGTGTATATCTGTGATATTTGTATGTAGTGATAATTACTTAGTAGATCATTGCGCGCCTAATTCGAACTACGAAGTGAAAAATAAAATAATTATATAACTCAGTAATTAAGTAAATTTTCCAGTTAGTCCAGTTGCTTAATGATTTTACAAATTGTATACACATATTAGATCATTCATTAGTGACTAGATCAATTTATTTAAATTTATTGATTGATCATAACATTTAAAATGGTATGTGGTTTTGTGGGTGAAGTGAAGTATGTAGATGGACCAATCAGATTTCGGTACGGAATTTATCTGTACATTATAGTTGGTGTCAATTCTTGACGAAAATCCCAATAATTCATACTTACATATTTTTCATTCATGTTAAATCTGTTTATCAATTTCCTCTGAAAAACTTTCTTACCACAAATCATTTTATCATCATACATTGTTTACTTGTTGACCAAAAAGTAGTTCAAGGTCATCCATACGCCTTATTCTAACTTAATTTCTTTTTATTGTTATTCTGAATGTCGTTTAATTTGTAGTTGATATATAAAACGGTCCACTTATACAGTCTTGTTTTCTTCCTTGAGTCCACAATAATGTCTCTTTTTGTTGCAATGAATAGCAGGTAGCAGCATTTGGCAGCCATACTAACCACTTGTTTGTTTAGAAGAATCATTGTTTACCTCAAATCATAATCTTAATTTAATGCTTTCTCTCTTACTTGGTTAGTAGTCCGTTTATGGTCAATACAATTTGTGGTGAATAGTTCTGAGAATTACTAGTTAGAATATCAAATTCTATAACATCTGCTTCCCACAATGCTTCACTCTAAACGCGTTTCTTCAGAATAATATTAGTTTGTTAATTTAATACATCCTCATGTAGCAAGTCAACGGTGTTTTGAGAACTCGATAAGTTCATTGAGTTTCCTAGCTTTCTACTCAATTGTATGCTGTCGAATAAGTCTAGTTAACTTGAAATTATAATAAACGGTCAGATAATTGGTTACTAATAAGGATAATCTGTCATTAAATCAGTGAAATCTTTGGAAGATTCAACTGTAATGAGGTTTAAATTTTTGCCATATTGAGTTGTGCTATAGCCCAAAGCCGCCAATCAGAAGCAGCGAATTGTCGATCGGACCAAGGACACGTGCGAGCAGCATAGAGTCCTGATTGGTCCTGCTTTCCGCCTAGCCCAGCCAGTTAAGTCCAGAACATCAGTCTCAGTCTCTGTAATATAAATCCTTATATTTCAAACATACTGAGTTTATATACCAATCAAACAGACCACAACGTAGCATAAAATGGAAATTAACATTTGTACAAAAGTTGGCCAAATGTGGATGTGAATGTGGGAGGCAGTGACCAATATACAGAGCATAATTCAAGAATAGTAAAACGTATAATAATGGTTCATAGGTCAAAATAAAGTTTAGAATATGAATAGTTTAGTTATTTAACAATTATACGATAAAAATATACGTTTAGTATTGGTCCATAAAAGGATCCCAAATTTACCATTCATTATGTTTATCGGGACCTAACAAGTTGAGACAAAATTAAAAGTAACACTCATAATTACTGATTCTCCTGTTTTTCATTTTTTAAAAAGATACAGATAAGTCAGTTTCTTGATAGCGCAGGCTGGATCAGGAACGTGGTGTTGAATAAATTATGATGGACGGTAAAAGTATTGAGAAACTCATAAAACAGACAACTATCCAGAACTTTGTTAATCTACAGTTTACAGCATTTTTTTAAAATCATGACCTCCTACGTCTATAGACAGGTCGCTACACATAGTTCAAGTTTGTTTAGTACTTTCTGTTTGACGATTGTAACTGCTAATTTGACTTGGTTGTCAAACTTATTTTAATAACTTAAACAATCCGTTTTGACTGAAATATTCGTTTCTTAAGGTCCTACAATGCTCGGTAGGTCAGTTGGAGGACGGTAGGTCTAGAAGCGGTAATTTTAAGTCCAATCGAGAATTTATAATGCTGAATGTACATATACATGACGTAAGTGAGGTATTTTCCCCAGATGACCGGCATCTACAGAGATTGCTTTTTCTCACAACGGTAGAAATGAGTCAGAAAAAATCAGCCGTAAAAATGTCAAACCTCAATGATTTCTGTCTCGGTCAGTAAGGCTTTCTGAAGAACGGAGCCAACATATCAAAAATTTCCCACAACATACTGTGTGCGATTGGCTTAGAGTAATTGTCCACTGGAATCTATGGTCGGGTTATGAAGTCAAGAGGAAATACCCTTCCATAGCGTGGGTAACTAAGAGGTCAAAACTACCTTCACACATTTAGTAGCATACCCAATTACTTTGTTTAAATATAAATCCCATCTTCACGTCTTAATATATCTTCTGTCCCAACTATCAAACGTTCTTCTATAGCTCAATGTTTGTCCACAAGCGGTACAAATGCTGACGATTCAACTTCACTAAAAGTAATTAATGTAATTTCGGGAGTGTACTCTGAATTACTTGTTGAAGTTATCAGTGTTTGAACTTACTGTTAGATCGGCCAACAGAGTTTCTTTGCTAGGGCTTTAGAACCTCGTGATGTCGAGGTATACTATATCTCCAAAATACGAATAAATAATGAAAAATTGTAGCCATTTAATTGACTTTATCTAGTCAGTATGGAGAACCGGTACAACTGACACTGTGTATTGGGCGTATTCAACGTTATTTCTAGTAACATGGGTACTATCGGCAAGGAGTATGGTTTAAAAGCAGAACAAGATCTCATAAACTGCACTCCGTTAAACAGTCACTGATATGCCGTCACATCAGACGAGAGAGTAAGAACAAGTGAAGATAAAGAAAAATAATATTGCATAAACACTGACTACATTTTAGGTAAATATAGAAAATGGTTAGTAGTGGAATCCAGAACGCGCGTTTCGTCCCATTTGAGGCTCGTCAGCCGGATGTACCTGCATTTCAGAGTTGATTTTCACACTGGGACAATATCGAGGCAGTTCGCACAGGATGCAGAAATGACAATATGAGACTAATCAAATGCAGTCCTAAATAACAATGGGAAGATACAAGTAAATAATATCAAGTGAATCGACTACATTGTTAAGAACATAACTTTCAGTAACAAAACGTGATGCACAAGTAGTCTTTTATGTTATTGATATGATCGAACGCTAACAGAATATCAAAATTTAAAATAGTAATTAAAAAAGAGACATTATTGTGGACTCAAGGAAGAAAACAAGACTGTATAAGTGGACCGTTTTATATATCAACTACAAATTAAACGACATTCAGAATAACAATAAAAAGAAATTAAGTTAGAATAAGGCGTATGGATGACCTTGAACTACTTTTTGGTCAACAAGTAAACAATGTATGATGATAAAATGATTTGTGGTAAGAAAGTTTTTCAGAGGAAATTGATAAACAGATTTAACATGAATGAAAAATATGTAAGTATGAATTATTGGGATTTTCGTCAAGAATTGACACCAACTATAATGTACAGATAAATTCCGTACCGAAATCTGATTGGTCCATCTACATACTTCACTTCACCCACAAAACCACATACCATTTTAAATGTTATGATCAATCAATAAATTTAAATAAATTGATCTAGTCACTAATGAATGATCTAATATGTGTATACAATTTGTAAAATCATTAAGCAACTGGACTAACTGGAAAATTTACTTAATTACTGAGTTATATAATTATTTTATTTTTCACTTCGTAGTTCGAATTAGGCGCGCAATGATCTACTAAGTAATTATCACTACATACAAATATCACAGATATACACCTAGTTAAGCTTACTTCTTAAACAATTATGGGAAACCAATGCATTTGAAAATAGAATATAAAAAACTATACAGAAACAAACATCTTAGCCTTTTAGTAAATTATGTTCTTTTCTAATTTAATTCAAAATAGTATTTCAATGAAAATATATTACATTAACTTGTCCCTAAATAATCGATTCAAAGTCTTTAGAGAATTTATAGGTCACTATGAGGATAACGTAGAACTTTTATAAAGGTCTTAATATATGAAAAATAAATAAACAATATCATAAACAGGAAATCGACAGCATTTCGAAAACAACTCCAAACGCACTATTAGATAATTTGTTTTTGTTATCACAAATTTATTCTAAGTGAAAGTAAATTCAGAATATTAGTTAAAATGGAGATTTTAGTGAACAAAAAATAATCTCTCGAATGAATATCCATATATTCTTCAAAATAGAATAAACTATCTGTAGATACGTAATGATCGAGAATATCTATAAGTGTTGAAATGAAACGATTGTGGATTGTTAATTTTAATAAGCAAATAATTATAGGCAAGGTATAAAATAATAAAAAATGTATACATTGCAACGATACTAGTTGGGAAAATGTATATCCTTTAATTTTTTTTAAATAAGTGAATTCTATTTTCCTTAGCAGTTCTCACTTGAGTTTCGGTTGCCATATATTGACTAATTTCAGTCAACAACATTTATATCAATTTAAAACAATCATAATTATTTTTGAAAGTATTTGTGAGCGTTTTTCATTACATTCCTGGATTTCGGTAATGAAATCCCGTCACTTTAGATTATCGCAACTTTTTCACAAACAGAATAGTTCACTAAATTTGGAATGACAGTTCTACCAGACCTCAGTCCTAGAAAGCATTCATACATATTCGAGAAATTCCACATGGGCAATTATTACTTCCCTCAGATTCAGAGTAGATTTCCCTGTTTTCAGGGTAACATATTAATACGATCAATGGATTTGCACATATGAAACACAAATGATTATTAAAGTTATTTGAAGTGTATCTACTTAACAGAATCGGAAATCAGTAAAAAGTATAATCATTTATTTCATGAGTCTATTTTCACTAGAACTACCTTTATTAGTAACCTTGTTGTTGCGTTGTCCTCTAAATGTTCTGTCCAGCAGCTTTACACGCGACTTTAATTACTTAGCTGTCAGTTACTTATCACTTATGAATTATTATTATTATTTCGCTATTAACAAACCGGATTATATAGTAAACAGTGTTACACCAGTAGTGTTTGTGATATTGAAATGGTCGAGCGCTAATAGAATATCATAATCTGCAGTGGCAATTCGAAAGTGATGTGAAATTTCTTGGTTGTTTGCAGACCTTGACAGATTTATTCTCAAAATGAACCATAGATAAAACATCTTACATAATAACCAGTCGTTGGCTTAACATTCATTCACGTGAACACATGATGGAACGGGTGAGTGTGAATTAAATGGTTTTGAAATTCAATTGTTTGATCTTGATAATACGTGTAGAAATACTGTTTCCGTGCATCTGAGCAGTAAATTTCAACACGCTTGATCAGTACTAATCTGTAATTATACTGGCCAAAGTAAACATTTTCGTTGCTAATATGAAACCATTGGACTGAGTAGGATATAGATTTTCAAAGGAAAGTGGAAGCTGGATTTTTCACCATTAAACACAAGGTGGTAAATGCGGACATTACTGTTTATCATTGATGAAATTCCACAGAAGTTTGTTTATAACAATTTCTCTTTACTCTCTGATCGATACTCTGTTCTGAAATAAACAACTGTAAAGTGTGATGCTGACGGAAACAAATCACTCACAATTTTCTTGTTTATGACTCAACAGAATATGCCAATTGAACTAGTGCTATGCTATTTACACAATTCGTTGCCTCAATATTTTACTTATTATTATTAACGGCTACTCGAGTTTTGACGAATTCAGAATTTACAGAAATAGGAATGTATATTTTGTATATAACGTGAAATAAATGGAATGTTTGATTAGTATAAACTCTTTCAAAATATCTTTACACTATTCTGAACTGAACTGGGATATTAATATGTTCATTTTGATGTGCCAGTTACAGTTGACCCTAATCAGCATTATTGCGGAGTGTTGATTTCGCCACAAGAATTATTGTTGTTGGCCTTACAACGTGACAGAGCCACGTAATTGACACCTATTTCCATTGGTTATTATTGTATGTGACATCCTTTATGTACTTCAGTGTTGTTCATTTAGTTGTCTCTAATTGAGATATAAAGACTCTCTTCGAAATCTCTGTCCTCTTTAAGTTTCGTGTATGTTGTCTTATGGTTCCATTTATATTTTATAATTAGCCTTTTCATTTTTGAAATATGGTGATTAACGTGTTAGATTGTTGTCGAAACGCTTTACAGTCTTCAAATATTTTTGTGACAACGGTTGAAGACTATTTTCTTGAACAGATGCTGGAGAAACAACTGGTGTACATAATGTTGAGAAATCGGCACTATTATTTATTATTGATTATATCGGCTTAATTTTACTTTTTAAACTCACGTTTTGATATTTCACTTTTAAGTCCCTTTATTATTCAGACCAATTTCATTTTATTATTTGCTTATCATTTTTATCTGTAACTTTAGATGAGCTTTACCGGCTGGAATTTGTCCACTTCTGGAATAAACTAAAAATGAGATTGATAGAGGAACCCGACTCTTAATAACCAGGTTGAGCGAATCGAAGTATAACGTTCTAATTTTTATGTTTATTTTTATAGGTTTTTACCTAGCTGTTCAAATGGTGCAATGTTGTCTGTGTGTTTGCACATAGGGAATAGTTGATTAAAAAAACTCATGTTAATTCTTCATTATCCACATTTATTCGACTAGATTCTTTTTTCTTTTTAAGAAACTGGGTTAGAACAGGTCAAAGAATTTTAAGTGTTTATAACCTAAGATCTTTTTCGATTACAGCATCTCTGGGAGTCTTTTAGAAAACTAAAATACTTATGAACCATATTAAATTCTATTCTTTCAATATTTAGAATAACTAGACTAATTTTGGAATATCAAATGGTCTTTATACTCATCAAAATTAGATTTCCTTAGAATTACTATACAAACATTTTCTGACTCTGAGAAAAGTGTGTTTCTAGGACTAAGTAGATTTATTGTAAATTATAGTTACAAAATCCAGTTTGTTGTGTAGAATGTAAATTTAAGGTATCTTAAGAAAACAGTTTGATAATTGTTCTCTTCATAAACAACTGTTATATCTTCATGTATCTAAGCAATAAATTTCAATATTTAATTCGTTTTTGGAGATCAGTTGTCGGAGAAACGTGTTCATGTGAATTCAAACAAAAGCACTGACGGTTGTGATATATTTATCTATTTTACGCTATGAATACGTTTGTTTTAGAACACACATGCAATAGAACTCTATACCCAAAAAGAGTTGAAAGTTGTTATGCTAAAATAGTTTAAATAATTACATAATCTAGGATCATTATGATTCGGTTTAACGAGATTTAAAAACTGAACTAGTTGTGATTTCCAAATCATTCGTTCGTTTGACATATGGCTTTCTAACTCTGTCTTATGTATTTAATGAACAAAAATACCGAAGAAACTTAGACCATTCCAAATAGATGGATATAATTCTCAGATGACCAAACAAAACGTCCAAGTGTTTCATCAATCCTTTAACTGAGATTAATTATTACAGAAATAATTCACAACTGTATAACTTCACATTATCTAGAACCAACAGATCAACCTACGGATGCAAAATTTTTGACTTCATGCTTTCAATGCTTTGGAATCAAAGTACACTCAAACTATTACCGCTCGTCGTAGCTCATCAGTATTTTCCAGAATAGTGTTTCTGAAATCCAGAAAAGCTACGAAATGGTTGATAAAAGTAAAAATATCCTTGATTATTTCACTGTTGTTTTAATCTGACTCAGTATTAAAATAATTAAATTGTTCCTAAGTTGAACAAAAATTGTTCTTATAATCAAATTACTTTCCTATGAAATATCAACAAATATCTCTTCTTAACAAAATGTATTTGTTAATGGCTCCAAATGCCCTGGTATGGCTGAGAGTGGGGAGAGTCAGCTTTCCCTCTCCAAATGCTCTCACATGGCCACGCGTATATAGCCTCTCCCAAAGAAGTCCTACTCACTGCCTTCTCGTGGCGAGGGTGTTGTTTGCGAAATTGAGAGGACGAAAAGCGAATGTCCGGGGCTTTAACCGGGTTGATGGATACGGAAAGTCCACTTAGGGGAGTTGAAAAACCCTGGTTCCAAACCAATGGTGGACATGGGCTCCAAGATCCTGAGGGAACAAATGGTGTATGAAGCAATTGTTGGTCACCGGTTACCATAGGACTGCATTTCTTTACGATGTCCCACTTCCCTGTGGATCAGACCTTTAGGTCGAAGGATCGGGGTGTGGTCCTCTAAGAAAAACACCTGCTTCAGTTTGGGCACTCGGGTAGTATCACAGTCCTCACACAAATCAAATGAGATTTGTATGGCTCATATGAATCTGGTGCCCCCTTGTACCAATATCTATGTGTTCAAATAAATAAATGTTAAATAATTTTCATACCTTTTTGTTAAATTAAGGAGTCTTAACTGTAATATTTCAAATACATATGGAGCGAAGGAAGTATTCAGGTAGGGCAAACCAATTTATTGTCTAATGAGAACCATCACACAGTCATTTGTTGAAATGTGAAAAACATACATCAAATATATCTTTGACACATCTTTTAGTTATACTTTACATGCTTCATAACTCTTCCAATTCTGCTTTTATTCTAATCCCTTTCTATTTTCCTTTCTGTTCTCTTCAGTTCAATCTTCTCAATCTCCTTTTGATAAGTATTATACTTCTGATTGATGTGGCATACTACTTACATATATCAACATAAGTAGCATACAATATACATATAGTGAAAATTAAACTGCAACCAATACTGAATAGAATTTCAATTCTGCACATCTGATTGGCTATCGAAATATATTAATATCTTCCTCATATATAAAAAAACATGATGCGTAAAAACTCAAAAAAAACCATCCAGCTGAAACCAAAGATAATTTATTACCTAAAACTATTAACTAACTAATACGCCATTCGAAAAGACTGTACCTCATCATATTACAAATAATTGAACTACAATTTACGTGAACACATAATGGAACGGGTGAGTGTGAATTAAATGGTTTTGAAATTCAATTGTTTGATCTTGATAATACGTGTAGAAATACTGTTTCCGTGCATCTGAGCAGTAAATTTCAACACGCTTGATCAGTACTAATCTGTAATTATACTGGCCAAAGTAAACAGTTTCGTTGCTAATATGAAACCATTGGACTGAGTAGGATATAGATTTTCAAAGGAAAGTGGAAGCTGGATTTTTCACCATTAAACACAAGGTGGTAAATGCGGACATTACTGTTTATCATTGATGAAATTCCACAGAAGTTTGTTTATAACAATTTCTCTTTACTCTCTGATCGATACTCTGTTCTGAAATAAACAACTGTAAAGTGTGATGCTGACGGAAACAAATCACTCACAATTTTCTTGTTTATGACTCAACAGAATATGCCAATTGAACTAGTGCTATGCTATTTACACAATTCGTTGCCTCAATATTTTACTTATTATTATTAACGGCTACTCGAGTTTTGACGAATTCAGAATTTACAGAAATAGGAATGTATATTTTGTATATAACGTGAAATAAATGGAATGTTTGATTAGTATAAACTCTTTCAAAATATCTTTACACTATTCTGAACTGAACTGGGATATTAATATGTTCATTTTGATGTGCCAGTTACAGTTGACCCTAATCAGCATTATTGCGGAGTGTTGATTTCGCCACAAGAATTATTGTTGTTGGCCTTACAACGTGACAGAGCCACGTAATTGACACCTATTTCCATTGGTTATTATTGTATGTGACATCCTTTATGTACTTCAGTGTTGTTCATTTAGTTGTCTCTAATTGAGATATAAAGACTCTCTTCCAAATATTTGTCCTCCTCCGTTTTCATCGTGGATGGTTATTTTGGTTGAGGTGTTGTTGTTTATTAGTTGTATTTCAGTTTAATGGAGATGAATCAGTTCTCATGGTGGAGTTATTGACTGTTCATCTTCTGAGTGAAATTTGTTCATTTTGAATTTGTGCTGCGTTTAAGCATATCGACCTTCTGTTTATTATTTTATTTGGTCTCGTGTAGTGAATGAGATCTCAGGTATGTTTGTTTAACACAAAATTTCATAATGTCTTCATATAATATGGGAATCATACTTTAAATACCTCATTCTTCAAATCCACAATATCTTTCTATTTCTCTCTCTGTTTTTTTCAATTCGATCTTTATAGACAGTTGCTACTAGCCATTTAACTTTTGATTATTGTTAAATGCTAATTATCTCTGTCGACGCTGTCCATGCTCGTACATTATCTTCTGTCATCAGATTTTCGCTAGTTTTTTTTAATTAATTGATTTACCTAGATTTCAGTGATAGATTTTATTTTCTTGAATAGTATTTTTCATTTAATGTCAATCTATTTATCTTGCATCTTTTAATACCCTGATACGGTCGAGGTTGGGGAGAGTTCGCTTTCCCTTTAGAAATGTTTTCTAATGGCTACGTGCATACAACCACTGTCAGAGAACTCCTATTCTATCTTCTCAAGGAGAGGATGATGTGAGTGTGAAAAGTGAATTTCTGGAGGCTTAAACGGGTTGGTGGATACCGAGGATCCACCTAAGGGAATGGAAAATCCTGATTACAAACCAGTAATGCACATGGTGTATGAACCTATCGTCCTCTCCTAATGTTGCTCCACTACTTTGTGGATTGGACCTTTAGCTTAAAGGCTCAGGGAGTGGCCACTTAAGAAACCAACCCGCTTCAGTTTGGTCACCCGGTTAGTATTACAGCCCTCACACAAATCGAATGACCAAGTGTCTCGCACATA
This sequence comes from Schistosoma margrebowiei, assembly GCA_944470205.2. Lineage (NCBI taxonomy): Eukaryota > Metazoa > Platyhelminthes > Trematoda > Strigeidida > Schistosomatidae > Schistosoma > Schistosoma margrebowiei. The sequence continues at coordinate 30,509,553 of OX104024.1, read as the reverse complement.
TATTTGATGCCTCCTTGTACCGAAGTTTATGTGTTTAAATAAAAAATAGAAAATAAATATTTGTCATGTGGAAAGTTTTTTGATTTTTAATTTGCTGAAGGTAATCTAATTTGCCCTTTTATTTGACAGTTACTCTAGTACTTATTTTATTTGTTGGTATTTAGTTAGTATGTTTCCAAGATAACTGGAGAAATAGGAATAAAAGATAAACGTTTGAATGTTAGTTCCATGTAAAAGCGTGTTTCAATTTCCGTCAATATTGATGTTCAGAATATAATGTGGATTAATTGACTCCAGTACTATAATTATTTGTTATTTATGCTGATTTTTTATCTAGTTTTATATAGCCACTTTTTAATGGTGAAAAACGTAATTATATTTATCATTAAAGAGTTGTGGAGATTGTTGATCTTCATTGATATCATAAACTGTTGATGATCTAACTCGAATCGTTCCCTGCTCTCAATATAATTCTATTTAATCCAGTAACATACACATGCGTCTGGGAAAGTCATTTAGAAAAAAAGCTTTAGAAATACTTTGTATATAACATAAAGTCTCTGATTTATTTGCAACATGTGACACATAGTATACTGTAAAGGAGGTCATAATTGTTACTAGTAATATGTTTTCCGGTTTTGCTGCATTTTTTTCATGAACTGTATGGAATCTGACATAAATATGTATACGTCCAGGTTGTTATATTTCACATCACTAAGCTGAGTAATTTGAAGAGCTTGAAGTTCAGTATAATGTACGTAACTTGAAACATAATTTGTGGTTTTTGTATGTGTTTTTAATTGAAATATCGATGCTCTTATCGTGTTTTATGTGACCGTAGTTATTATTCTGTTTTTTTTTGTATGATTAGCGTATGGTTATGTACATAATAGATGCTTGTACCAAAGTGTAACCGTAGATCATAATAGTAAATAGTAAACGATCATGTTTAATTAATTTTTTTTGTCAAGACCTAATTCATTGAACTTTTCTATGTCATCATACTTTCTGAGTACTACACTCACACGACCATAAGTTCTGATCTGTCCTTGAATATGTTGTGTATGTTGAGTAATTTATAGTGTGAAAGAGTTCAGGTTTTTCCTCAAGTCTTTCAAGAAACTGAAGTTTGTTCACTTTATTGCTCAATGAAGTTTACTTCAGATGTTAATAAAAATAATATACGAGTAGAAAAATTAAATTTTCAAATTTTCTACTAATTGGATTATTATAAATATATTTTATTTTTGTTAATAACAATCTATATAATGCTCAATTTATTTGAAATTATCATTTCAAACCTTGATAATGATACCTACTATCTCATTAATAATTGGTTTAAATTGAACTTCAGATGCTTTTTCAATCATAATATGACTTAAATAAGTATCGTTATCCTAAATAACATTTCCGTTTAAGAAAAACTTCAGATAAATCTATAAAAATTACATACTTTCATTGGATTTTGAGTGAATTAGCCGTGAATTCTTACTGTTTCATATACCCTAGTTAACTAAATTGTTAATGAGAAATACAATAATTTAGGTGAATCTGCCACATTTACTGCAAGTCTCTCGTCCAATTTTATTGGAAGGATGCTTAAATGCACACAATGAATAAATACAATTATATAATCATACGATCGCAAAAGGTTCTGTTTTTTATCATGACTTGTTTGAATATAAGTTTTCTATAAACTTTTGTTAGGATCAACTGTTTCTTTTATGTATTTTTCTCACAGTAAAACGCAACAGAAGCTCTTAAAAGTGGCACTTTTCCTACAAATATCCATGTCACTTCTTGTGACTTCTTATCAAACAGGATTTGTAATTATTTTCATAAGTGACCGCTGAGGATCTCATCACTAGAGTGTTATTAAAATACGTTTAGGAAATAATTTGTTTTGTTCCTATTTTCAGTCATTTCTCACCTTTCGTTAGTAAGCAAATTTTATTTAAAGAGAGAATTTCTTCCTTAAGAAAATTAATGTTAAACTTTCAAGTATAACTCGAAAGAACTGTGCACAAGACAGGAAATTTATTTTAGAAGACTACTGAGAACAGGGTGAAAAATCGGTTGATACATAAATATTTATAAAGAAGACTGGATTAAAATGGTTGTCAGAAGCAGATTAACATTTGTGTATGCAGTCAATTACTACATGATGACTGTTTGAAAGTGAGATAAGGCTTGAATTTTATATGTACAGCACTTATCCTGAACAATTAAAATAAAGTATTTTTTTAAATTCAGGTTTTCTAATGTTATTGAAATGTTTTACTACATTTTGTTTAAGTGAAACTATTCATGCAATGAATGTGCTTGATTTTCGATTAGCATAAGGTACATTTTTTTGTACGCTAATCTTGTTATTAAAACCACTAGAATTTAATAAACACGTTAAGTGAAGTAAGTTCCATTTGTTTTCCAAGAAGATATTGGTAACAAGAAAAATGTGAATCCATGATAATTTGGCACAAAAATAACTTTTTTAAAGTACAGCTTTCCCATACTTTACATGAGTTTACGCAAATACGGTTTCGAACGTAAATTGAATAATTTACAAGTTTTATCAATATTTTCTCAAGCATTCATGCATTTATTGCTTTGACCTTGTTTACATCATTATTGCTCACTGATGTGAACTGTAAGTTTTTCCTATGAATATGATGAAAGATAATACAATTTCAGGGGTTCTAATTATAAAGATTGAATTTATGAGTCGATGTAAGCTAGACTACCACTTAAAACCTGAAAGAACTGGACGGCCGTTTCGTCCTAGTGTGAAACTCCTCAGCTGTGCGCATCCACAGCCTCGTGTATAGGACGCGGACCCAGGACTTTTGGTCTCGCGCACGAACGCTTAGGCTCTAGACCACTGGGCCAGTATCCACCGGTGTTAATGTCCAACTACAATCGACCCATGATCTTGCGCAGCCATTCATCCATTATCCAAGTTAGATAACTGTTTCTACCCGAAACGGATTGAACTCCACTGGTTACGGCTTCTCACCAGAACTCTAGCTTACATCGACTCATAAATTCAACTATCAAAATTACTACAATCTTCACAAACCCACATTCTGATTCCACCTATCATTTTAAAAGTTCATGTTATATATTTAGACAACTTAGGTAAAAGGGTTATTATTTAAAATATCTAACTACTTCATTATTATTTTTTATTTATATGAACTGGTTCATGATTCCTTAAGTTTTGTAATGATGTAAGCTGATTAGAACAATGTGATACAGACGATACTAAAAGTGACCTTTTTTATCATGATGCATTAAATAGTTGTGATTATGACTGTGACGTAGAAACAGGTGATATTAGTTGATGGAGATGGAGTACCACAAATAAAGTCCAATAAATATATTTCTCAGCTACTTGGTTACACTCTGATACATTTAAATCACGATTAGAAATATTATTTTTTCTAGCAGATCTTATATGGACTAGTCATCTACAGGAAATCATTGTTTTATGTAACACTTCACAACTTATTACTTGGTCACAGTATATTATATCATTTTACAAATTTCTAATTAAGTAGCTTATGAATAACCTAGATATTAAACATTCTTTGTTAATCGCTTATTAGTAGATTAGGAATCTTTATTTGATCATACACTCCAAGTATAAAAGTATTTTGTTAATAACCAGTGATTCATTTTTGTTCAGTGTCGGAATCATTATAAAATAATGTAAAATGTTTTATTTATTGGCTTACATAGAAGGGATTTTATGAAATTTACCAAAATTAATATAATCAATAACTTTTATTATCCTTGCAAAAAATGAAAAAAATAATGTCAAAAACATAATGGAGATAGCTCATACTAAAGGTTCAACTAATTCAGTTTTTAAATTTAATATACTTTATTTTTCTAGGATTATATCTGAGATCACTTAATATTCATCATTTTACCATACGGTTGAATCGATTAGCATGAAAACAGTACATTTTACTTTCCTTATTATTAGATAAAATCAGAGTTTGGCAAAATTGTTTTAAAATCAGAAAATGAAGTGGATTTATCAGATGAAGTGAAAGGATTCATTAAAGATGTTGAGAAGTATGACTTCATTAGAGTCAGTCTTCCTGATATAAATGGAATTCATCTGAGTAAGTTGCTTCCTACCCGCTTTGCTAAGAAGTTGGCAATGGGTCAGGTGGAAATGTATTCAGGGTCTATAGCATTCGGACCAAGATTTGAAGTAAGTGAAGATAAATCACGATTTTTCTTAAAAATACATGCATCTTATGTATATACAATTTAAGCTCTTGGCTGCTTAATCCTTATTTGATGCGAAAAATTTAAAAAAATTGTTGACGTTTTTAAATATTTCACTTAGGTTAAAACGTCTATGGTAGAATACTCACTTGAAAACTCAATATACTTCAGATCCATATTCTTTACAGCCAAAAGTTTGTATTCAAGAATAGTAACCACTTACTGAACAATTTGGTTATTATGTGGCTATATTTAGAATATATTGTCACTTGTAAAACCAGTTCCTAAACGACCGTGATTATGACTTTCCTGAAAATGGGAGCCTCAGGTGGCAATATTGTTTCCGTTTTTCATAAGAACTTCCTTGAAATACAGTAGAAATTAAGAATATAAACAGAATTTTCCTTATCCTAAACGATAACACTGATATTGGCTTAAATGAAGGGGCAGGCAAGGATACATTCAATCGGTTATGATCAGAAAGTTTAGTGAGAAAATATTTTGCTTCGTTTTCTACAAATTGCTATGCTATTTAACCAAGCAGTTGTATCTCGTTCATAATAGCAGTTATATCCCATCTGTTTAGTTCTGTACAGCATCATAGTCATCGATTCTTATTATTCCAGTTTTTTATTTCGATAAGTGTGATGAGTTGTGACTGATAGATCACAACAGACTACTGAATAGGGATTTACTATGTGTATCATTCATAAAAAAGATATACTTCATTAACCAAAGTAATAATGATGGTAAGGCCTAGTGGTGCTTCAGGACAGTAAACAAAGTCAATCAAAACTTTAAATTTTTAACAAATTATCAGTCAGCTTTTGCGAACACTTACAGTTTCAATGGAAACTACATAAGCAATAAAGCTAATTAAATGTAATATCGTTATCAAATTCTATCTGCACCGATTAAAAGCATACTTAATTATGGTAGATTTCCTCTCAACTGATCTACTTGTCGACAATTTATAACTTTGTTACATCCTATTTACTAACTGAAGTAATTTCATTATAAACCCAGCATTTGTAAAGTATGAAAACAACACATTGAATACATCATTCGCACATTTTCCTTAAATTGTTTTTCAAAAATTCCATCGTTCTTTTATCCCTATTGCCACTCCGACTAATTGTTTTTGTTATTTCTCTCTTCCATCAGTGAGAATCATACTTTCAATCCTTGATACATTCTACTTATGACTGTCCGTGTAAGTAACATACACCACACTTCTGTTAAATTGAAATTATGGTTTAAACAGCATTTTAGAGATATCTGATCCACAGTTATGAATTAATTCTCAATACACAGTAGATTTTTAGAAGTTCGTATTTTCTTGTTTCATCTGCAAGTTTTATAATTCATTATTTCAATAAAAGTGTACCTCATTATGTTTTCTATTTGCGAAAAATTATCAGTCACAATAAATTTGAGCTGTCTTCATATTTAGATAATCAGCATCCCAGAAGTGGTTGAAAGGAAGCATATTAACAGTGTTTTGAAGCCAGATTTCTCGACTCTGCATCCATGTCATTGGATTTCACAAAAGAATTATCCTCACACACAAAAGGACAATAACATGATTTTGAACGGAGAAGAAGATGGTAAATATTCATTTTGTTCTGTTTTGTGCGACATATACTGGCCTAATAACCAGCCAATGTATGCCTACCCGAGATTTGTTGCTCAGAGGCTTATCAAAGAGCTGGAGGATAAATATAATCTACGGTTATATTCAGCTTTTGAACCAGAGTTTAGGGCTTTTGTAAAGGGAAGCTATGAGTCATCGTGTTTAAAGCCAAAGTCGAACGATGTTACCCAATTTATTGACCTTAAAAAGCCAATCCCTTGGACAAATTTTAGAGACATGTACAGAACAAGTTTACTGTCCGTTTATGAAAACTATTTTGCGGATATTGATTACAATATGCAGCTAGCAGGGATCGATATACAAGATTACAGTAATGAAGATGGCGAAGGACAGTTGGAATGTCCGTTAATACCAACATGGGGGTTGTCCGCTGCAGATAATTATTTTATATTGAAACAGGCTGTAAAAGAAATCGGGACTAAACACGGGATGGAAATTTCGTTTATGACTACACCATTACTGGATTCCAGCTCTAGTGGGTGTCACTACAACCATTCTCTGTGGTACGCTGATAATAATCGTAATGCATTTTACGATGATAAAGGTAAGTCTTGATAGATTGATTTTGCAAATATTTTATTTTAATTAAAATCTCCGCCACTAAATATTTGTCTTGTATAACGAATATCTTTCTCAAAATATCCTTCTTTCAAATGACGACAGATTTCTGGAATATATAGAGGATTTTGATCAAAACAGGTGTAGTTAATTTGACAAACAAAACTGTTTGTCAACATACGTCGTGCTTTTAACTATTCAAACTTCTCATTATGCAATGTGCAAAGATATCTCATCCGAACTGAGTTTTTCTTCTACTTATCTTGTAGTTTGCATAATCCTTCTGTGTTGACTTTGATACTTAAATATTTATTATCTACTTTAGAACAGATTATTATATCGTTTCACTCTACATCTGAGAAATATATTTCACCCTAAAATAGTAGGATAACAAAACCAGATAGCGCATGAAAAATGCATGCACTGGAACGAATTTATCAACTTTTTCTCTCTCCATATATATAAAATGTTTTAATGTTATTTAAATTTTTATGCATATAATATGGACTGAACATGAATAATGTAATCTAAACTAAAGTTCACATTTTTTTACCACCTCAGATCCTGATCGATTATCTACTCTAGCTCGTCACTGGATTGGAGGCATCTTGGAACATTTACCAGCTATGTTGGCTATTTCTTGTCCAACAGTAAACTGCTATAGAAGACTACATAAACATCTTGCTCCCTCCTATGTGAATTGGGATTTTCATGATAGGTATATATCAATTCGTGTAAAAAACTTTAATGAGAAACAGACATACATAGAAAATCGTATACCATCATCCGCATCTTGTTCTTACCATGTGCTTGCTGCCACAATAGCAGCTGGGCTAGATGGCTTGGAACGTCAAATACACCCTCCACCTTCAGGTTTGAAACAAGCAAATGGTCAAATTGGTGTCTGTAAAGTACTTCCCAATACAATTCAACAGGCTCTACATAGTCTTATGGATGACAAAATACTTGTGAACAAGTTGGGAGCAGATTTTGTTGATTGGTATATTCAAGTAAAGAAGAATGGAGATTTGTCATCACTTGGTCATTTAAATATACATGATAATACTGAAGAAACACTGGCTTATGAAAGATATGAATATTTCAATTTTATGTGACTCACTTCACAAAATCAGTTTATTCCATCAGTTTATTCCAACAATGATGATTTTCTCAGTAGCTTTTGCATGTAAAGCCACTTACTTTCAAATTTTTATTCTCTCACTTTTTATAAGTCCCATTCTATTACTTCTATTTCACTTAGTCATTCCTACATTACTCTTAAGATGGGGTTGACTACTTTTACACTTCATTCCACTATTATCCACTATTTTTTTTAGAAGAATATTATCAATGTGATAAGCAGTTTAATAATAATGAATTAAAAGAGAGACTAGTTTGATGTTTGTTTTATTAACATAATGCATTTCAAGGATATAATGAATCTCCTAGTTAGGCTGTAAAGAATTTTGCCTGAACAAAGAAAAACAGATAACGTGTTTATCCATTACATCCAGCGAATTTGAATGGTGTTACTCATATTTTTTTAAATAGTGTCTTTATGTTGTCGTTTAATGTTGAGCTGGCAGACGTTAGTGTTAACACGACTGTAATTATATAATTTAGGATTAGGTCTATTATTAGAGCAGTACTAATATCATAGTAGACCATAAGTTCTACAAGTTCATAGAATTTCGATTACAAAAATTTTAATCATCTTACAGCTAGATTCATTTTGCTTTCTTCATGGGGTTAATTTAATCTAAACGGAAAAAAGTCTAAAACAACTGCATAATTTTTAAACAATAACATATAAGTTTAGGTTTATTCTGAAAAATTACACAAGGATTTTGATTACATTAAAATAGTTTCACAGATCTCACTAGACATAACACTTGAAATATAGGGTTGGAACGTGAACAGTGTTGCACAAAGAGTTATTTGAGGATGGGTCCATTAGTCTGTCATTGGATGAAGAGGTCAGTTTTTATAAATAGTTCTTTATCTTCAAATACAACGAGTCCACTATTTATCTGAATGTATCTATAATGCATAAATACTGGTACATATAGGTCCCAAAATAAATATATGTCACACAAATAAGAAAATGAAAGTGTGGAATGAGAAGGGAGTATGATCGAAAATTGACGAACCAAGAGAAATAAGTGAACGAGAGTAATATAAAACAGGAGGTAAAGTTCAGCTAAGAACATAAATAGGAAGAATTTCTTCATTTAGGTGATTTCATCAGGTTTTTATGAAGAATACAAAATAAAAATACAGTAGGATTACCATTGGCTTCTATACTGAGCTATATCTAATAACATGTCAAACCAGTGAGAGTTGCATTATACCACAGAACTCAACTGGGAAGTCACGATGGACGTACAGGTGACCGTCCTATACATCTGTTTTTCTTACCACTTTACCACGTCAAATACCGTCCACCGCTACAATTTGTTATGCGCATCAGTCATCGCTGTCTATAAAATCAGAACAAACTAGTCGATGTTACAGTAGCAGCAGACCAACTGGACTGTTCCTTGATAAGTTATGTTCAGACTATCTCCCAGCAGTTGCCGAATGCAGCTTCTATTTCCAAATCATTAGAACTCTCCGAGGAACACATCTTTCAGTTTTTATGCAAAATTTCGAAAGTTTATGTATCTAATAATCTATGCTTCATGCAACTGATTCCCTTGACGAATATAAATATAGCCAAAACAACGACTGAGGCAGTACTTTCGACTTTACTCAAACCTACTTTTATTACAATAAACTGCGGTTTACCGGATTAAACCGACGTGCCTCAATGAGTTATAAGGTACCTAGGGAGACCTACTATTTATTAATAGAACGTTTCAAAAATAAACAACAGACGCGACTCATTATTTCCATAGAGGCATGCAAAGTCACTAAATGGTTATCTACTCTTTCCACTGGACAACGTGATAGTCTTAAACCCAACGTGGTTTGATGTTTACTACGACGTTAGGCCCGAATAATTATTATTTATTATTATTATTATTATTATTATTATTATTATTATTATTTATACGTCGGATGAGTGTACTGTGATACTAATGGATGCTTGGGTGTCCTGATGTGCAAGCATGGCTGCTATGGCGATAAGTTCCTTAAGTGTGGAGAATGCTTTTCGAGCATTATCGTCCAAATTGATGGATTTCAAATATCCACGAAGTTGGTCCGTTAACGGTCTCACAAGGGAAACGAAGTTTGGTATGAACCTGTAGTGACTCACTTTTATCACGAGAACACGATTGGTTCATTGAAAACAATTATTATTATAACCAATTGTATCAGTGACTGTTTTAATGTGCTTTTGTTTAACCCTGCTATAAGCATCCATTATTCACACACTTTGATTGTGACTTCGCGCGAATTCGGTTACGTTCTGTAACCAAGATTATATCCTGGCACGATCTCGGTATTCTTTCGATACCACGAGATCGCCAGCAAATATATCTCGACTTGGTCCATTAAATGCCTTCTGATATTTGGCTTCTGGGGGATTTTATGGAGTCATTTGGCACGAGTTTCTTGGTAGCGGTGTTCATAGTCAATCTCTACTCGACATCACGCTACAAACCGTCTGTAGAAATTTACAATGCCGTTAAACGTGAGTAATTGCCTAATTACGGCCGGTTCTGGGTAATCTAGAATAGCCGCCATTTTGTTTCACAGAGGTTGGATTCCTTGAACCCCAATAGTATGTCTGAGGAAATCCATGGAGTCAGATCCGATTTGTCATTTCTGAGTGTTTACAGTAATACCGTGCTTTTGTAGTCGTTCGAGAACAAGGTCCAGATGATGGAGTTGAGATTCTCTGTCCGAAATTGCAATCAAGCAGTCATCAGCATTCGCATGTACGACTTGGCTTGATCTTGTATAAATGTTATTTCCTATTTTATGGTTCGATGCGACCTGTCTGTCTGGAATATGAGCTTAGTATGTCCGAAGTAAATGATTTGCATAGCGGGAGCCGTTATTGGTGTCTTGGACTCAACTGGACGGGCTAGGGGAGCAAAGGACTCATAAGGACGTTCGGCTGATCAGACCGGTTGAACGTCATTGGTTAGTATAGTGCAAGAGTGAATGAGTCGTATTTCGATTGGCGAATAAATTACGTGATAACTAGTCGGACATTACAGTCACAACAATCCCCATGGCCTGTTTGATGGACGAATGATTCTTGAGCCTGTCATACGATCGAATTCGTTTTTAGCCGACCTCAGCATTTCGGGGGCCAGTGGGAAGATTTCGAAAATACAGGTGGTCATATAGTCTTGATATGATGTGTAACACTGCTGGTCAAACACGGCAATTTCGTTTGCGCTTGGTATATCACAGAGTACTTACCGAGTGATAGTTGATAGAATGGATAAGTCGTGTGCCAAAATGTGACTGGAGATAATCTGCAATCGGAAAAAGAAGTTACACAAACAGATAAGTTGGTGTTTCCATCTGCAAGCTCTCGTTTGCGCGTGTCGATGAGTAGATTGTGGTGTTACAGGAGGTCTATGTCAACTAATGGCATAGAAACATCTGCAACAACGAAGATTCTGTAGATAGGTTTGGGTAAACACACATTATGATAAGTATGCCACCTACCATATTTGGCGATGGATTCCGATTCGCCACTTGTATGTTGAAAACTGCTTCATGCAGTCGGCCCTTATAATTCACTGGAAGAATATTAACTTCTGCGCCAGTATCAACGAGGTAGCGAACGTTTTATTCACATCAGTGACGTAAAACTGATAGCTATGCTCTCCGTCTACGGTTGTCGTTAGTGCATGTAGGCTAGGAAGTTTCTCGAAACGTTTTTCGTGTCAGTCGGTTTGAGGTTCGGAAAATTGCAGGGTTTTCTGAAATTTTGGGAAGATTTTCCGAAGTGATTATGATACCTACACCATTCTAGGTTATCTGTCACTCGCGGTCTAAAGACACATCGTTTTCGTGAAAAACTACTTCGAGGGGTTTTTTAATCGTTTATCGTCATTACGAATTGGTTGGTAACGTGTCAGTGTATGTCATAGTTCCGTAACGTCACCTCATGTTGTTTGACGTTTGACCGAAAAAACTTCCGCGTTAGAAGATTTGGTGATCTCTAGAATACGTTCGGCAGATTCAGCCAGCTCGTCTACGGAGTTGTTTTGAAACGAGACAAGCACTACTTGCTTGAGAAAGTTTAGACAGAGAAAATTGTGTAAACAGTTCATCGTTGAAGGTCCGTTGACCGATGTCCTCGTTCGTTTGTAACAATATGTCTTCTGCTGAGCCACGTTGTAGATCGATGTTATTGATGAGTTGATATAACGTTTGTCGATCGGTTAGATCTCTGCGTTTCAGAATAGACCATTTTAGAGTTTCATAAGGTTCCAAAACATCACTAGTAAAAATCCAAGGTGTGGCGTACTTGCTTAATTAGCGTCCTTACTGCTTCGAGAAATTGTGCACAGGAACCGGTCACTCCGTGTTCGTAGAAGTCAGCCTTTGCGTAGAAGAACCAGGCTTCATTGTTGTCTGGCCAGCATGGTATTAGGTGGAACGAGGGTGGTGTTATAGTCTTGAACATAAGTTCTTTAAGAGTCGGTTCTGTCGTGGCGAATGCGAAGTACAGGAATAAACAGAGAAGAAACATCGAAAAATTCGCAAAAATTATCGCAATATATAAAAATTAATGTAAAGCAATTATACATAGAGTTCCAGAAAGGAGCAAACTCGCAGTTTACTAGTTGATATATCAGATCACGTCGGCTTACCGATGAAGATGGTACGAGTATTCGTAGTTTGACATCACTTCAAACAGTATGCCTTCTAGAATCGAATCGTACCCACCCAGTGAAATCAAAAGTCAATGTCCGAAAGTGACGTGCAGTATCTACTATGAGACAAGTGTTCTCCAACTTCATGATAGCCAGCGAAATGGCAGATGAAAGTCAAGGATGCATGTTAGAAAGTTGGTGTTCAAACCCGTGACATCTGAAATCAGTAACTAAATAGTTATTCATCAAAGTCTCAAGCAAACACTTAATGAACAGTGATTCGCTCATATTCTTCTACACGTGCTATAAAATGACTTACGATTTTGACAATTTTGTTAACAGAAAAGACACATCTACTAACATGATATACAGTCAAGCACAGAAAACCTTGTTTTAACCAATAAAACGGACAGTTGGCTAATAAGTTATAACCCCGTCTTTTCAATCCCTATTTGATACCGGTTTTCCTATTCACCTAAGAAATAGAAAGTATGAGTGTACTTTTAATCATGTTGTGATCATAAATAAATTTATAACTAATCATGAAATCCAAAGTGAGTCCAGTACTTCATCTTATGTTGTGTCCGGTCACATACTGCTTGAATACAGTTGTGTTTTCGTTCGGAAATACAGATTTTCTGCAAGAATTACACTTGACAATAAACTTCCGGGAGAATGGCTTGTTTGTCAATGGCCATCCGACGTATTTAATCTTGTCGATCCCATCTTTTGATTATATATATATATATATATATATATATATATATATATATATATCAAATCTAGAGTATATACTCTATGCACGATGATCATAATTTCCCAACTTTAATATTTCAAATTTTCCAACTGATTTTGGTGGGCTAATGAGAAAACATTTCGAGACATACTTCTTGGTGGACGATCGTGTACCAGAAAAACCACTCATTGATGCCTGCAGACGATTCAGTGCTTAATTAGGGAGGTTATGGCCATAACCATCAGCATTCGCTTTATTGTCCTAATATTAAGACTTTTAAGGTAATTTGTTAGTAGATCAAATAGTTTGACCGTTTTCATACTTTAAAAGATTTGGATGAGATTGAAATGTCATTCTCTAGTGGTTAGTTCATTATGCAAAGGTGCAAACTTATTCATATGAACTACTCAGATAGGGTTCTTACAGTGCTTGATGCGGACAATTCAAATATACATGGTTGTATACTTATTTTTGAATCGGATATTTGACTGATCGTATGATTATTAGACGCATTCATTCAGTTTTATTGGTCAACTTGTGCTGAGTTGTTCAATTAATCTGAATGCTTTATGTGCATAACCCAGTCCTCTATTTGTTTCACTATAATACCACTTATGGTCATTCCAAGAGCCAATGTCAATATAAATTAAACTCAATCACAAAGAAGTATAATTCGGGTTAATAATTCAGTCCAGTTGCGTCCACTCAGTTCCATTATGCTTTAATTATTCAGTGCTGCTATACTTGTTAACTAATTCAAGTACTTAAATATGCATCCGGAAGTGTTCATATTCTAGTTCGTATTTATTTAATCTGCCATCGGCCATCAAGTATAAAGATAACGAATATAACAAATAGCCTCGTTAGCATAGGACATAGGAATCATGTTATAGCTATGCGAAAGAAATATATATGCAAAATTTAATATTACTAACAAGCGATATCAGTCGTATGTTAGAAGCAGTCCATCGCCAAATAATTCTCATGTGTCTATTTCACACCATGAAACAATTCCAAATGTTATATCCTGTGAGAAGTAAGTCGTGTAAGGTATTTCCAGTTTAAAACCTGATTTGAATCAAACGGAAGATGGCAATACAGATATTAAAATGCTAATCTGTCATGTTTATTTTAATGACTAATACTTCACACAATACATAAAGTGTAATTATTCTGATGGTAGATATGTAATATATACTCTAACAAAACGATCAATACAGAAGAGAGACATTTAGTAATTAGCTATTTGTCAAAAAGAGAGAGAACTATCGTTTATTGTAGTTAAACCTCCATTGCATGATACTAATATGATAACTATGGATATAAAGTCTTGCTATTAGGATATAATGGAGCTTTACACATCTGAAAAACCAATTTCATTTATTCTTTATTGTGAAACTGAATAACTAACATTCCTATGATTACATACAACTATTTATTAACATTCATATAATATGTTTTAATTTTTAATTCGAGTTCAAATGGTTATACAAATCCAGTTACACGTTGTTAGCTTAAAGATAAGGAAATTTATGATTTTGAAGGGGAAAAAGGTCCAATGTTTTCCCATTATTTATTTACCACATATGCATTCTGCAACGAGTTCATGACAATGACAACAAGATAGAGTTCCCAATTACTTTACACAATCTATAGTTTATTTGATGGTTTTTTCGCCTATTATATTTTCCTTATTGTGGACACAGATTTACAGCAAATGTTAGTTCTATACTGGTTTTATGAGTAAATAGATTAATAAATGTTTGGATAGGCAGATATATGAAACGAAAAACACCTAAACCAGTGAACATGATGTCTAGGTTGTATGCAATATAATTAACTTATATTAATTAATTGTCCTCACTTTTTATAACTAATTAATATCAGTTTTATAATTAGAACGTATTTTATAAATAGACGGATAGCTAAAATGAGTGAGATAGATTTAACAAAGTGTAAAATGGCCATATTCTAAATTATAGTTGAATTTAACTCTTGATCTTATTATTTACAGTTTAATAGAAATTAAATAAGACTATAGTGTTTCATTTTGTTTTCTCAACTTTATATTGTAAATACTTTCTCCGCTTTTTATTCTGATATCCAGTTTGATTACATTTTCCGTGTAAATAATAAAACACCAAAAGATTCTTTGATATATTTGGACTATGGCTAGTGGTGTGTTCTAGGAAACGCATGTCTCGTCTCCTTTGGGACTCATCAGTTGAATGCTTTTTCAATTTCAGTTAATCCGTCATATAACATGATCATCATCACCAGTCGTAATTTCTCAAAAGAACATCGACAGATTCTTTTAAAAACCAGTTACTAGGGAGAGCACAGTTCCTTTTTGGTACGTGAAATGAAAACATACTTTATTATTTCTCGTTATTGCTTTGTATTTGTGTTTATTAAACATTTAGTTAGTTGAAATAAGTATAACGTCAAACATTTGATTTGATCAGTTATACTGCTGTATCAGTGTAGTAAATGAGATAAAAGAATAATAGCGAATAAGTATAAAGTCAAAAAGATTACTGTGATAGATTCAAAACATTTTTTCTATATTGTATTGTGTAATATTTATCTATTGATTTAGCAGCCAATCGATGATTGCTGCGAGTTTCCAACAAATAACTATATATATATATATATATATATATATATATATATATATATATATATATATATATATATATAGTTATTTGTTATATATTTGGGCATGGGATTAGCGTCCCCATCCCGTAGAAAACTAACTCGCTAAAAAACCCTAACCAAAAAGAATTATTCAAACCTTTTAACCTCTGCCCTGGGAGTCAGAAGGTCTTCATTTAGAAAAACTATGACGCCTCATGATGAAAGCCGAATTCCTTCGGAAGTTACGAGGCCGATGTCCCTTCTGACAACCAGAGTGACCATTTATTTAGGTACATGGAATGTTCGTACAATGTGGGACACCGGGAGAGCCTTCCAAATTGCTGCAGAAATGAGAAGATACAACCTAGAGGTACTTGGGATCAGTGAAACACATTGGACGCAAGTTGGACAACAACGACTAACTTCAGGAGAGCTTCTGTTATACTCCGGCCATGAAGAAGAAAATGCCCCACATACACAAGGAGTTGCATTGACGCTGTCCAAACAAGCGCAAAATACGCTTATGGGATGGGAATCTCATGGACCAAGGATCATCAAAGCCTCGTTCAAAACAAAAAAGGAGGGCATTACAATGAATATCATCCAATGCTATGCGCCTACCAACGACTACAATGAAGACGCTAAAGATCAATTCTACAATAGGCTGCAGTCAATCGTCGAGAAGTGCCAAACAAAGGACCTGACCATTTTGATGGGAGATTTCAACGCCAAGGTTGGAACGGACAACATTGGATATGAAGACATCATGGGACGACATGGACTGGGAGAAAGAAACGAAAATGGTGAGAGATTTGCAAACCTATGTGCCTTCAATATTCCCACATAGACGCATTCACAAAACCACATGGACTTCACCGGATAACACCACGCAAAACCAGATCGACCATATTTGCATCAACAAAACGTTCAGGAGGACTATAGAGGACGTGAGAATCAAGAGAGGAGCTGATATAGCATCAGATCATCACTTGCTGGTCGCCAAGATGAAATTGAAACTCAAGAAGCACTGGACAATGGGGCGGACAATATCACAAAAGTTCAATACGGCCTTTCTTCAGGAAACTAACAAACTCAAAAAATTCAAGATAGTCCTCAGCAACAAGTTCCAGGCCTTTCATGATCTACTCAATGGAGAAGGAACTACTGTGGAGAACAACTGGAAGGGGATCAAAGAGGCAATCACTTCAACATGTCATGAGGTCCTGGGTCACAAGAAGCATCATCACAAGGAATGGATCACTGTTGATACACTGGATAAGATTCAAGAAAGAAGGAACAAGAAGGCAGCAATCAATACCAGTCGAACAAGAGCAGAAAAAGCCAAGGCACAAGATGAATACACAGAAGTAATCAAGCAGGTGAAGAAAAGCATCAGAACCGACAAACGTAAATATGCGGAAGATTTAGCAATGACGATGGGAAAGGCTGAAAGAGAAGGGAACATGAGACAACTGTATGACATAACAAAGAAACTCTCTGGAAATCGTCGCAAACCAGAACGACCAGTGAAAAGCAAGGAAGGCGAGGTAATCACCAACATTGAAGAGCAACAAAACAGGTGGGTAGAACACTTCAAAGAACTCTTGAATCGACCAGCTCCACTGAAACCAACCAACATCGAAGCAGCACCCACGGACCTCCCAATCAACGTTGGCCCACCAACAATTGAAGAAATCAGCATGGCCATCAGACAAATCAAGAGTGGCAAAGCAGCAGGACCAGACAACATTCCAGCAGAGGCACTAAAAGCAGACGTAGCGGCAACTGCAAGGATACTCCACATTCTCTTCAATAAGATTCGGGATGAGGAACAAGTGCCAACAGACTGGAAAGAAGGACTTCTGGTCAAAATACCAAAGAAAGGCGATCTCAGCAACTGTGATAACTACAGGGGCATCACTCTTCTCTCAATACCGGGAAAAGTCTTCAACAGAGTATTGTTAAACAGGATGAAGGACTGCGTAGACGCCCAACTTCGTGACCAACTGGCAGGATTCCGTAAGGATAGATCGTGTACAGACCAAATCGCAACTCTACGGATCATTGTGGAACAATCAATTGAATGGAATTCATCACTCTACATCAACTTCATTGACTACGAAAAGGCATTTGATAGCGTGGACAGGACAACACTATGGAAGCTTCTTCGACACTACGGCGTGCCTCAAAAGATAGTCAATATCATACAGTGTTCATATGATGGATTACACTGCAAAATCGTGCATGGAGAACAGTTGACGAAGTCGTTCGAAGTGAAGACCGGTGTTAGGCAAGGTTGCTTACTCTCACCCTTTCTCTTT
Organism: Schistosoma margrebowiei; assembly: GCA_944470205.2. Lineage (NCBI taxonomy): Eukaryota > Metazoa > Platyhelminthes > Trematoda > Strigeidida > Schistosomatidae > Schistosoma > Schistosoma margrebowiei. The sequence goes on along the minus strand of OX104024.1, from coordinate 30,491,622 downwards.
CTCCTGGTGATCGACTGGATCATGAAGACGTCAACATCTGAAGGGAAGGACGGGATACAATGGACATCTAGGATGCAGTTGGACGATCTGGACTTCGCAGATGATCTGGCCCTTCTATCCCAAACGCAACAACAAATGCAGGAGAAGACGAACAGTGTAGCAGCAGCCTCAGCAGCAGTAGGTCTCAATATACACAAAGGGAAGAGCAAGGTTCTCTGATACAACACAGCATGCACCAATCCAATCACAATTGACGGAGAAGATTTGGAAGATGTAAAAACCTTTACATATTTGGGCAGCATCATTGATGAACAGGGTGGATCTGATGCAGATGTGAAGGCGTGGATCGGCAAAGCATGAGCAGCATATTTACAACTAAGGAACATCTGGAACTCAAAGCAACTGTCAACCAACACCAAGGTCAGGATTTTCAATACAAATGTCAAGACAGTTCTACTGTATGGGGCGGAAACTCGGAGAACTACGAAAGCCATCATCCAGAAGATACAGGTATTTATTAACAGTTGTCTACGCAAAATACTTCAGATCCATTGGCCGGACACTATTAGCAACAACGTACTGTGGGAGAGAACAAACCAGATCCCAGCGGAGGAAGAAATCAGAAAGAAGCGCTGGAAGTGGATAGGACACACATTGAGGAAAGCACCCAACTGCGTCACAAGACAAGCCCTCACATGGAATCTTCAAGGCCAAAGGAAAAGAGGAAGACCAAAGAACACATTACGCCGAGAAATGAAAATAGACATGAAAAAGATGAACAAGAATTGGATGGAATTAGAAAAGGAGGCCCAGGACAGAGTGGGTTGGAGAATGCTGGTCGGCGGCCTATGCTCCATTGGGAGTAACAGGCGTAAGTAAGTAAGTAAGTAAGTAAGTAAGTAAGTAAGTAAGTAAGTAAGTAAGTAAGTAAGTATATATATATATATATATATATATATATATATATATATATATATATATATATATATATATCCTTATTGTCTAAAAACACAACTACATTTACTATACATTGCAAGCTGTCTTATTTACAAACTATTGTCACATAATGTTTTATTATCTTTCAGTTCTGAAAAATAAACTGAAAAAATTTCACTTTAAAGAGAAAACACTTTGACATCCTCAGAATTATAATTTTTAAACAATTGTTTCGGCTTAAATCAGATTTACAAGCTAAATGACTACACAGATTATTCTCAGAACAACTCTTATTGTAACTTGACGCAAAGTTTCTCCTCGTAGTAATATCAAGCTCTATTTGAATTACACTAATTCTTCAGCTGGCGTCAATTATTGTTGAAAAATGTCTTTAAACAGTTCATTCTTTCAATATAAGAATCCAGTTCATACTACATAGAGAGTTATTCATTCCACATAAATTATGGAATTTTTGTTTTTACCTAAATGCATTTGTGCATTTGCTCACATAAATTATTTAATACTATAATGTCTACGACAGATGCTGTGACATTTTGAGAATATAAGTTAACAAGGATTGGGTAAAGAGAGAGAGAGAAGTAAATCATAATAGTTTTCAGTATCTTTAGTATCTAATTCATTTATTGTTATAGCTTGTAGTCGCCACCTGTTATAACTTGTGGTCTGTATGCCCTGTTAATTTATAAAGTAATGACGCTGCCAATTAGTGGACAGTGAATTATCGATCGGACCAATGACACATAAAACACGTTCGAGTAGCCTAGAGTCCTTATCGGTCCTGCTTACCGCTTAGTCCAACCTGTTAAGTTCAGAACGCCAATCTCAACCTATGCAATATGAATCATTTATTTCAAACACACTAGGTTTATATGCCAACCAGACAGGCCACATCGTACCATAAATTAGGAAACAACATTTGTACAAGATTTAGCCAAAAATGGTCGTGAATAAGAGAGATAGTAATTGATAGATGGGGCATAACTCAAGAATGGTAAATCGTAGAGTAATAGTTCATAAGTCAAAATAAAGGTCATAATAAGAGGAACACGAATATGAATAGTTTAGTTACATAACAATTATACGATAAAAATATACTCATAGTATTGACCCATAAATGGATCCCCAAAATTACCATTCATTATTATTATCGGGATATAACATTTATAAATCCATTCATAAATTAGATTACTAAGACCAGTTAGACTAGTAGTGTCTCACATCTTCACACTTATATTTAACTGTTTATTCATAGTGATAGATAAACTACTTAAATACCACAAAATATCTACCATGTGGTAATCTCTTGGTCACATAAAAGACATATAGATGTCACTGTAACTTCCTCCCAAAGGGAAATTTTAAAAGTAAAATTGTTTACATATATTTCGATTTTAGATATATTTCTTTATAGGTTATACCATCATAATGTTCCACCAGGATTTTGTGTCAAAATAAACAAAGTTGGTTTAAATTCATAATACTGGTCCTCACATCGTACCTCTTTCGAGAAATATCGGTGGATGACCACTCCCCCAGTTACTAATGAATCATCACCGTACTAGTTGAAAGCTGAATTCATAGTCTCTGTCAACAATGCTTCAGTCACGAATTTTAGGTGTTCGTTTTATGTGAAAAGAACATATAAGATCGAAATTTAGTGACTGAAGACAGATATCTGAAATTTGAGTGATAATAGAGCTATGAAATTCAAAACTCGACATTTCTTAACTATGGAGCTGCAACTTATTGATCGTCCTGATAGGAGACGTAAACGTCAAGGTCGGGATGGACAACATAGAATATGAACGCCTCATGTAGAGATATGGACTGAACGAAAAAACGAGAGTGGTGAGAGAACAATATAACTATGCACCTTCAACAACATAGTTGTAAGCGGCAGTATTTATCCCATCAGTACACGCACGAACCTACATGTGTTTTACCAGACTACACTACGGAAAACCAGATTGATTAAATATACATGAATTAAGAATTCAAAAGGTCCATCCAAGACGTGGAAATAAAGCGAGGAGTTGACATAGATTTATATCACCACCTGGTTGGTGGTTGCCAAAGTGAAACTAAAGCTCGAAAAATACTGGTCAATTGAAGAAGCAGCTTTAGAATAGTTTGACAGTGAATATCGTCCAACCGATACTGATTTTTTTCGGACCATTATTTGCAGGGATGCTACACATCACTTCATAAGGGTATCAAAAGAACAATAAATACCAAAAGACCTCACAAAGTACTAAAAAGAAGAGATCTCATTAAGTGTGGGAACTACAATGGGACCTCACTATTATCAGTACTAGAAAAACTCTTCAACAGAATGTTGCTGATGGATAAGAAATATCTAGTAGACTCCAAACTTAGGGATTAGCAAGCTGGCCTTCATATAAGTCGATCGCGTGCCAACGAAATCCGAACGCTACGGATCATTGTTGAACCACTAATCCAATGAAACTTATTTCTGTAGACCAACTTCCTTCATTATGAGGAAGCGTTCGACAGTATGCATAGAAAAATCTTGCGGAATCGACACTACTTAGTATCTAGGATGATCACCACCATCTTATGGGACTCCCATCAGAGGCTAAATTGCAAAGTCATGCATGGAGGGTAGTTCACAGATTCATTCCAAGTGAAAACTGATGCGAGACAAGGCTGCTTACTCTCTCCTTTGCTGTTAGTTTTCGCTGTTGACTTGATAATGAAGACCTTCAAATCTCAGGAGGTACATGGAATACAGTGAACACCCTGGATGCAGCTGGACGACTTGGACTTTGCAGATGACCCAGTCCATCTATCCCACATACAACATCAAATGGAGGGGATGACAGGTAGTATAGCAGCCTCTTCAGAAGTAGGTCTGAATATTCACAAGGAAAAAAACAAGGTCATGAAGTGCAAAACAGAAAGCAACACCCAAGTCACAATTGATGTAGTGTCTCTCAAGGTGGTAGAAGCCTTCACGTATCTGGGCAGCATCGTTGATAAACAAGGAGGGTCTGATGCAGGTATCAAGTCACAAATCGGCCATACAATTGCAGAATAACTGTAGTTAGAGTGTATTTAGAGCTCAGAAGAATCCATTCAATACCAACACCAGCACCAAAATCAATTCAGAATTATTGGGAATAACACTGACGAAGTCCTATTGTACCGAGCTGAAACCTGGCGAACCACCACCACAATCACCAAAACGGTACAGGTATTCACAAACAACTGTCTACCCAAAATACTCCAGAACCATTGGTCAAAGACCATCAGCAATAACCTATTCGGACAGAGAATAAACCAGTTGGCAGTTGAGAGAGTAATTAGGAAAAGCTACTGGAGGATTATTAGATAGAACATACATCGTGGAAACCAAGCAACTGCAGCGCAACGCAAGTGCTAACTTGGAATCCTTAGGGTAACAGGAGAGGTTGTAGACCAAAGGACATTAAAAGCATGAATAGAACTTGGCAACAAACTAAAACGAGAGTCCTGGATAGATCCTGTTAAAGGTGCCTGGTCAGCGGTCTCTTTCTCAAGAGGGTTGAGTATCTCTAGGGATCTACAACTACCAAAACTACTTTCAAGTTATGTGATGCTACTCAATTGTTAGTAAGTAGTTTTGAACAATTTTTAAAACTTCAAGATTGATGGACGAAGACAGACCATGCAAACTTGTTATTTATAGAGAGGTATTTCACTTTATTGTAAAATTGCCTAACTGCAATGAAAAACGAATTAATATGACTTTCTCTTTGGTATTTGATAATTAATTGGGCAAAAAGTGTCTACGTACGATCTCTGAGAATCTACGTATTCAGATATTTATGTCACAGTATACGGAATTAAGGACCGATTCAATTATATAAATGCCGCTATTTGTTTACGAAGCACTTGCAACATGAATAAGATTAAATGTAGCTAATATTCAAAGTCGGTTCGAAGAGACAAAAAAGCATCAAACTAAAACTGGTTTTTGGACCAGTCATACGGACGATGCACATCAAAAGTTTTACATTGGCATAATCCGAAAATATTCATAAATATTTGGTTGGTTGATGATTTGTGTGGATAATAGATTCTTCCTCTGATCCAACCCTTGATTTAGCAATCGATTTAATCATCTAGTGAGTGATTGATGGATTCATATAATTCTACATTTTTCCTGTCGTTCATCTTTTATTAGAATCCTGCATACATTTGAAGTGATCTTGATTTTGTTATTTAACTGTTTTTAATCTAGTTGAACAAGAAAATCTTCAGACACTTGACAGTAACACAGATACCGACATTTAATCTCAGATACACAACAACGAATTTTTTGATCCCACTATAATAAGACAAGCAATACTACTTATTTGCTATTCTGATTTTATTATTTAGTGCGATTCTAGAAACTGTTGTAGTTCTGACTCATATTCAAGTACATTAGAATCTAAAATTTAATACATAAAGAGCAAGCCAAAATATTATGTCTACATGAAGAAATTAAAACACTGTGATTTAATCAATTCTAAATACTCATTGCGTGAATCGAGAAAGGATCATGTAAATAAATTGGATTTTAAAAACCAAAACTCCCAATCTACCTCAAATCTTAGTAGACAAATCAATGGGAGTAATAGTAGCAGGAGAACAAAGTGCGTTCATCGTGAAAATTCTACTTCATCTAAAAATATATACAAATTAGGTAAGTTTATTCAAAAATCTCTCCACAATGCTTTAATGTTTACTAATAGCTATTTAACAACAAAGAATATTAGGGTGAACAATTATTTTCAATAACTTCATCATCAGGCTTTACAGTTATAAGTCCATAATTATTGTGATATATTACAAAGGCCAAAATAAGATATGAATTAATGAATTCGACAATGTTACATGTTAAAAATGGTGAACGTTTGCATCTGTTACGGCACATATACCCCGAAATTATGCTATTTGTAAATTAGGAAGGTCATCTAATAAATTCACTTGGTATTGTTTGCTTGAATCTTCCCATTGATTTTTAGGACTGTAATTGATCAGTCTCTTATTTTCATATGTTCATACTGTGCATATTGCCTCGATATTGCTTTAAGTCACAAGCATTATAAGCGAGGATAGATGGTGATTAACAGTGGAATCCAGGACGCGCGTTTCGTCCCACTTGGGACTCTTAAACTGGATGTACATATGCCAATAACAGACTCATCAATTGCAGTCCTAAACATCATTCGGAAAACTCAAGCAAACAATACCAAGTGGATCTAAACTTCACCCCATTGCATAAGCTAGTGGTTATCAGAATTGAGTAACTAAATGGATAATGCGATGGCATTTGAACGGTGCTAGGTTCGAGTCCTGGGGTAGACTTCAACTCTGAGATGTAGGTACATCCAGCTGGCAAGTCCCGAACAAGACGAAACGAGCGTCCTGGATTCCACTGCTAGCCACCATCCATTTTTGTTTATAGTCATACAGTAAAGGTCAGAATAATTTATTGTAAATGGTCAAGTTATAATCAATATGATGGTAATACAATAAATCGTGTCAATAAAATGCATAGTAAGAGAATTTCGTCTTTTTAGCCGAGGTCATAATAATAGCAATTATAATTGATAATAATAACAATAATAGCTTGTGAATACAATATATTATAATGGGGGTGTTGCAAGGTAATGATAAAAAATTCATGTGAATTGAAAAAGAGCAATATTTAGATTCAGAAAGATAAAAAACACAAAAGGAATTGGAAGGAGGGGATTAAGGGGTTCATAATGTTCGATTTAGGTACCTAGTGATCCGATTGTGGACCAAGATAAACACAGAGACTGCATGTACCTCTTCTGAATACATAAGTGAAGTTCTGGAGTTGATGCAGATGGCTTCATTCGTGCAGAGGAGTCGTAATCTAGCTCCTTTAGGTAAATTATTTGGAACTTGACACAAGGCGAAAAAGCATTATCTGTTTCGATATGATGTTTATTATCTACCAAGCGAGAAGGAGTGGCACTATTTCTGGATTTAGTGACTCCTTTACCTAACCATGCTGGTACATAGATATCAGTGCTGTGGTTAGACTTGATAGTTTCAAATAAATTGAGCATTGGGTAGAAAATTTATGATAAATATATTCTTTGTTATATCCCAAAGAATAGAAAAATTGTATTTCTGACGTTTCGTAACTTAATGTAAACTGCTTCTTCAGGGTAAATAAATAACCGAATTAATCCGGTTGTTTTCTACTTCTTGGGGTATAACAAAAATTATATTTATTACATGTTCACAAGCTCTCAAGGATCAAGCCCTCTGATTACGGCTGTTGTAACAAGCCCCAGTCAGTCAGTCAGCTACGACGTAGGACCATGCACATATGTGCATCGGTTCAAGTTGTCATACCTCATTAACACAACAAGATGAACACCGGATTCACAAAAGTAGTCACTTCAATGGTAGTAATATATAAAAGGTTGTGTATAAGGATATAATATAGGAAAAAAGAGTTAGTTCGTAGAAATAAAGGTATAAGGCAATTTTAATCTCACGGTTTAAGGGAAGACAGAAAGTGTATACACCTACGCCACTGCGATCGATTCTGAGCCATGTCACCAAGAGTCTCCAACCATTTGTTAGGATAGTCACGCGGACCCCAACCAAGTAGTCTGCATCTACCAACATGGCTCAGACTAGAAGTTGGTGACTTCAGTAACTGATGCCACGTTTTGGTTTGGCTGCCCCTAACTTTCTTCCAACCATTCCCAACACTAGTCAGCATTCCGCGTCGTGGTAATTGGTGTTCAGGCATACGTAACATGTGGCCCAACCATCTCAGTCGATGAAGATTCACAACCTCATCAACTGATTTACCCGGTAATATGCACACATAGAGGAGCCCATCATCGGTAGCCTAGCCTTGATTTATGGTAAGTACTGGTTTGTTTGAGATTACATGTAACTTAGCGGAGTGAGATGTCTTTTCAAAAAGTCTTTTGAACTTACCATATCCCCTTTAAAATCGAGTTTTAGATAGAGGGTTTTCTTGCTGATCGTGTCTTGTTCTTTTTTTACCTTCTGATAGAAATTTTCTGATAAAATTATCTGGATAGCCATTATCTCGTAATATGTTCTTTAGTTTATCCATTTTGCTATCTACACTATGCTTAGAACATAATAGTTAGATTCTATAGCTGAGACATTTAACCAAGTTTATTTTGTAATAGAGAGGTGTAAAGCTATGAAAATGATTGTTCTAACCCGTTCAAGTATTCTTTCTAAATATATTTCTTTTTATGGAACCGTCTGTGCTTATAGAAAGTAAGTCATCAAGTAAAACTATACTATTATCGTTCTCCTCTTTGCTGGTGAATTTAATAGCTGGGTGAATGTTGTTGAAACTATTTAACAGCTCTTGTTCGTCGATACTTTCGTCACATACGATTAGTGCGTTATAATAATGAATAAATCGTTACCGAACGACCGATGATCAAGGTACTCATTTAATATAACATCAAAGTTAACGTCTTGATTGAATGTCAGTGGGATTTTTTACTTTAGGTTATAAACCATCAGGTAGGGAAAATGTAACTGACAAGCATTAAATTAATATAACTATCATGGCCTTCTTTTAACTCTTAATGTATGAATCAACACTTTCAATAGGAAGAGTGTTTATAAATAAAGGTACTACATGAACCGATATCATGAATTTCTTGTCTGCCTACAAATTTTTCATTCAGTCGATAAATTGTCTCTCGGTAGTGTGAGGAGAGTTGTTGAAATAGATATGGAAGTTCTTTAAAAAAACTATTTACAAACGTATGAAGACTCCCAACTTACGCTGCTGTTAAGTTATATAAATGAGTTTCCTTATTAAAGTCCTTGAGCTTCAAGATAGAGGAATTACTAGTCTATCTGGGAACCCTCGTTATTCACATAAAAATAGTAAATACCATGTCGTTTCCCGCTCTGAGTATTAAAAATCCTTTTTTCACGTCACCGCTTTACTAAGTGTAAAAGGCAACTCCAAGTTTTTTAGCTACTTATTCAACGTCTTCTGTTTAATCAAAACCAAGTTCACCAATAATCCTATTGATATCATCACGGTTGAAGCAATAGTAGAATCCAAGAAATAATGAAGTGGAATAAAATTATTTAATAAGAAAGTCTTTGAAACAAAACCGGAAGCAGACTTCTAATCTGGAAGAATGCAACGAATATATGTATCCTCTTTAATGTTAGTTGATCAGAGACAATTCGCTAGGATCCCTGGATCTAGATTTTTAGTTGGTTAACACTTGTCAGTGGTCCATCAGTGTAAATGCATCAGTCGCACATAAAATCAATTGGGCTAAAATCATTTAGTGATAAAGGTCTAGGTTATGACATGGTCGGAATTTGATTGGCAACAGCGATTTCTACAGGATTGCAAAGACTTTATTCTGACTATTGTTAAAGAGCACTGAACCTGGGTCCTGGAATTCCAGTTGTAGAATGTACCTCCGATTCCTCAACTGAGTGTTATACCGTGACGTCAAACAACATTGAGATCTTGATTAATTCTTATACCTTTATATGCGAATTGCTATGAATCGTTACTGTCATTTATTGATGACCACAGTTTGAGTAGTACTGAAAGTTCCTTCATCATTTTTAGAAAAGGAGGCATTACTAATTTGGGTCTGTGCTTTATATTTTTACCAGCAAACAAATACTTTAGTATTATAACCACTCAGATTTCCTTACACTTTTGGAATAAGATTCCCGTACAAGTATTCGGTAAAAATGCTTACAGATAAGTGAATTAAATAAGATATTGGTGTACATCTCCACTAGAATGTTATATGTGACATCGCATCCAAAACACTGAATAAAGTTGCTTACACGACGGTTTCTTGTTTGCTGAAAATTATTTGGCATTTGGTCTTACTGAATGCCAGTAGCTCAGATTTCCCACCTTTGACCATAATTCCCATATAATCTGCTGATTTCAATCTTTTTCTACGAAACTCATTTAGCCTTGAACTAAGTTGATCTTAGAATAAACCAGTGATGTTCATAGTAATAATTGCAGGGTAATTCATTTATGTAGTTTGTCTATATTATGTACTAATGATTGTTATTTTATTGTACATCATGTACTGAAAAAGTAAATTGATCTACTCCGACTTACGAACAATACAATAATTTGTTTGTCAAAATATCTATCAGGCTAGGTAACTTGATGTCATGATTCACTTATTTAGGCACTGAAAATTTTCAGCCAGTACATATAGACCACTCTAACTAGATCCTTTAGTTATCAGTGCTCATCAGTATTTTATGGTTAAGTTGAAGAATAAAATTTATTATATTTCGATTTTTACTTTTAATTTTTCACAGACCAGTCATATTTGAAGTCATCTCTAAAGAAAAATATTGACAGTTCACTGTTAACTGACAACATTTTTACAGTCAAAATTAGGCAACAAAACTTGTCAAAATCATTTGATTATTCACGTCACATTATTTTGCCTTTTTCCGAAAGTTCAACAGATAATAACTATGAATTTATTGATTCCACTGCATCTTCAGTTCGTTCAAACGGATGTTCAGTTGAAAACTCATGGTCAAATTTATGGCGTAGTGGCCTTCCAGAGCAAAAGTTAACTGTATGGTTACCTAGACGGTATACTGAACAAGGTTACGAACATCTTCAGTGTAGATTGAGCAAGACTTCAAGCAGTATAAAACTACATAAAATTAGCTTTCCTGATATAAATTTCCTAGAACTGGGTAGTAGTTTGACAATGAAGACAATCCAAAAGCTCTCACCACAGATGAATATGACATCCAACAGTTATTGGGCGTCGAACACTCATTGTGCTGGTCACAATTTTACTACCGTTGTTAATAATCATAATAATAGTAGCACAAATAATTCCAGACTTTCTAATAATCTTCATAAAAATGGAGATGTACACCAAATGCACCCTGATAATTCAAAGAAATTAACCATAATGGGGAATTCTTATCCTGTTAATAGACCTCCAGATATTAAAGAAAAAACTTTGGCACAACTGTCTCTTATCAGAAAAGAAGAAAACTGCAAAATATCAATTGATTCTGGTAAGTTAAACTATAAAGAGAAGTTTAAACCATTAGTGTATCTTACTTTGGCATATGAGTAGAGATAGCTGAATGAAACCATAGTTTACGTCAAACTCGATAGCCATTCACCGTTTTAATGAGTCCATAATATCTTACCATATATAAAAGCAACTAGCTTATTTTCATGATTAACCGATTTGCTTTTAGACTACTCAAATTCTTGGCTCGGCAACTACGCTATGTCACCAATCAAAGTTTGCAGTTCTACCAATACATTTTTTGCTTATGCCTTAAGAGATCAAAATTAGCTTTATCTATGTTAGGTTGTATCTCATTCATGTTTCTGAAACAACGTGGAACTAAGTTAACCGATAAATTAATCAATATTCACAAGATTAGGAAAGTTTTCTGGATGACTGGAAAAAATAAAACAAAGATAGTCCATGTTTATGTACATTGCTCTTACTTAATAGATTGATACAGAATATCTTTGATTAAATCTGAAGAATAATAAGCTCTTCGGAAATTGTTAGTATAGGAAGTTGTGGATGTTGTTGAATTTCGTAACTTTAAATCACGAACTAACTTTAGTTAGAGAGACACTGAAAACCTAGAAGAACTGTTCAGCTGTTTTGTCCTAATTTTCAACAGTTTTAAAACTGAAATCTTCTTTGATAAGAGTGCATTCCTTGAAAATTGTTTTGTTTGAAGGAGTCAAGCAGTTCGAAAGTTTAAAAAATGTTTTAGAAGCCTCTGTAATGCAATCCTTAAAGTTTCATGAAACGATGACAAGGGAAGACAAACATGATCAGGACAACTACAATTTCCCTGATGGATTAGATATTTAAATGTAATTTTATTTTAACTAGTGCACAAATATCAGACATCAAGTTACTTCCCAGTAACTTTAAGACAAACTAAATTTCCATGATAAAATAAATTGGTTTCATTATGTTCAAGATCGAGCATATTCTGATTCAATCTACATTTAACTCGAAATTGTGGATATTTATCAAACTACGACAATCTGTTAGTTGCCTAAGGCTTATTTGTTTGATATACATAAAACATCAAATGCTATTTTGTGTTGATTTAACATTACTTTTAATTAATAAACAAGAAGTAATAATATGCTATCAACATTGGATACATCTTGCCTTCCCAGTTATTGCTTTCTGGGTATAACACGGACGCTAAAGTTACCTACATTATTCTTTATTTTCATCTTTACTGGAAAGTATCATAACAAGTAACACTACTAGATAAATTACCGTTTAAAACATTAGATTTGAAGAAAAGTATGTTTTCGAAAATAAAAATGCTATGATTGTGATAAGATAAAAAAAAACTAACGTGTTAGGAAGTCATAATTATGTTCGCTTGAACTATTGAAATTATGTAATACAAATGTAGTTGTCGAAAATAATTGATACTACTAGCAAGTAATTTGTTTGATTGTTGACCTGAACACTAACTGAAATGGTCATACAGAGAACTGCAAATGAATTAAGTTAAAAATACGTGAATACATTTGTAAAGAAATAATTTAGAAGGAAATAATCTTTAGATTTGTAAATGTGTAACCGAATAAAACATTGTTTCAACTTCGTCAAACATAGAAAATATCCATTTCAACTCGTGATTTATTAAACCGTTAATTGAAACCACTTAAAAAATAACGTCTAGAATGTGCTTATTTTGCTGTAATCTCATAACTAGGAAGATCCACAAATTAATGTGAAATTCCTTTTTGACATTAGAAAGCATACTAAATACAAACATGTCTAAATCCTAGACACAGTCGAAATTATCATAGGTATGGAAAATGTTATAAATTTACTTGAACACTATAAACCGTATACGTTCTATGTAAAGTTACAGCAAATTTTCCAGCTGCTTTTCTAGTTTCGAGTAATGATTAATTTACTGTTTACATTCCTAATATATCTTTTATTACGATGAATCTATAGTGTGATTTCTGTCCATATGTTCTTGATTTGTATAATGTGAATGGAATAAATGGATTAATGACCAATGAAATATAGGATGCATATGCCATACTATTAACCTATTTTTCCAGTATAAGGAATTTTTCAACAAAGATAAATATGTTTTATGACTTCTTAAAGAATATGAATGCACTTTTTCATAGCCCTTTGGTACTGACCTAAAATATTATTGAATGCAGTAAAAACAAGGAAAATGTACAGAAGAAACGAGTTAAGAGAGGGAATTGAATTTCCAAATATATACTTATGTATTGTTGACATCTACTTTGAATTATATCACTGAAAATCTCAATTAATTGACTTATCATACATGATCATATGGTGTTGCCGGCTTTTTTGACGAAACGGCCGTCCAGTGCTTTCAGGTTTTCCATAATGATTTAGATTCAATTGACTCATGAATTCAACTATTAACAATATTCAATAACTTGTGAAAATACAAATTTTCAATAAAAATAATTATATGCCTACTTAAATGAATATTCCGTGGATTTATCTACTATATGATTCCTGGAATACCGAACAAACATCGCAGATATTGTCAGAATAAATTGAAATGATCAATCGATTAAAAAGTGTACGAAACTTAAATCTATTTATAAGTCTAATTTATTTATTACTTTTCCAGCTATCCTTATGCGTAGCAATAATCTATTTCAAGATCCCCATAATTATCTTCTGAATGCAATCATATGATGTTGTTGTTCAAACAAACCAATACATTAGTCAACGTGCTCTCATCTTGAGCACTATAGAAATATGACGCCTCAACAACTACTTGACACACTTAAAAGTATCTGAGATATTCTCCACTCATTTATGGCTACTTGATATAAGAATAATATTTTTTAATTCTACTAAGGTCTAATGTTTCATAAATAAGGGCTTAGCACACAATATGATTACATATACATGTGAATTAGATATTTCTAAAGGCTACATATTAATTCATATGACGTTATCACATTTTCCTCATGATTGGCACAAGATGATTCAATCAATAATAACCAAAAACCATTAGATGTATGCGTCATCTAAACTGCAGGAGAATGTATCAGATAGAATGCAATTACAAATTTTTGTAACGTAGTTTAGGCTTATTTGGTAAAACAACAAATTTATTCACCTAATTTAATTTAGGTGAATTGAGATGGTGAGATTAAATTAAGCATACAAAGTGACTATATTTAATCTGGTTTGTAGATTTTAAACTTGTTTCTAGCACATTCCAAACTAAAGTACTGTAAGAATTTTGAGACATTGTGTATTATTTGTCTTTCATTATTCACATAACAAAGAAGGTGAGGTACGTATTCTACTCCCAGTACTACCAACAACCAGTTCATTAATAACAAAAACGATGATACATTTATAATATCTCAATGAGTAAAATAATTCAATTTTTGATGTTCGAGTCTTAGTGTCAGTTGCTTTTTTAGAGAATAAGTAACCAAGTTTAAATAGCAAATAGGAAACAAAGTGTTGTGAACGGGGAACTAAGAAGCCCAGACAACTACGAAAGTTATTTTCTTGGGACGTTATTTCATTTCATTCAAACTCTGTAAAACACTTATATTTATTTTTGTCCCTATCTTATTCTACATAACATGAGCTTTCGTTCTATGTATCATTCACTACCATACCCTTTTTTGTTCCGAAAATATTGTAATTTAAACATAATATTTTGCACCGTATTTTCTACCCTAATTCCCAGTTTCGGGCATAATTGTATTTTTCCAAATTATCGTACGTCGTGGTCAAGATATTCACTTCTTTATTCATGTATATTTTTGTACTAATCCGAATTCTGAGTTCAGTGTTCCAACTGTCTTGTCTTCTCTCACTTGCGTGCTTGCCAACCAATCAGGTTCTAGAATAGTTCTCTCTACCCCATCTCGAACTCACCGTGCTAGACTCAAGGTTAAGCCGCTCACCCTATCGCGTCAAGGTCATAATTTAGACTAGACAGATCAAGGTCAAGTCATAACAAGTGTCAACGGGGTAAAAAAACGATTCAAGGTCATGACACAAAGCAGAATACTTTTGCTAAGTAAGAACCCGGAACCGCCAGGTCTCGCAGCAAGAGCTTAGTTTTTAGACCACTGGGCTAACATCTATTGGTTTACAAGTCTAATTTATCTTTGGCACTGTCTGCAGACCACTCATCTGCCTCTAAAATGTAGACGATAAATTTATCATCACTAAAGGTACCGTCTGAAACTTTCTTAAACTTAATTATTACTTTCTCAGATCACATCAAATTCACCTTCGAGAAGGAACATGTACTAAGTAAACTACCATTTTTAGACTGCTTAGTCAAAAGGAATTCTAATAGAAATGTAACCATCTACCGAAAACCTACTTATTCTCTTCGGTTCATCGTTCACAACTTTTCACATCCATTTGATGCGAAAATTCCCCTGGCTCTAAATTCATGCACACGATCCACTGAAATTATTGCACCAGGGGTAAAACAAGTGGAACAAAAGAATATCATCAAAACTTGGATTTTGATCATTTTCCCAAGAAGATAATTTCAAATTTACTAAGGCGAAATAATCTATTATTGAATAATTAAAACTCAAATGAAATATCATTAGCTGGTACTGTATTTTTAGAAAACTCCCATAATACAACAGAATAACTACAACAAATTATTAAACCACACCGAATTATAGGTTTTTATGAAATAACTAGCACTTCGAAATGCTTTAGTTCGAGTAAAGAAAAAATCCTTTACACATCAATTCAATGGTGTCTACATATCAGGACGTGTCGAATCAGATGCTTTTTATGTTGGAGACCAATCTTTTAAAGTTGTGGCTCGAACCAAGGAACATCTAAGCCACACAAAAGGACTTCCCAATAATACTGCGGCACTCGATGATCTTTAAGTCAAATCTTCATTGTAGTACATGCTAATCTCAAAAACCATCAAATCAATATTAGTAATATGAAAGTAATTTGAAAATGTTTTCCCAACTATAAAGAAAGGTGAGTGGCTGCAGTTTTTTTATAAATCACTAAATCCTAGTGCTGTCTAGATAGAAAGGTCTAACTGTTCATACAACTTGGACTGTTTATCACATAGCATTAAAATGATCAAACTCATTTTGATTAAACTAGAGATACTCTGCTTTGTTTCTTATTTATTATTTAAACTTTT
This sequence comes from Schistosoma margrebowiei, assembly GCA_944470205.2. Lineage (NCBI taxonomy): Eukaryota > Metazoa > Platyhelminthes > Trematoda > Strigeidida > Schistosomatidae > Schistosoma > Schistosoma margrebowiei. Next base: position 30,475,422 of record OX104024.1, on the reverse strand, counting down.
ATTTATTCAACGGGATTACTTTCATTATGACTCAGAACGTCAGAAATTAAGTTTTTTATTCATTGTGATACTACAAGTTTATCATAATTTTTATTATAACTATCTACTAAATCCTCAATTTATTTGAAATTGTCAAGTCAAACCATAGTAATAATACCTACAAACCAATTAAGCACCATGATTGGTTTTTAAAATGTTGAGAATTGTAATTTTCACTGATATTCCTTGTCAGTTTAAAATCACTCAGAATCAATATACCTAGTTAACGGATCTAGGTATGATGTATTATTGAACCTGCTATATTACATTCAACATTTATCTACCTGATCATCGCTTGCATTTCTTAGTCTCCAAAATATATATTAAACATCACTGGAAATTTATTCTGTGATTATTTTTGTTCTCAGAATTCCTGCAGTGTTCTTGGTTAGGGTTAGGATTAAGGGTTTGAGGTTATGGTTTTCACCATCACCTGACATAAGCTATAATTCAAAGTGCTTTGTAGCCTTATGGACGAGTGAATTTCGTGTAAAAATCTACAAAGCTTTCTCTTAAATTTGATTCGTTGATCTAGAAGGTTTGGTCCCAGCAGGTAAATGTTTGTTTCATGATTAAGAGTTTTGATTTAGGTATAGTGTTGATTTGCATGTTTTATAAAATCTACGAAGAAACAATTGAGGACCTGATGCGTCTAAAGCTATCATTTTTATTCTATTCTAACAGAAAATAACTTCTTGTTTTCCATTTACGTGTTCTCGGTACTATACTAAGCTTATTTTACGTACGCTCTGAAGTTTGCTCAAAAGAACCCCAAAAGTCGATATCTCAATTCTTATTGCCTCGTTCTTAGATTTTAATTTTATCGGCACTAATAATACCCATATTTTCTAATCGTATTACGGTATATAGATACTGCGATGAATTGATGAGGTCTCAGGAAAGCTTGAGTCTCAACAAATGACTGGACTAAAAAATCTAACCCAATCCCCTTATATTTAATCAACTGGATTAAAAGATCTAACCAACCTAATCAAGCGTTCACTTAGTTGTAATCTATTCGCATTACCACAGATTTGCGTACATTTAAGTAATCGAACATCAAAAGTGATCATCATTTTCTAAAGAAGTAGATTCATGTGGCAATTTTTCTGAGCATCAACATGTGTTAGTTGGTTATGATTACTTCCCTTACTTTAATGTCACGATTTTTGTCATGAGTTCAAAAAGATTTAATTAATGTATACGTGTAATCATTACTAAAAAACGTGCCATATATCCTGGTAACAACCCATAACGCGTTAAAATAACCAATTAAGGTTGAAAGAGCAAAAACGTAGTTTTACATTTCAAAAACAGTAATCATTTTGTGATGTTTAAAAATAGTGAAATGATACATTTTTTTGAACTGTAGGTCTATGAATTCAAATCAGATGAATCCTTTTTATCGTAGAATGTTTATGATACCATGTGCGAACTGGTATACACTTTACTAAATTAACTGGGAAACAATAAAAAAAACAGCTAGGATATACATTCTCACTTGAGTGGTAATACGATTATAATTATAATTACAATAATAATTATTATTGTTATTATCAGTATTATTATTGAGAATAACTCTTTATGAGAGAAATAAACTTTTCATTTTGATATAAATCACCGACAAACACTGTTATTTTAAAAGAGACTTCATGAGAGATTTACTTACCTAATCTTTTCCTTCTGCCATCTTCAAACCCTTGTATTTTTTCTTTAGAAAAACCGTTTGTATATGAATATATTTGCCATACAATCCTAGAGAATCTTCATTCTACTGAAATCCATCATCTACTGTAATTTTTTAGTCTCAATAATATGTTTTAAACTTTTAAACTGTTAAACCATATTCCTTTAATGACTGACCACAAAAATTAAGATGAATAAATGTGTCGAGGAAGGTTGAAACAATTTTTTCTTTGAATTACTGACAGATTGCATTTTATATTCACCTAGTAGTGATCTAAAGATAAGTCCTGGGTTATAAAGACGCGCCAGGTAGACGATATCTGACAGTCTAATTAAACTTATAACCCGACATGTAGTTTGTAAGTCAGCCTATTAGGAATAATTAACGCAACATCATCATGTGGTTTGTCGTATAACAACGTAAAACAGTAGGTACGAGATACCCAATGAGTTTGGAAACATTTTGGCTTTTATAAAAAAACGTACTTTTATATGGTTTTGTAACAATTAATTTTTCTCTTTTAATGAGTCCATTGATAGGTTCCTTAAGTGTTTCGGTTAAAATGCTTCGGTAATTACATTTATTGTTAAATTAACAGCAACGGTTAACTAGATTTGATCTTAACCGTTCATATTCTTCATCAAAAGTCGGAACAAGATCTAATATTTGACCAAACAGGTTCTGAAACTGAATATCTGGATCTAAATGTTGTTAATGGTTAGGAATACCACAAACTTCATACTTAAAGTTAATACTTCAATTTTTTCTCTGTTTATTTAGTTCAGTAGTCGAAAAACTATGAGTATACCTTTTAGGTTCCGTTGCGAATTTGTTTCCAAATGGTTGATTTTCCACGCTTTTGAATAACTGGATAAGCTTTTTATCTAGTTACTTTTGTAATGCGGTCTATGAACGGATTCTTAAAGCCATCTCAACAGCGGATTTTCTGCGAGTAATATTCATTTCTATGATCAGTATATCCGAATTAAATAAATTAGTCTGGTTCAGTGGATAACGTTTAAATGCTTTAACTTTTCTAAGATGTATTTGCCTAGAACTTGCCTATAATTATGGCACATTAATATAGATTTACAACTGTAGAACATGTACTGAAAAGAATATTGTTCATTTATAATGCTAATAGTTTCATCGAAGTAGACATGGTTTTATCTTCGATAATTTATCTTGATGTTGAGAAAAAATGACCAGAAAGTGAAGAATAACTTTGAAGACAACAACAAGAACTTGGTCATAAATAAAACCTAAATCAGTCATTACATTTATACAATAATATGGTGTAACAATAGAATTTAAAATAAAACTATTTAGAGATTACACATTGTTTTATTACTGTTTATTGTTAACACAATTTCATGAATGTTGATAATCTTGTAGGCATCCTATTCAGTCTCTTGTATCATCATACTTTTTCTCAGATTGACAGGTAATTCATAAACGTCTATCATTCTTCAAACTATTTTCTCAACAAAAAAATACGGCACAAGTAAAAGTGCACGTTGTTTTGAGCAGATGCCATACATTGAATCTCTTACAAATTACATGATTTTTCAGGTTGAGCTGCAGTTTTACACATCTGTGATATCAAACCAGTAATGATATTTCGTTAGGTAAATACCATTATACACATAAATAGTTTTTTCTATTTTATAGTAAACATACATAATATGAAAGTACTTCATTGTCAAATAATTATGGAAATATTAATATTTATTGCTTACTTCAACAAAACATCTATTCACTGTATTTTTTCAGGTACCAATGTGAAAGGTTATATGGATCCGATGGTAGGCGCACCAATAGAATACTTGAATCGTATAAATGAACTGTCGAAACTACAGGCGATTACCAAACGTTGGGAACGTACTCGATGTCGTCGTCGGATGAAGAAAGATATGAGCATTAACAAATAGGTTGCGGATTCAATTAAATAATTAAATATGATTGTGTTACATTTTTCTACCTTTTGTAAACCGATATAAATGTTTTTAGCATCCAAAAACTGTTTTTCATTACTCGATGTTTCAACTTTGAGGATAAGAAAACAAACTTTGATCTCCTGAATAATTGTGACGCAGTTTTTTCTATTATAAGTTAACAGATGAAAATTAAAAAAACCACCCAGCTTCTAGCTTCTAAAGAGCAGCTTCTCAGTAATTCCTCAAGCCGTCAAAATGAATCGCAGTTTACATTGGGTGTGTGCATGAGGCACTCCTATAGTCTTATTAGGAGTCTGTAATTTGTTACATTTTCGATGCCACCTTATCATGGACATATGTATGGTAAATTTACCGTATCCAAGTTACAAAAATATGATTGGTCAGCAGGATGCTCATTCACTGCGTTAGGCAATTCAGTCAGAAAACGAAGTTTATCGTAACTATGGCATGTAGTAGAGCAATATATTTAGAATAATCTAATTGGATATTAATTTTGGTTGAGATCATGAATCAATTGATGTTAGACCACCGTTGGAAACCTGGAAGCACTGGACGGCCGTTTCGTCCTAGTATGGGACTCCTCAGCAGTGCGCATCCACGATCCCGCGAGCGGGATTAGTGGAACATATAAATAAGAAATAAATCGATCAAACTAGATAAATCCTAACATAAGAACGATAAGGGCTATAAGGAAAATGCATTGACCACACTATTCTTGATGTTAAATTGAAATCAGGATAGGTTTAGCAAACAAAGTGATCTTCGATACACTAAGGTAGATCGGATTTTTATATGCCTACGACTTCAACAAAGCAAAGTATTCTCACACAATTTTTATACAATACTATGAAGGCTGAGCTTCGACCAGTTCTATTACTTGTTTCAACCGTATATTTAGTAGCAGAAAAGAGTGGTTTCGCATCATCCTGCTTTATCGGATTATTTAAATTTATTTGTTTTTGTAACCAGATTTCACCAACTTTACTTGCACATTACGATTGCTCCTTTATGTATGTTTAGCTGCACATACATTAGGAATATGATGCAATCGTTTACATGTGGTTATGAATTTTTGATGAAAAATAAAGATCGTTTTCCAGTTATGATGAGAAAGTTCTGTTTGTAGGGGATATGAACCATAGTCTCACCATAAGACTATTTCAGTAGGGTGATGCAGGCTGGTGCTAAATGCGTAACACGTCTCAACATTTTACAGCCTTTCCATTGGTTTATGAATTGTAATGTAACTTATGTTTTTCTAGTATCCATCTGTTGGCATTAGCATCATGTTATGATCTTACATAGGATTGGGTAACATTGATCTTCTGTTAGTTTCTGTCATGTACTTTATCACCATTAATATTGAAATTTTATTACTACTTAAGTATATCTAGACTTAACGTAATCGTACAAGAATCAGTTGGTGTAGCAATCACTATTGAAACTTCAAAAATAGTACTCAATGTAGCAAATATGTAGTTACAATATCTACGACAGAGTTCCTGAACTTTTCTGTATTTTCCCTGTTTAACAACCATAACATCTCAAATAGTAGTTTATTAGTTTTGAAGCTCAAACATCACTTCCGATTTTTTTCCATTGACTGTGAACACTGAGTAAAACGTACTAAAATATGGTAGTATAAAATATTGGAAATAGTGTAGGAAATTTTGAGGATGAATTCAACAAATATTTTGTAATACATATATATGTTTAATTATACTTCTTACAAGGGATCCAAATTTGATTGGGACTCGCATTCGTAATCATCATTTTCGTCAAAAATAATAATAATAATCATTGAATTCAATTTTAAACCGTTTAATAATTTGTTAGGTTGCTTGAGAATTCCTTACATACTACGTCGACATTACTGAGAAGTGAACATATCAGCAGGTTTCTCTGTGGTTTTGTAGTTTTTGTAGCTTGTAATTCAGTATTGACTGAACCAAATAATAACGCTATTCTTTCTTGTGTAACTGATTTGTTCAGATAGTTCATTTCTTCCATAAGGCACGCCATATATAATCTATTAAAAATAAGTAAAATAATTAAATCTTAACGGGGTGGTAAAAATTCGTCTTATTTTCGAAATATACTACGGGATGCACTAATAAATTTATGAAGCATACTGTTATAACTTGTGTTCGATTAATATATAACGTGATGATTAGAGGACAGCGACTTATCGACCAGACCAATGACGCGTAAACCCGTACGAGTGGTCTAAAATCCCTATCGGATCGTCTCCCTACCTAGCAATGCCTGTTGAGTCCAAAACACCAATCTCAGCCTCTGACATATGAGTCATGTAGTTCAAACATACTGTGTTTATATACAAACCAAACAGACCACATCTCACCACAAAATAGAAAACAATATTTGTACAAGATCTAGACAAAAGTGGCTGTGAATGTGGGAGATTGTAATTAATAGACTGAGCATAACTCAAGAACAGTAAATCGCATAATAATAGTCTATGGGTCAAGACAAAGCTTATAATAGGAGGAAATTGAATATGTATAGTTTAGTTACATAACAATTATACAATAAAAATACATGCATCGTATTGGTTCGTAAATAGTTCTCAAAATCTACCACTTATAGTTCTCGTCGGGTTATAACAGTTTTAAGGAATTGATGGGTCTACCATCCCTTTTGACTCTCGATCTTTGTTCGCTTCTCAAGTGTAAAAGAGAGGCTAATTCCAAAGTTGTAGCACTTAGCATAATAGGAAGAGATTCCTACTTCACTGTTCCAGAGTCATGATGCATAGGTGTATCTGAACAATGTATATATGCATCGTATTGGTTCGTAAATAGTTCTCAAAATCTACCACTTATAGTTTTCGTCGGGTTATAACACATGCCTTTTTTGTAAATTAGATGACCTTTTCATACTGAACTCATTGTTTATCCCAGGAGTTTTCTTAGCTATTTGCCTTAAAATATACACTTAATAGTGAAAACATTGTATGCTAGAAAACTAACCATGTATTTTCCCACCTATTCTTAAAGTACGTTATTAATTTATTGCTAGCTCCATGAGAACAGATATGAGATCGAAATTTTAAAAAAAATTATTTCAAATAATTTTCTGGTAAAACATATTTTTCATTTAAATCATCTGATCATTTTGAGATTTTTAATTAGATAAAAATGTGTAGTTTCGTTTCATGAGGATTATCACCTGAAAATGAAATCAGTAACATATCATTAATGAATATTGTTTATGCTCTATTTATCAGTTACATTCATATGTATTTTCTTTGATACAATGCTAAACTCATTACAGAATTCACTGGTCTACACAACGGTTCTTTTTTACGTTTTTGGAACTCTATATTTTAACAAATATTTTGGTCATTCAAGATATTTTTTCTAATAAAATAGCATTTAGATGTATGTTAATTATTTGCTGGTAATGTGAATATATTTCAACTGCCTCTAATCCAGGAAGTTCCAGTTAATTAGTGAAAACGCTCGATCAATGTAATGCCTCACTATCAATGATTTTTCTGTTTCATCACTTCAAAGTATTCTGTTTTACTGATATCTCCGAGATACTTCTTAAAATACGATATTATTGATTTATTGAACCAACAATGAATGAACAACTTAATAAGGGCCACTTTAAACTTACCACACACGATGAACTCAATCTAGTGCGAAACCTTTTTGTACCGACATTCGACCTTTTGGTCTGATTTAGAAGATCACTGACTATTTACAAAAGGATTTCATTCTTCAAATGTATGCTGCAATTAAAGTCACCCATGAGAATGATGGTTATTTGATATTTATTTCTAAGATCCGACTTTTAACTACCGGAGTCTCCTCATAATCTTCAGTAACTTCATCAGCCCTGACCTCTTTCATTTATAAAAGATTCATTTGAAACATATTACGCAGAAAGTCATGGTTGTGGATAAGTAGTATAATATTGATTAATTCAGATGCACAATAATAGTATTCTACATGCTTACTTAGTAGATTCTAATGTAATCGCCTAGTTTGGTAATAAGCAATTTATTCTCCTTACAAGAAATATCTGTAAATAACAAATATTTGTCATTGAAAAATGTTGTCTCACCAGCAAAATCTTAAGAACAACTTCAAAATTCATAAGTATTAAAATTACCGTAGACTTCCTCAACCAAACCTCCTTGGTTAATTTATTTACGCAAATTGGCTGTAAGCCGAAAAGATTGACAGTATATTAAAATGGAACTAGTGTTTCAGAATCATCAAGGTGAAAGATTTGAGGCACCCAAAAGCAAGTAGATGTAATGCTAATTTGTGAAGATAACGTCTTGGGATATCGATGAGCTCCTTTAACAACAATTACACATTATTTACATTGTTTCATCGACGAAAATTAAAGAAACTTGTGTAGGTATTAGCGACGCGAACATAATCGAAATATTCAGCCGTACATTCGACATCATGTGCCCTTCACATCACAATTTTTTAGTTGAGGACTACTTAAAACTTTCGTAAATACCTATTAATAGCCACAATTCTAAAATATATTACTTTAATATTAATTTGAATATCCAGTAAGCTTTGGTCAATAGTTCAAACTTACTAAAACTAAGAAGACAAAGGCAAACAAAAAACTAAATTCATCTCTTTAACTAAATAGGGAATTTATTTACAGTTGATTTATCACTGAGTGGTGATCAATGTCGTGTGTGTCAGGTCCTTCTCAATGCACATCGAATCCTATTGACCAATTTGCAATATGGCCACTGGTCTAGGTGACTCGACATTTCGTGCACTATGTTGAGATAAGATATTGATTGTAGGTAGTCAACAGGAAACCCTGGACCTATGTTTCGTGCTACTTGGCACTCGTCAGCATGGGGTACCTGTAATCTTAAGGGAATCGATACTCCTTTGGAAGGAACTGACACACATGACACTGATCACTACCCAGCGATCGACCGATTGTAAATACATCTTAGTCCTACAGGATGTCAGTCGCTTAGTGATAATGTGTCTGACTGTGAAGCTGGGTGACATGGGGTTAAATTCGTCAACGGAATGGATTCCGTAAGGATCGGTCGTTCACAGACCGAATTGTGACACTATGGATCATTGTTGAGCAATCAGTTGAATGGAACTCATCACTATACATCAACTTCCACGACTGCGAGCAGACATTTAACAGAGTGGATAGGCGAAACTTATGGAACCATCTTCGACACTATAATGTACCGGCGAAGATCGTCAACATCACACGGAATTCATGAGACAGACTACACTGAAAAGTCGTGCATCAGGGCTTGCTCCCAAATATATTGAAAGTGAAGACTGATGTCAGACAAGGCTACTCATCTTCACCTTTCCTCTTTCTTCTGGTAATTAGCTGAATACTGATGATCGCCACATCTGAGGGAAAGCACGGAATACAGTGAATACCTTGGATGAAGCTAAACAATTAGGACTTCGTAAATGACCTGGTTCTTCTATCCCATACACACCAACAAATGCAAGTGAAGACAAACAATGTGACAGCATCCTCTGCAGCAGTAGGCCTCAACATGTACAATGGGGGATACAACATCCTAAAATATAACACAGTGAGCACCAACCTAATCACATTTGATGGATAAACTCTGAAACGAGTGGAAGCTTTCACGTACCTAGAAAGCATCATTGGTGTACAAGGAGGATCTAATTTAGATGTAAGGGCACTGGTTTGCAAAACAATCACGGCATTTTTTCAGTTGAAGAACAGATGGAACTCAAAGCCACTGTCAACCAACACCAAGGTCAGAATATTCAATACGTATGTCAGAACAATCCTATTTTACGGAGCTGAAACTTGGAGAACTAACACAATCATGATCATCATCAACAACAACAACGACAACAATAACCTACTGTGGTAGAGAGCATACTAACTTCCAACTGAAGAGGAAACTACGAAGACACTAGGGGTGGATAGGACACACATTTCAGAAATCACCAAACTGAATCATGAAGCAAGCCCAAACTTGGAACCCTGAAGGCGAAAAGAGAAGAATTGTGTGCTCCACAAGAGGCTTAAACCTTCTAATTCCTATGAATCCTAGGAGTTTCAATAAAAACGATGCATCCCTTGTTGTTGAATGGATTTATAGAATTCACTTAATGTCCTGTTTCCAGGATGTGGCATGTTATCAACCGTTTTGTACCCTAAGACGTTGCTTCTTGAGAATATGATTAATAAAACGTGCAGATATCCGTCTTTTTAACTTTTCATTAAAGTTTGACAGATATTTATTTACTTTTCTTGTATTATTGAGCATAGAGGTATTTAGTTGCTTCAAGTGTACTTTTTAAAAGTGTATTCAGTCTTTGGTATTCAAAAATACATTTGATTATAAGTGCGCATAGACGTTTACTCCAAGACAATTATTTATCACTTCATACTTTTTTTATCTTTCATGTTGAACATAAATCTCTAGTTGTGTTAAAATGTTTGCATTGGACAATATTGATAGCTCATAGAAGCGACAAAAGTTTATATACTGCCTGCCCCGGGTTTCTTATTTATGTGTCTTTGTCAGGTCACATCATTCCGTCGGGAAATATCTAGATGCAGGAAATAGAACGCATAATACCTATTACATTTCTCTGTAAATCTGATTTAAAGGTAAACTTTATTAAAGGTTTCAAGTATTGGCTTTGCAAGATTTATGTCTAGGGTCTCTCATGTGTTTTGAAAATCTTTTCTAAAATTTATTTTTCTGTGATAATCATGCTTTAGATACACTCAGAGTGGTAGTATCAGCTGTAGGAAACAAGAAGAGAATACATATTGATTTATGATAATACTCGCTCGTCACTTGAACACATTCTGTTCTTTCTGCAATACTGTGTTTTGACTAGCAATTATTATTGTTCACTTCACGTCCCCACTACTGGAACGCCTACCCTACAGTGGAAGTATCTAATTAGAGATCAGGTTTGTCACTGTATCATAAACTGAATGTTTACATTGTTGAAGAGACTTATGAAGTAGGTCAGTTTGTATTATTACATAGTTCAGCCTACTGTTATCTAGACTAGCCATAAAGTTATCGGCTAATATATTACTTTGTGAATTGATCCCTGGTATTTCATAGCTTCGTCTGTAAATAATTTTGCAGATTTTGAATTTAGCATTGTTGATATATGTTAGTGGGAGTCATTTAGATTTCAAAACTAAAAAAGAACATGGGATCCGAACACTGGTAACTTTCATTTGCTGTTTTAATAATAGGTAACTTTTGAACAAACTAGCGATATCATAGGTTCTTGGCAGTACATCTAAGTTATTTTTTGTGGTTAATGTGGCCGGTTGTCTAGTGATAGATGATAAACACTTTGGCTAGATGAAATATTGTGAGATATTATAGCATCATCTGGAATGACAGATCATAAACACAGGGTAGACGATATCCACAAGATTATACCTGATGCTCCTACCGACTTCATCATAGACTATTATTTTGACCGGTTAAACTATATGCACGATTTGATTTTTCATACGATGAAAACTACATAACTACAATAGAAGTATGGTGTTTGATTGCAAAAACCTAATCAATGTGGAGTTTTAACCGCAAGTTCAAGCTCATTAACACTGACCAACATAACGCCATGGAAATGAAGATCAAGTTCTTTATTGAAAAGGTCACATGGTTGGTGTACCGAAAGGCCTAAAAACATTAACTAATAACTGAAAGACGAAAATTAGGAGTTTTAGTCTAACATATAGTAAGTTGTTCTACAAATCCAACCTAAAACTTGAATAAAATTTAGTAAATGAACAAAAATAGGCTTAGTTAAGTCCTAATAACGTTTACCAACTATTTGGTTTTCAGAAATAAAAATATCAGCCCATTTACAGCTTAGAAATTACTGGGATGATATAAGCATGTATATCATATATCCAAGGTTAGCTTACAACAAACAATTCATGTACTAGTCTACGTAGACACTGAACCCATTATTTATGACTCCACTAAACTCTAGCCAGTTAGTAATAATTAATGCTTCGTGTTCGTAAGGTAATGTCAGATGTATGCTCAATTAACTAAAAAGAGAATAATATCAATCACGTTATTTTGGATTTATTATTTCTTTCGATAAACTTAATTACCTCTTATCAAAAATATGTGATGGGAAGACAATCAAGCCGCTATAACCATACCTGTTGGATGTTGACTCATAGTTTATTCTCACCTTTATTCAGCTAACAAACATTTTTCTCTTCTCTGTGATGAGAAACGTCAGTCAGTCATTTATTCAAAAGACAAAGCAAATTTATTATGGACCTAACAAATCGGTTCAACAGAAATAAATAGAAATAAGTCAAAATTAACCAGGTTTCATAGCCCATTCTTGAACCATGGATCTATTTTGAAATTCGACATAATCCAGAACATTTTCATTTTTCATCAGGTCAACTGACATGTGTAAACTAGTGGGCCATTTGTTGTAGTTCTTGTGATTTTTTCACACGAATTATGCCTATTCTCATGTTTCTCAATTTTCTATACCACCCATTTATAGCACGTGAGGTATACTTTAGTAGTTAATGTGAATTTCAATCAAACCATTTGAGAAGCACCTAATTATCCACCCCTCCTCCTAATTTTTATTGATAGTTGTGATTATCTTATTGGATTACCATGCCATACAGACAAGAAGTTTATTGGCAATTGGTACTCTAAATGACAATAAGTGTTGGGACATATGATAGAATATTCAAATCAGTTCCTCAGACAAGTAATAAAACCGTCAAACAGGAGTAATGTTCAAGCTGTAAATTGTCATAAATAGAAATCAGTTCAATAGCTTTCTTGATTAATTTTAGAAGCATCTGCCATCTGAAACTATGAGGTGTCCTGGATGTGATAGAGAAGTTTACTTTGGTGAGCACAATACTTTAAATATTCTTTAAACAGCTGAGCGGGTAAGCTCATTCGGTTGTGACTGGCATCGCCAATGCTTAAAGTGCAGCAGATGTAGTAAAACCATGCTTCCCGGTTGTGGCTTAGAAGTAAGTGAATTATTAAATATTTGCTTTAACTAACGAAATTGTATCTAAAGTATTATTTGGTGAATTATATTTAAATGAAGCGTGTTTGAATCAGTTACTCACATTGTACTAGCTATTGTTGCATTCATTTGGCGATTGAGTGCTTTGGCTAGATTTCTTATAACGACATAGACCGTTTCATTTCAAGAGTAGTCTGATTTTGCTAATGGAATTCAAACCAATTTTATGATTCACTTTACGTAGTCATAGTATGTACTTACGATTTTCAATAACTTATTTTTTAATTAACATGGATACTGTATTTGTTCTCGACACGAAATAAAATAACATAAGCATACCATTGGTGATGTTTAGTAACATAGTTTGGATTCGATGAAAGTTTCCGACTACGTTTCTTAATGAACTGGAGAAAACTAAAGACACTGTATACATGTATAAAGTAGGGTACAGAGGACCGAGTTCAAGAGTTTTATTAATTGTAACTGGCTAGATTAAGAGTAAGATGATTAAGTTACAAAATGAATAAACAAAGATGTTTGAATGATTTATTAAGACTGTTTAGTAATTATTTACATTTCAACAACAGCATAATCTAAACCAGTAGTAACCAGTATCATACGATAACAAACCATCCCAAAGACTAATAATCCTGACGACATCATCTTTGTATTTCAGCGTGATGGAAAACTATATTGCACTGAACCTTGTTATAATACGCTGTTTGGACCGAGAGGTGAGTTGTTGGTAGTTTGATGACCTTTCTTTTCCTAATAAAAGCAACGTTTATCATTCTACAATTATCATAACAATCTCTGTAAGAATCGGGATTTTTTGAAAGATAAACCAGTAGAAAAAGGTGTTTTGAAAAACTAATGCCACAGTAGCTTTCAAATTCATTTTAATTGCTGTTGTATTAGAATGAGGATATATTCTAGAGCGCGACCAAAATATTCTGATGAATCAATACACATAACTATGATTGTTGAGTACTAATTAGGCTTATTCTTGAGTCTGACATTTGTGTAATAAAGAATTTGCTGGAATACTAAATGAAAACTCATTTGGTGCGGTTACGTTGCAAAAAAACTGACTAAAATTTATGAGTGAATGGATAAGTAAACTTCAACATAACCAATAAACCATGAGTCATTCGACTACTCATCAATAGTTTTACCAAACAAATAAATAACTGTGAATTCACATACTGTGCATTAATTTATGGAGAGGAAATAAACTTCTTACTTACGCCTGTTACTCCAACTGGAGGAACATAGACTGCCCACCAGCATTCTCCATTCAACTCCGTCCTGGGCAATCCTTTACAGTTCTTCCCAGTTGCTATTCATCCTTTTCATGTTTGCTTCTATTTCCCGAAGTAATGTGTTCTTTGGTCTTCCTCTTTTCTGATTCCCTGAAGGATACCAACTTAGGGCTTGCCTCGTGATGTAGTTTGGTGATTTCCGTAATGTTTGTCCTATCCACTTCATAAGTCTTTTTTGATTTCGTTCTCAGCTAGAAGCTGCTCTGTCCTCTAACACAGTAGGCTGTTGTGGATGGTATGCGCCAATGGATGTTGAGCATCTTACGTAGACAATTGTTTATAAATACATTCATTATTTGATGGTTCTTGTAGTAGTTCTCCGAGTTTCAACTCTATACAACAGAGCTGTTATGACGTTCAAATTGAAGATTCTGACTTTGAAATTGGTTGATAGTTTTTTGAAATAGTTTATTTTTTAGGACATAAACTTATTGAACAATATTAATTTTATATCAAATGCTTAATTACCAAATCATTACTCAATGATAATAATTGGTTTTGAAATTCGTTTATAAATGAGACAGAATTGTAAATAAAACCAGATTCTGTACAATTTCTTGTGATTTCATTTCAGGCTATGGTGCGGTTCCAGATATTGATGACTTTTACGCCTGACATTGAAATCTCGAAAACGTACGATCATTTTTCATTATTGATACCGTTTTCAAGACTCATGAAATAGATTTATTTAATTACTACTTATCTCTGTGATTTTAATACCATATACTTTGTAATAAAATCGCTTATCATAAGATGCGTGTTTTTCGTTCTATACCACAATGATCCGGGGTTAAATGATAGTGAAAATACAGCGAGTTAGGAGTAATAGTTCAGATTTCTAAACCAGTCACCACCATCATGTCGGTGAAAATGAATATAACGATATGATGAACAAACACACATCTAACTTCTGTTTTATATAAGTCTCACCTATACTTCAAACACATAAAATGTAACCGTTCTTGACGTCTACACAGATCAATAAAAGATCAATGATTATTAGGCAATAAGGAATGTTTGAAAGGTATATATCCTTTGTAGTAACCGGGCTTGGGTAAATTAATTCAATCTTCTTTTGAGCACATCTACTAACGGAATTCTTACACGAGTTGATAAGGAGTTTGGGACAAGTGGAGTTCCTTTTCTCACAGTAGAAAAACTACCATTCAAGAATGTATGCAGTGTAATAATCACTGATTCCTCATTCTAGAAATCTCAAAGTTCAACTATACTCATGTATGTATATATTTTTACCTGGCTTCCCAGTGAATACATAATCTGTGAACAAATACAGAGAATCTCTTAAACAGAGCAGGAACGAAGATTAGTGCAGAATAATATGAATTCATTTTATTTAGTTAGGTTCTCATCAGCTGCTTACAACTTAAAATATTTGAAAATCAACGTTATTACAGATATTGACATACTTATCAATGCGAGGGTGATTAAAGATGAATATATGCATCATGATGCAGTGAAGACTCCAATGGAGTTAATAAGGTCATAAAAAATTTTTGTTTCGAATAAATAAATAAGTAAATTTCGTCTCATTGTCTTATTTGATGTATAAACATCTCCATAATTTTATGGGCAAATTCGTCTGAATATTAGATTCAGGTATGGAGTGACACATCTTTTAGTGGATGTGTCCCATGCAACATGGTTTTAGTTAAGTAAATTTGGTAAAATAAAATGATTTCACAATACTTAAGTGTTTTTCAGTGAGTCAAGTTGAGAGGTGCTAAAGGTTATCTTTAGTAGACCATGATGCACTTTGATTTACTGAATAACGATCATCGATGATAACTAATTTTCAAAGAAATTATCAGTAGAAATTTGGAGAGACGTAACATAAATAGAATAAAATCAAACAGGTAAACTTCAGGTAAGGAGTAGAAATTCTCACATCGGAACTATAAAACTCAGAAGGGTTCTATTACCTAGAACGAAATTAACTAAGATAAATAATTCCTCAATATTCACATACATTGTTCAGATACACCTATGCATCATGACACTGGAACAGTGAAGTAGGAATCTCTTCCTATTATGCTAAGTGCTACAACTTTGGAATTAGCCTCTCTTTTACACTTGAGAAGCGAACAAAGATCGAGAGTCAAAAGGGATGGTAGACCCATCAATTCCTTAAAACTGTTATAACCCGACGAGAACTATAAGTGGTAGATTTTGAGAACTATTTACGAACCAATACGATGCATGTATTTTTATTGTATAATTGTTATGTAACTAAACTATACATATTCAATTTCCTCCTATTATAAGCTTTGTCTTGACCCATAGACTATTATTATGCGATTTACTGTTCTTGAGTTATGCTCAGTCTATTAATTACAATCTCCCACATTCACAGCCACTTTTGTCTAGATCTTGTACAAATATTGTTTTCTATTTTGTGGTGAGATGTGGTCTGTTTGGTTTGTATATAAACACAGTATGTTTGAACTACATGACTCATATGTCAGAGGCTGAGATTGGTGTTTTGGACTCAACAGGCATTGCTAGGTAGGGAGACGACCCGATAGGGATTTTAGACCACTCGTACGGGTTTACGCGTCATTGGTCTGGTCGATAAGTCGCTGTTCTCTAATTGGTGGTATCATTACGTTATATATTGATGGGGGCACAGGGCCACAAGTTATAGCAAAAACACAACATAAACCCGTTAGTTTACCAATGAAAACAGTTGAAAAGGACTAATGGAACAGCAGTAAGACTTGTTAATAGAGGTCCTCATCGAGTTCT
The DNA here is from genome assembly GCA_944470205.2 of Schistosoma margrebowiei. NCBI lineage: Eukaryota > Metazoa > Platyhelminthes > Trematoda > Strigeidida > Schistosomatidae > Schistosoma > Schistosoma margrebowiei. Next base: position 30,458,618 of record OX104024.1, on the reverse strand, counting down.
TGCATCCTAAAGTGGTAGCAATAAAAGATATCAACCGAGAAAATAAAATCTAAATTTTATTAGATCTAGTTGCCAAATGAACAGAAGGCGACATTCCCACATGAAAAAGAATGTGTATATCAACAGCATTCGGTCCAGTTTGTTTGATATTTAAATGCCCCTATTTTCTCCAAAATAATTTACTCTTAATGAGTTAATACACTTCAAGCTTCTTCAAAGGAAATGAAGCTTGGATCAGACTGCCGAACATAATATGGGATTTCTTTTAATTCCAGTCACTGAGATTTTTACAAATACAACTTCATTAGTGTCTTCCGTTAATTCCGTTCCTGGGTAACGTGAAACAGTTCTTTCAAATTCAGAAATCATAATAATCTGTTCAAGTTTACCAACTCTTTTCTCCTAAAAACACATACAATGGGCAACTTACATTGCTGCAATTTACCTCTTACAAACAAACCCGCAAGAATCCATACAAATAAGTAAAACATATGAGTCCGAAAGTTGATACGGCCACCTTTTACCTTGGACTTTTGCTAAATTTAAGCTTACACTAACGTTTTTCATTCTCATTCTCATATGTACAGGATATATCTCAATAACTAACCCAATCAACGATACTCAGAAAACATCTTATTACATTTAAGGGAAAAAGTTGATCTAAATACACATACATATTGTTTATTGACTTGCCACCATTTGACTGGTATTCCGAATTCAGAAATAGCTTTTCATTCCCTATACTAATAGATTGTTCACTAATATTTCCATACTAAAATAATTCAGAATCTGCAAAACATGGACACTGATAACAGATGTTTCAGTTTGTCCTCTGCATAAATGCAGATTTATCAGATTCTGAAGAGAGAATACTTTAAATTCATGTTTAACGTCGCTTGTTAACTTTCAATATATTTCCGGAAAGTAGATCATTTCTTAATCCGTACACTCTAACATCGCACTCAAATCACACGTTGTACGCATGGTCCTCAATAAAGATGTTCAGCTCACTTTCTCTACTAGTTGTTAGTATAGTATGCGGTATAAACAAGAGGACAGAGAAATATATTGAAGATATATATCTGTCACTACATATTCATGTATGACTTGATCAATACACCCCTATCAATCAAATTCATTTCATTGGACTTCAACTGCTCAAGTGTGATTTTAATTGGTCGTTGGTGGCCTTGAAAATAGTGGTCAGAAAACCATGTGACAGGACGGTGAGGCCGATACGATTGGATAAACAATAAAAGCATGAGAAAAGTTACGTTGTGTAAGCTGTAGGTCGTGCTAACGTTTTGTCGGTATAATTTCTCCCTTCTGTTTTCGTTGCCTGGGTTTATCAGCCATGAAATGCCCTTCATGCAATAAGGAGGTCTACTTTGGTAGGTTTAATAG
>OX104024.1:29749273-29857115 GCA_944470205.2 Schistosoma margrebowiei | reverse complement strand
GCATTATTTGCGACCTGTCACTTGTCCTTATAACAGAGACGGTGCTCTACTAACATTATAGACGAATCTATTTCATTTGAAGGATATCAACCATTTAGAAATAGTAGTACATTTATTTGAGGTGGTTACATCTGTTATTTGGAAAACATCTTTTTGATGATGAATTTATGCTTATTGGGTTACCATATGTTGACAAACTGCGTCCTAAACTGTCACCGGGCCATCTATGCACATCCCCTAATTCAAATAAACAGCTTCTCAAATTCTCTATAAATGTCTCCGAACGTATCTTCTCTCTCTCTCATTTACTTGGAGGATATTAGGTGACAACAATGTCCCTATAAGTCCCAGCTAAAGTATAAAAAAACTAGCAAAAACAATCGAATCATACGGACGGATACAGAATGTCTTATTCCCCAAGTCAAACAAAAACGGCGTAGACCTCATATTTACATGCGGTCCCCTTCCTAGTACCATTCATTTTAGCTACCTGGTTACACGTGGCTATCACAAAGTGTTTCTCTCTTAGACATATTTCTGCATAATCCGAGTAAGCACAACCCGTCCGTTTCTTGATGTGGAAAATTCAGGAGGAAAACCTGAATCTATTGTTTAGAACTAACTGAGAAGCCTTCTTTTAAGATGATGAATTGATCTCAATCCTAGTTACACCGTGCACAAATCTCGAATATTGTTTTGATCAAATTTTCCAATGACACCTTCCCAAACCTACACATAAACATAAACCATTCATAAGTAGTTAAATAAGAAACAAACTCCTTTCCCTCAACTCAGTTTCATAAACTTGGTGACTTCAGTTTTAGTAACCATACATACACCATGTTCTCAAAAACAATTGTGCTAACGAAAGAGAAATCCGATGCTTTGGCGAATATCAGTAATACAGCGACCAAGGGCATATCCAAAGCGCAGAAACTCTGTTGTCATTAAGAAAAATGAATGAAGGATGCAAACTATAACATCCCCTCTATACCAAATAACGGAGTCAAATATGATGACCAACAAGTCGTTTGTGAACTACTAAGTGGCTGGTTCTCCACCGATGTGAGTACATCTCATATCCCTGATACAGATGCTAACTACTTCGCAACAAACTCTCAGTAATACAAACCTCAGTCTTGGCAGTATCACTGATTCCACCAAAACTTTCAAACTTAGTAGAAGCTCAGTTACCAACGCTATCGCATCTGTTTTCTTCGGGAAATCAGTCAGTCAGTGACAACGTAGAACTTCGTACGTACGTACGTACGTACATCAGTTCGAGTTGCCATACCACATTAGCAAAGAGATACAGTTGTCGATTCAAATCTCGTAGTGGTAGAGGTGTGATGTGAGCTACTTATATTGACATTAGTATATAACGTGCGTAATGTCTGGCAGCAAAAGACGGCGAAGATCAAGAAAGGTGGAGCGAGAACATAATAGAATTTGTAAGAAAACCTATGAACAATGGAATGGGAGACAATGGATTGGTGTTTGCAACAGAAACAGTCCAGTTTGGTTTGATGCATGAATATTTCGCAAATTGACGATCGACTATATGGTATTCAGATTTTGTTGAGATAGATTGTAATTGTTGTGCTAAATACATCCGTTTGTCCCCACCTGTGTTCTCGTTCACTACAGTGGTAGTAAGAGTATAAGCAGTAATCCGAAAGATTAGGGTTTGGAGATGTTATTTAAAAGGTATAATACAGTGAAATAAATTTGGAAAGAGGAAAAAATGGAAGGGATTTGAAGAATTCGGAAGACTAGAATTTGGGAGAACACAAAAAGTGAATGTACCTGCGATATCGCAAGCGATTTTGAGCTATGTCATTCAGGGTCTCTAACCATCGATTGCTATCATTTCGCAGACCCCAACCAGGTAGTCTACACCTACCGACATAACTCAGTCCACTTGTCAGCGACTTCATGGATTTGTGTTTCGGTCTGGTCGCCCCTAGCTTTCTTCCAAACTGCTCCTACATCAGAAAACATCGCACGTCGGGGCAGTCGATGGTTGAGCATACGTAACACGTGTCCCAGCCATCTCAACTGATGAAGTTTCACTACTTTATCAATTGATTTGCCATCCTTACCTAGTACCCGTTTCCTAACAACTGCTCACTTGTCCGGTGGTCCCAGGATATACGAGCAATGCTTCGAAGAAACAATCAGTGATTGAGACCAGACAGATGGGATTACGTCCAGTTCCCAAATTCTACATAAGACCTCAGTCAATCTCATTGCTAATACTGGACCATCATCCTTCAAAATCTCAGGAGTAAACCTGTCAGGGCCTGCTGCTCTCCCACGCTTCAGATTTCCTATAGCTTTTTCAACTTCATAAAGAGTCGAAGGACTTATATTAACTTACCAATCAGGTCGGCTGGAGATCGTGGGAAACCGAAGTGTGGCTGAAGGCCAATTGAACTGATCCATAAAGTGTTCTGCCCATCGATCCAGTCTCCTGGATTGAGAATGAATAATATTTCCATCTTTTTCCGATACATGAAGCATGAAACGAGTTGGTTCGTTACTTTGACATGGTGAGGTCAAATGAATGACGCTACTCGGATCCTGTATGCGCGTTTCGGAGACGCAGCACACATCGATGGCGCGGGATTCTAAAGTGTTAGCTAAGGAAGCCTGCTGTCCTATTTGGCACAGTGTTCGGACGTTAAAAGCTTCTACGTGTAGTTTAGAGCGTGGTTTCAGGAGACCAGGAATAGCGTTCCGCGTACTCGAATCGTTTGCCCTAGCGGTGCGAGGTGATAAAGAAACGTGAGAAGGGTTAGTCGGGGAGATAAGAGAGGTATTGGGAGGTGTAGGAAGGATTTGAATGTGACCAACTTGGTCTCGTGCGCTGTTACGGGTATGAGGGCTGATATCACTTCCCGGCTGCCCACACCGTGGAAGGGTATTTCTTGAGGAACCTGAAAAAGAAGTCGGATTAGTGTTGGTCTTAACGACCTGGGAGCGTGACCGCAGAGCCCAAGGGACAACTACTTGAGGCCAGTCACGCACGGCCTTCTTGTGGAAGGTTTTTAATGTGTTAGCTCCGTTCTTCAAAGGGACTTACCGCCGGAGACGGAAATCCGTGAGGTACTGTGAGGTGTGACATTTTTAAGGTCAACCCTTTCTAACCCCTTCCTTCCTTGTGAGAAGGCAGCATCGCTGCAGATGCTGGTTGTCCGAGCGAAACACCTTACTGATGTCACACCCCTCTACAGTCAGCAGTACGACTTCACCCTCAGACCTTGAGTTGCTGCTTTTAGTCTTACCGTTCTCCAATCGGCTTGCCTGGCATGGTAGAACCTACAGGAACATATGTTCCAGCCAATATTGCTCGGTTGGGTCATCACGATAGGCAAGCCCGATCGCCGCGTCAAGGTAGCAGCTACGGAAGGGATTTCTCAAGAAGCCGGATTCCGATATACCGATACTCTTTACTATCTCTTTATTAGCTGAAACATACCCAGAAACCTTAAAGGTAACTTATGTAGTCTCCGAACAATAGACAGAAATGAAAAATCTAGTACAGAACTGAAGATCAATAAATATCACCCGTCATCTTGCGCATAACAGAAGTGATTAATCATCAAACATCTGGTCACCTACGAGGGGAACGCCTAATCGGCCACTTATAACACGGCTTCCTTAGAAAAAGGTCATGTGCAACGTGTCCTATGACTCGCATTCGCGATCGAAAACAACTAGTAATCATACTGCACATCTATATTAATATGGACTTTGATATAGTACCTAGCAACCCCTTAATCAATAAATTCAAGTTCACAGAAACTACTAATCCTCTACTGAGATGGATCTTTTCTAACGAACAGATTTCAAAGAAATAAAATCAAATCTGAAACACCCACATCTCAAAAAATAATCAGTGTTATTGTCCAAAGTATTGTCTTGGGTTCATTGTTCGTCAGAATTTGTATTAAAGTATATGCAGATGTTTCAACAAAGGTAAGGTCTACTCTACAGAGATACCTGGAAAGTTGTCTATAAGACTGACAGTGGTGAAGTGAGATGAACTACGTAAACAATCTGGAATGAAACTAGTAAAGTAGATGTAAACAATGAAGTTTAGAAGTCAACATGTAGAAATTCAGTTTGTTGTGAATGGGAGACACGCTAGTCAAAATATGGCTCACATTTAGTAACAACATAATCCCCAAACATGTGTCTACGAATGTCTTAGAAGTGTATCACTGGCATAGTCATATCATCTTCGTACATATTTGCATTACTGTTGGAGTTGTACAAATTGTCAAGTTTTATTCTCCATAACCTTTTTCAAAATGAATCCAGAAATATTTTACACAAAACATATATAAAACCCATCATTGAATACTGCTGGTTCTTATTTTTCAACAACGGTATTTCGCCCGTAAAATTCCCAAAATCGGTTCTCCTTCTGACTATTCATCCCGATTTCACACCCTAAGACTTGAGCCTTTCACGGACAGCTTTGAAAACAAGTGGAATCTCTAGGTGACCATGACTTAAAGGTTAATTAAAATTAATGAATATCTGTAGCGTCTACTGAAAATTCTACGCAATAATAATGAGCAGTGATGAGCAGCGGAAGCAGAAGCGATGAAAAAGGCGGCCGAGATAGATAACAGTAGACAAATTGACATACCTATCATAAAAACAGGTAATAAAAATTTGAGACTATTTCTAAAAAAGATGGAGCAATAACCCACTTATAGCCAATGAAACTGGAACAATGGGTAAGACAATGAAGTGTTTTTTAGCTTTCTATCAGTTGCTCACTTTTACTAGACAACCCAAGGAGATATCAATATAGACATCCCGAGTCTTAAAAAAGTAGGAAAAGACATATCTACTTTAGAGTAGCAGTTCTTGATGAATTGATCCCGGAGATCATTAGGTATAGTAGTTCAACTTTAGAAGTTGGCTATAATTTCAGCCAGAGCCTGGGAACTAGACGTAATCCTATCTAAATGGTTTCGATCGTTAATCATTGTTCATTGTATAAGGAAGTACAAATCTTCTTGTGATAATCATAGAGGAATCAATTTGATTAATATAGTGTCTAGAATATTGGCCTTAATAATCTGACGGTTAACTAGGACTCGCCTAGAAAACTAGACTGGTTTCAGAACTGAGTGTAAGTATTTCGATCAAATATTCTCCCTTCATCGGCTTTTGGAACACAGACATACCTACCGACTACGAACTGTAGTTATATTTCTAGACCTGAAGGCAGTGTTCGATTCAATAGATCAACAGGTTTTATGGTATTGTGTCATTGAAAAGTGTATCAAGGAAGTACACTAACCTTGTATACGCTCTCTACTCAAGCACTGTTAATCGAGTAAGAGCTTATGGAGAGCTATCGTCAGAATTGATAACTTCATGTGTTCTTCAGGGTTGTCTGGTCACCCCACTTTCATCCAACTTTGTCACTAGACATTGTTGGGAGAAAGCTGAGCGTGGTCAAACCAAGCCGTGGCATTTCTCGAAACTGACCGGCGAAATGAGTTATATGTGAAGTAGACTACCTGATTGGGATCTGGATGACTGTCGCAATCAATGGTTGGAAACTTTGGTCGACGGAGCTCAGAATCGTTTGGTATAGTGCAGGTGCACAACTTTTGTCGCTCCTTCTAAAATTTTAACTTGTAAATTTGTTCGATTCTACTAACCTTCTTAAATCATCTCTTATGTGCCCAATCTTTTTTCTCATCACTACCACTGTTACTACATCTACTCTAGGATTTGCTCCGATTATTTTATCTAGCCGTGTGACAACTTAGACTGGTGTATATATGTCGTGGGTTCTACATCAATCATGACTGACTGGCTGACTTAATTTACCTTCTACCTCTAGTAGTCTGAATAACAGATTGAGAGAGCTATTGAATACTAGAGAGGCTGAAAACGCGATAGGTAACTTTGAGCGATGGGGATATAGGACCTGACAGGTTAACCCCAAAAGTTAAGAATGGTTGACGAACTTCAATAAATCATAAGGTAGAAATTAGTTAATTGACCCAATCAATTAAACGCTCCATATATTAGACAGAACTTAATTTTATTAGTTTAACATTGACGGTTAATTGTCCTAGTTTGTGAGAAAGGGCATATAACCACAGAGGAACCAGTTTGTCCAATATCATATTGGCTTCTGATGATTAGATGGAAATTAAGAACTAAAAACTGGGGGATATCAGGCTAGTTCCAAACCTAGATGCTGTTGAAGACCCTACATGAGATAGTTCTAAACCGACCTAAAAATGTAACCAACTCTGAAGTCGGGATAGAAATAGGTTCAAAAATGCGAGTTTTCTTTCTTATTACACTGTGCCCATGAGGGCCACGTACTGAAGTGGAATGCTTGTCTTTTATATCTGGCATTATATTTACATGTATATCGTTACCCAGAATGCAAATAAACAAATCTTACGAGGAAATAGCGAGAGGTATGTGACATTTATGTAATTTGACGTGGTGAACATTAGGATTTTTACGTCTTTGAAGGGAATTTACGGCTTCTATATAAGCTAGTGATACTGGTCTGTCTCCTAAAATGGATGTAGAGGTTCACGGAAGCATTCCCTAGCAAACCACTAAAAAGCAGTTAAATCATAAAATACAGGAATCAGACATTTTCAAATTTGTCCTCCAACCCAGACAGAACTCCTTAAGGAAACATAAACACTAACCTAATATTTTGGGACTCCTCAGCAGTGAGCATCCACGACCTCGCCCGCTGCGAGACTCGAACCCAGGACTTACTGGCTTCGCGCGCGAGGAGTCCCACAATAGGACGAAACAGTCGTCCAGTGTTTTCGGGTTTACCATGGTGGTCTAGCTTTAACTGACTCGTGATCTTAACTATTGAAATTACCATAATATCGACAAAACCCATCTGACACTGATCTAATAGTCAGTAAAACGGGTGACTATGCCAACTATTTAAACAGACTAGATTGTAGATCTACACTTTGGAAACAGAAGGGTAAGAACCTATGTGAGTGTGTTACTTTGAGTTTATTATTTTCTTGTGCGAATCAACTAACAGTCCGGATACCATTTCTCCTAGTAGTTGGTTTCCAAACTTGATTGCTTGATGGGAAAACCCGCATACTACGAGGACTTCGCTTGCATATAAAAAACCGCTGACGGACTGGAAAAGTCTTAAATTATTGTGCCTTACTGTGACGAATATTACGCAACATTGAACTATTCCAAATAATATGTGCTAACAATTATATACTATGGTAGTAATGTGACAGAATTGCAATGGTTTTGCATTTATTAACACAATTAATTAGATCAAAATAACAATGACCTCTTATTCAACTGAAATTGATGAGCAAACCAAAGAATACTTACCAGTTCATGGAAAAGGACAAACACAGAAATATTTATTTGCATTAAACTGTTTACGCCAAAGTTGAGTCCCTTTTGTTTATAGGGATCCACCAACTGGTTAAAAGACACAAGATCACATCCCCAGACGACATTTTTAACTTTAAAGTAACCGTCTGATAACAAAACGAAAAAAACCCTAGGACTGCCCATTGTTGCGCTCAAATTTGATTGACCTCCAGTCTTCAAATGGTTCAAATGGTTGTGGACGGAATAGAAGAAGCTTTCGCTTAACAGGCTTCCGTGTCTAGTAGCAGGGGATCACCAAATCCTCCAGGCAGGAACCTAGGTATGTTAACAATAAAAGAGGAAAAGAAATTGGTAAATCATAGTATGATACTGTCTTTGGTCCTTAAGAATAGGTCAAGTTGCCTCTTGAAGGACTCCTGAGAAGTCGCTTGGACTAGCTCAGCGGGCAGCGAATTCCAGCTTTTGACAACTCTTAAGGAGTAGAAGTTGTGTCTACATCCCGTCTTGCTATATTGAGTTTCCAGTTTCTGGGTGTTACCCCTTAGGTTATTATTCGAACTAAGCTTGAGTAGGTGTTTAAGAGGATGTCCAGAAGTGTTAAGAATACTATAAGCCATTAATAAATCACCTCTAAGACGCCTATACTCTAATGGGTAAAGGTCTAGTGAATGGAGGCGTTCTTCGTAAGGCTTAGATTTGAGTCCGCGAACTGATTTCGTGGCTCGCCGTTGGATACGCTCCAAAGTGATCTTGTCCTTTTGGAGTGAGGGGGGGGAGTACTATATTTCCGTACTCTAAATGGGGACGGATAAAACTATTGAAGATTGTATGGAAAGTTCTTCCGTCAAACTGGCCAAAAATGCGCTTCAATGTTACCAGTGCAAGGTTTGCTCGGAAGGCATTTTTGTCATAATTAGCGTAAGACTTTAAATCATGGGGCACCAGGACTCCTAAATCTTTTTCGACTTGGGATACTACTAGAGAGGAATTTCTTAAGTTATAACTGTAGTCTGCGACATGTCGCAGATGGACTACTTTACACTTTGAAGTGTTAAACGTAAGTCCGTTATCGTCTGCCCAACTTTGAAGTCGAGTCAGATCCTCCTGAAGTGCCTGTGTATCGTCTTGGTTGCGTATCTCTCTCCAAAGTTTCACGTCATCGGCAAAAAGTAGTAAGTCTGACGTTACCTGTTGAGGAAGATCGTTTATGTAGATCAAGAAGAGGAGAGGCCCTAATACTGAGCCCTGGGGAACCCCACTAGGACATTCCATAGCCTGAGATAAAGTGAAATTAACCCTTACCTTAAAGTGTCGATTTTCTAGGTATGAAGTAAGCCAATCAATTAGAGGTGGTTTGATACCTAGTCGTTTGAGCTTGTTGATAAGACACAAGTGGTTAACTTTATCAAAAGCTTTTGAGAAGTCAAGGTATATGATATCAACCTTTCCCTTGCGATCGAGGATGCTTGTCCATCTGTCCACCGCAGTCAGCAGGTTGGTTATACAAGAGTAACCCTTCCTGAAACCTTGCTGTTGGGGTGAGAAGAAGTTTAAGGACAGTAGATAATCGTTTAAACCATCGCATATCAGGGACTCCATGAGTTTTGAAGGTAATGACAGAAGAGCCACAGGCCGATAACTTGAAGGTTCATTGCGTCGACCCCCTTTGAAAATTGGTGTGATGTGAGCCAACTTCCAATTTTCCGGTAATTTGCCTTGGCTTAGCGAGTGTGAAAACATCACGCTAAGCGGCGTTGCCAGGATTGAGGCTGCCTCCTTCAGTATGGCAGAATGAACCATATCCGGGCCAGGAGAAGTATCTAGTCTTAAGTGCTGCAGTTTCCGGAACACCAAGTCAGCGCTTAGGTCCACTTCGGAAAGCCCTGTGGAATTACAGGTGAAACTGTCGTCAATAGAGTTGATGTCAGCCGGCTGAAATGTTTGAGAGTAGTGTGCCGCCAGAAGGTTAGCGGCGTCACCATCGTTGTTGGTTGGGCCATTAAGACCTAGCAGTTGAGAAACTCCTGTTTTGGCTTGACGAAGAGAGGCTGCATAACGGAATAGGCTTCTAGGGTTCGAGGTAAATTTGTCTATAAGCTTTGTCTGGTACTGAAGCCTATCTTCTCTTATAGCCTTCATGCATATGTTCCTGATATGTTTATATTGCCTGTACGCTGAGTCGTTGTCAGTTCGTTTGTATTCCGCCCAACAGTGCCTTTTGAGGCTTAGCAGGAGAAGGGTACGGTTCTTGATTATTGTAGGTGGCTTACAGCTTTTGGGAACCGTTTGAGGAACTGAATGGTTTGTAGCACATAAGAGCGTGTGCAGTAAGAAGTTCCAGTGACCGTCCACATCGAGTTGGGGGTGAACATCCCAAACCACCTGTTGTAAATAGTCGTGTAGAGCTGGCACATTCAGCCGTTTAAAATTCCAACGCAAGTTATTGTTGGGATACCTTAGCTTAGTTTTGGTGACAAAACTGAAGGCTATGACGGCATAATCGCTCTTTCCCAGAGGAGCCAAGATTGAGAGGTTGTCAACTAGGAATTCTTCGTTTGTGAATACACAGTCTAACCGCGATGGTTTCTGACTGTTTCTCCAACGAGTTGCCGACCTCACATTTTCATATAAGCCCAAGTCATCGATGAGGTTGAAGAACCGAGCTTCAATTGAGTTGTCACCTCCAGTATACGTGTGTTCCACGAAGTTGACTCTAGGAAGGTTAAAGTCCCCTAGAATCAGGATATGTGTGAAACCGAGACGGGTAGAGCGGGATAGTCCATCCAGCATACGACTATCGTACTCGATGTCAGCAGTTGGCTTCCTGTAAATGACACCGACTAGACACCTCGAAGTGCTAGACAATCTTACAGAGCACCATATGGATTCCTCAAGATTCTTAAACTCGAGGTTGTGAACTTGGTGCACCTCCAAGCAAGAGCTTATGTATATGGCTACTCCACCCCCAATTCCTGTTGTTCTGTCGTTGCGGAACAAAGTCATCCCAGGTAATGCTAACTCTTGGTCCGAGAACTGAGAAGATATCCAGGTTTCAGATATTCCTATCAGGTGGGCCTTATTAGCGTTGCAAAGTTCACGTAATTCATCCAGTTTGTTTGGTAGACTCGAGGCGTTCGTGTATAAGCAGTTTATGCTTTCAATTTGGAACGCATGAGCTTCGTCCTGTTTTTCTGTATGAGCCTTATGTGAATGGACAGGTAGCCCACCCATGTGAGGTTTACCGAGGTGGTAGGCCCTGTCCTTTACACGTTTTTTTATCGTTTAGACAATCCACAAGTGGAATGGTCAGCTCCAACTTGCCTTTGTATTTGGTCCTGGCTTCGTATGGCCTGTCCGGGTGCATGTGGATTCCAGGTGGCGATCGACGTCTGTTGGCACGAAATGCTTCCAGAACTGCAGCCGCCATGTGGGAAGATGGGAAGGTTATCTTCATTAGACGGGGTCTAAGATCACCGTCCTTCTTGGCTAATCTCGTCACATGCTGAGTCAGTATGTGTTTGAGCCTCAAGGACTGTTTGATGAATTTCCATTCCCTGATGTCAGAATTTGATTGAGTAGGTTCTGTATTCTCCGATATACCTTGCACAATTATGTTTCTTCCGCGGAAAAACTCACGAGATTCTTTAGGGATGTTACGTATGATATTGCGCTCATAGAACGGTATATCGGGCAATATTCATACGTTACCATCTGATTTCAGCAAGTGACTTGCTAGTAAGACGTCCTCAACATCAGTAGCATTCTTAAATGATACTCGGAGAAGCCTTGGGTGATTTAGATGCTTAGAGTCCTTTCCTCTAGAGAGCCGGGTGACCATCAAAGGCTCTATTCTAGAAAGTTCTAGCTTCTTGTTCAATTCTCCCCAAAGCATCCTGTCGTTTTTGTCCTGCAGACTGAGAGGAAGGTCAGGATTATCAACGAGGTTCATGATAATGAGAGAGTCGTCACGAACTGTTGTTAATTTACCAGGTTTCACGGCGGGTTCGTGTTTAATGACTTGTTGTTTGGAGGTCAGTGTGCGTTTATGAGGCTTGAGCTCTTTTTTGACCGGACGAACAGTCTTGGGAGTAGACTGTGCTACCAAATCACCAGTTAATTTCCGTACAGCAACACTTGGGTTGCTCGGCTTAGGCGGTGATGCCTGGTTCTTTTGGGCTTTCTTAACTTGGGTCGAATCATCTACAGGGTTTTTGGGAACCACTGTTGAGTTCAGGGACCCTGAGCTGGGAGACCCGAGTTTGCTTAGGGAGTCTAATACCTTCTAATAACTCCAGTCTTCAGTAATAAGGATAGGAGGTCTGTCGGCCTATATTAATTCTTGCAGTTTGTAATACTGTGAAGGTCCAATCTCGTTTTGAATATATTCGCAGACGGTGCTGATATTACGTGTTCCGGTAGAGAATTCCAGTAATTCATCACTCGGTGCGAGAAACGGAACTCCAGACGTAAACGGTTTGATCTCGGTTTTTGTACTTTCTTTGGTTCTAGACGGAAGCAAAAGATAAGACATGGTAATACCAAGGTCATCGTTCAGTAAACGATAGGCCAATATTAGATAACTCCGTATTCTACGGTAAGATAACGGAAATAAGTTAAGGTGTCTCAATCTGTCTTCGTAATATAGGCCAGATAGACCTTGTACCATCTTAATAGATCGCCGTTGGACTCTTTCTAGCATATCTGCTTCATATTTGAAACAAGGACATGCTGCTTGAATCCCGTGTTCCAAATGTGGTCGCACATAAATCGGGTATAGTAATCTAAACATTTTATCATCTAAATACTGGAAAGACCTACGAATCGACCATAATAAACTATAGCCCTTTGCAGCAGCAGCCTTACAGTGACTAATCGTTTTGAGATCATTACTTAATATGACTCCTAAATCTTTATAGTTTCTTGCTTTGGGTAGCACGAATCCACGTAGTGTATAGTCATACGATTCATCAGAGTTATTGAACTGCATCACTGCACTCTTATTAGGATTTACTTCTAGTGACCATCTATTCAGCCATGCCACCAATGAGCTAAGATCCTGTAATACTATTCTATCCGACATACTATGTATGGGTCTCCAAATCTTTATGTCATCAGCAAAGAGTTGGACGGATGATTTTGCTACAGTTGGCAATTCATTTACATAAAGTAAAAAGAGAAGAGGATCTAGGATTGTACCTTGGGAAACCCCACTTTTTACAGATACCCACGAGGAGAGAGCCCCATTAACCCTTACGCTTTGTCTCCTGTCATGGAGAAAATTACTTATCCAATCGACGACTGTATAATGGATTCCAAAACGTTCTAGTTTGAATTTAGGACCAGAATGGTAAACCTTATCGAAGGCCATACTTAAATCTATGAAAATCACATCCACAGGAACATTCCGATCTTTTGCAGCAGCCCAATCTTCTCGTGCAATGAGAAGATTTGTCACGCAAAATAGTCCTTTCCGAAAACCATATTGTGCCCTCGAGGAAAGATTTTGCCCTTCAACATAGTTTATAACAGCTATCCGAATGATTTTCTCCATCAGTTTTACAACTGCACTAGTTAAGCTAACGGGTCTATAGTTACTAATCAAATCCCTACTCACAGCCTTATACACCGGACTTATTACGGCTTCTTTCTAGTCTCTAGGAAATCTGGACCGTCTCAGAGACATGTCGAATATTATCGCTAATGGTTCAGCATGTAGTGGTAAATAAATTCCCAAAATAAATAGCTCTGTAAGTTTTCGAAATTAGATGCTGACCATATGTTTTAGTGGACTCATCTAGCTGAAGGCGCTCGGTCATGCATCCGCACCAGATCACGTGTGGTAACGCTGTGCTCAACATCTATCGCAATCGCTTGCCAAATTAGATCAGAGAATTCCGATATATTGGTAATCGCCAAATATACTCTTCCGATCTCCTTGACTCTGTCTTTTGATTTCTCTCGGTGGGAACAAATTATGATAGAAGGTGTTACTGGTAGAAGCGTTGTCAAACACTGAATACCTGTATCATCCCCATTGGTGAGACCGACGTGATCTGGTACACCTAATTGCAACTGTGAGTCTGTTCCTTTTTGGGATTTTTATATATCATCGCCTTATTTTTTGTATTTTATACATCGTGATTCTTTTTTGTGTTTTTTTCTTGGATATATATACATATATATTTTTTTCCCTCGTTCTTTATCGTACTTCATATTTCATCATGACTGAACAGACACCCAAAGTACTCAAGCTTAAGACTTTGTCCCCGCCTTCGTTTCAACTCATGCTTTTCTGGCCCGACAATATCGAAGCCTGGTTCTGCTACGCAAAAGCCGACTTCCACGAGCACGGCGTGATCGACACACGTGCACAATTCCTCGCAGTAGTCAAGGCACCACCGCGCGAATTCAACAGGTACGTAACACCTAGTATGTTTACTAGTGATGTTTCCAAACCTTACGAAATCTTAAAACGTTCGATTCTTAAACGAGGAGACCTAACCGATCGACAAAGGTTAGATCAACTCTTCAATAACATCGACCTGCAACACGGTTCTGCGACTGACATGTTGCAAAGAATGAGAGAAGTGATAGGCCTAAGGACTTTCGACGAAGGTCTATTTAAACAACTTTTCTTGTCTAAACTTCCTCAACAGGTGCAAGCGGTTCTGGTCTCGTTTCAGAACAACGCCTTAGACGAGCTAGCTGCATCTGCCGATCGTATTTTAGAAATAACGAAATCGTCTACTTCAGAGGTATTTTCCGTCAAAGAAAAGCCTCACACGACTCAGAATGACATAACCGAGTTATGTCATACACTCACGCGTTATCCTAATCTTCGTAACGACCGTAATCGCTCACACACAACACGTAGAAGCATTTCACGTAAGCGATCTGTCTCTAGACCACGAGAGATGGATAACCTCGACTGGTACTGGTATTATAACCAATATGGAAAGTCTTCCTGAAATTGCAGAAAACCCTGCAATTTTCCCGGCACGAAACCGACTGACTTGAAAAACAATCCGGGAAACTTCCAAGCCGGTACGCGTTAACGGCAACCGTAGCCGGTGAACATAGCCGTCTGTTGTATGTCACAGATGTGACAACAAGAGTTCGCTCGGTGATACTGACGCAGAAGTTAGCGTTCTCCCAGCAAATCCTAACGACCGGCTCCACGAATCGACTTTAAACTTACAGGCGGCAAACGGAAAACCTATCGCTACGTATGGCAAAAGGTACGTTTACCTTAACGTGGGTTTACGCAAATCCATTCACTGGATCTTCGTTGTTGCAGATGTTTCTATGCCAATCATCGGTATGGACCTTCTAAATCTAGACGGCTAATTGGCTTTATAATGAGAAACTTTTTCACAACAGAGGGTAAACTTACTCTCTACAAAATATGTGTAAGACCCTCCTTTGAATACTGCTCTTTTGTATTCTCTAATATGAATATCACAGACAAGACAAGAGTAGAAGATGTTCAAAGACGTTTCACACGTCAACTACTAGGATGCAACTCGAATCTTGATTACACAGACAGATGTAAGCATCTATCTTTAGAACCCTTATGGCACCGTAGGCTGAAAAACAATTTAATATTTCTCTACAAAGCGATATATGGGCTCTCCTTTCTAACCTCCTGCCCGACTATTACCCACGACCCAGCCTATAGACTTAGAAACAACGCATATACACTACTTACCGTAAAACACCAAAAACAAATGCGTTGTAAGTTCTTTACAGTACGGTACAGTTTATTGTGGAACAGGCTGCCAATGCCTATCCGTAATTGTGATACGTTTATCAGATTCAAAAGGCTAATAACCCTATTTCTAGACTCCAAAGAGCTTCAACATTTCCTTGAACTCCCGCCCACCAATGAGGCACTTTATTACGGACCGCCTAGTATCTAGAAAGAACAAAATTATAACAAGTCCGACTGTTACTAATATGAATATAACCGAATCACAGAACATATGGCTTATCCTTTCCTATTATTAATTGTTTATTAATCATGACTTCATGCTCCTAACCCTAGCTTTCAGTTCCCAAATCTCTACAGGTTAAATGTACATTATTCTTCCTAAAAGTCATGCCTTTTTTTATTCCACTGCAAGTAGACAGATAGCTCAATCTTATGAATGCTGATCTACTAAGGCCGACCATTCAAAGTTCAAAATTTGGCCACAACGTCTTGTGAGTTTCTCAATGTTTTATTTGCCTTACCCTGAAAAATTTTTTTCTACGATTTTATACCCTCTCATATCTTTTGATTTGCTATTAGTCCTTACTTCTTTAAACCATTAGTTATTTTCATAGCAGTGTGATATACTATGTGGACATCTAACCCATAAAACAAATCTTTTTAACTATCTGATTTGCTTGTAACATGGACCTAGTAGAGACAGTGTATTCCAACTATGGGCTTTGATTAAAGCAGTATTCATACTTACCACAAACGTAAGAGAGCCTAACATCACAAAAGGAGGGAGGGTGGCGTTACTGACCAGCAAACATGAAGGTGGGGAGATAACTTCAATCCACCCATGTCTGTAGGGCAGAACATTTTGTTTAATTACGGCTCCTTATGGTTTAGTGGAATGCCACGAACTTATGGTATTGAAGCTGATCTATTCACGCAAAATACCTCTTTAAGTCGTGTTACGAACGTTGAATTGGTTTCACTTCCTACCTAGAAATCCTATTACAAGCAAACTAGACAATTCGCTAATATACGAAGCCTAATCAAGACCCTATAATAACTGGGGGAAAAATATTTTAAAAAAAACGAAAGAGGCTCTAATAGCTTCGATATTAAAGGGAAGACAGCCAAATGTATATCACAATACTGTTTCTAGCACTATATTTTATTTTAAAATCACACATAATCTTATACTCTCAGCTCTTTTCCGAATCGCCCCCATTTGTCAGTTGTATGTCCACTCACACCTTGTCAACACTTATTTTCTTTAACATATTAAAATGCTCTTTCTTAACATATACATTAATAAAGGAAAATTAGACTGTGTAATCATACCTTAAGCATTCTTTCATGAATATTGGCTACTCTGCCTCTCGTGTTTTCTTTTACTTGCTCCCTCTTTCAGCCCCCTTGAGATATGGAACTGGTGACTTCATCCTGCACCATCCTTAAAGCCTTGGATATCCCAAAGGGACATAAGGTTGCGATTTTTAGAAGCCCATACCTTCAATGGACCTATTGTTGACCATCAGTCGCACATTCGCAACGCGACTTTCATGAAGCGCGCCAACTGTAGTACTGATTTAAACCATCGACATTCATATCTTATAAATTATCAACCCAGCTATGTAATTCATTGCAGTGTATATTGTATCATTTTTATCAATTTGATCTTGCCTGTAAACTGGCATGCCTCATGTAACAAACTGTTATTTGAGAATAAATTATTATTATTATTATAACACCATAATCTGATCATCGATACGCGCAAACGGAGGCTAGTAGATGGAAACACTAATTTATCCGTTTGCGTAACTTCTTTTACTGGTTGTAGATTATCCTCATTCACAGTTAAGCATATGGTAGACCCACTTTATCAACCACTACTCGATAAGTATCCTGGGATACATTAAACTCAACCGAAACTACCGTGTGTACCCAGCAATGTTACACATCACATCACGATTACAGGACCACCTGTATTCTCTAAAGCACGACGGCTAGCTCCTGAAAAGCTAAGGTTAGCGAAAAACGAATTCGATTACATGATAGACTTAGGAATCATACGACTGTCAAATAGCCCTTATGCATCTCCGTTGCACATAGTCCCTAAAAAGGAAAGCAACAATTGGAGTCCAACTAGTGACTATCGGCGATTGAATGCAAAAACCATTCCCGATCGTTACGCGTTGCCTCACATTCACGATTTGACAGCTACTTTGAAAGGTACAACTGTTTTTTCGAAAATCGACCAAGTTAAAGCATATAACGAAATCCCCATGGCTACAGACGACATTCCAAAAACCGCCATAATTACTTCCTTCGGACTCTATGAATTTTTGCGAATGCCTTTCGGTCTAAGGAACGCTGCTCAAACATTCGAAAGACGTCGTTTTCGGAGGTCTCAGCTTCGTACATGCGTATGTTGATGACTGCCTAATCTTAAGTCCGAACAGAGAATCACATCTCAAGCATCTGGATCTTGTTTTCGAACGATTTTCGTGCCTACATGTAACCCTCGTGCTATTGATAGAAGAAACCAGACAAGTAGTGAATAGGTCTTTATTTCGATTTTAGCTCAGTCACAGTGGATCGTGGGATTATCTGTTCAGACAAACAAAGGCTTTCAACATTCAATATAAGATAATAGGGAATATAATGCTTATACAAAATAAGGAAGTGAATGAATACTTGAACAATTTTGTTTTGGCATATACTAGGTTGTTTGGGGTCAACTCTTAACCAAAAAAACCTATGCTGCTACACGATTACAAAAACATGTCGTTACTGTAAACGTTCAGAAATGCCACGATTTGGCATTTCTATAGACGATTCGTACCTAAATGCGCTTTACTCATAAAACCTCTAACCGACTAACTTCGTGGAAATGCGAAATCCATTAATTTGGACGACACCGCACGAAAAGCATTCTCCACAATTAAGGAACTCATCGCTAAAACAACAATGCTTGCACATCAGGATACCCAAGCACCCATTAGTATCGCAGTAGACGCAGCCGACTCAGCAATCGGAGGAGTCTTACAACAATGGGTTAACAACTCCTGGCAACCTTTAGCATTTTTCTCTAGACGGTTGCTAGACACCGATTCGAGGTACAGCACATTCGGTAGGGAACTCCTAGCTATGTGTTGTGCTGTACGACATTTTCAACACTACATCGAAGGTCGTGAATTCACTCTTTTCACTGACCATAAACCACTCACCTTCTCTCTAAGCTCTACTTCAGACAATTACTCTCCCCGTGAGTCTCGACAACTGGACTACATTTCGCAGTTTACTTCAGACATCCAACACATCTCTGGAGCAAACAATGTAGTTGCAGACGCCTTATCCCGCATAACTTCCTTGAACAGTTTCCAAGGAATCGACCTTCTTAAAATCGCCGAGCTTCATAAAGAAGACATTGATCTTCAGCACGCGTTATCGTCTACAACCCTTAAACTACGCATCAAACAGATGGGAACAGGTAAGGAAATCTTACTTTGTGACACATCTACAGCTAGGGATCGCCCAATCGTCCCGAAACATTATCGACGCAATGCCTTCAACACATTGCACAAACTTTCTCATCCAGGTGTTCGTGCAACCATCAAGCTTATAGCAGAACGGTTTTACTGGCCTGGCATGAATAAAGACGTGAGGGAGTGGGCACGCTCTTGTGTAAGCTGCCAAAAATCTAAGGTCATCAGACACAATAAATTTCCCTTGGGCTCATTTAAAACTCCCGATGCTCGTTTCGACCATATTCATTTGGATTTGGTAGGACCTTTACCAGATTCAAATGGATACTCCTACCTCTCAACCTGTATAGATCGTTTCACTCGATGGCCAGAAGCAGTACTCATCAAGGACATCACTGCTGAAACAGTGGCCCGCACCATCGTCGAACAATTGGTAGCAAACTTCGGCTGCCCCTCAACCATCACTACAGACCGCGGACGTCAGTTTGAATCTGAACTTTTCCGTCGTCTGACCACACTTTTAGGAATCACTCGCTTCCGAACGACCGCCTACCACCCACAAGCAAACGGGTTGGTAGAACGTTTTCACCGACAACTAAAAGCTTCACTATCAGCTGCAAACGTTTCACAGTGGACCGACGCTCTTCAACTCGTCTTACTGGGTATCCGCAATGTAGTGAAAGCTGACATTGGATACACTGCAGCTCAACTCGTTTATGGAACGACACTTCCACTTCCAGGAGAATTCATGGATCCTTCAACCTCTTTAATGAACATGGATCTAACCTCCTACACGAACAGGCTTACAAACGCAATACGTTCAGTTAAACCTGCTTCCACACAACCACAATCCACCGATGTTTTCGTTCAACCTGACTTACAATATAGTACACACGTTTTCGTTCGTCGAGACGCACATCGACGACTATTCGAATCAGCATACGAATGACCTTTCAAAGTTCTTCAACGTGAATCTAAGTACTATATAGTCGATAAGAACGGAACCAACGATAGCATCAGCATCGATCGCTTAAAAGCAGCGTATTTAGAAGGAAATCCTATTCACGTCGAATTTCCTTCGGTACAATCGCACAACACGACTCCTACACTCAGAATTCCTCAACCAACAAATAACACTAGCGATGACACTCCGAATGTGTCTGAAAATAAACTTAAAACAACACGTTCTGGAAGAAGAGTAAGATTTCCAGAACATTTAAACGACTACTGCACGTAAAGCACTACCCGACATTTTATATTATCTCGATCATTCTTTTTACGATATATAATTTTTAAAAAGAAAACAATTTTAATATGCTTATATGTTTATATTTTTATTTTAAAAAAACGAACAAAAAAACAAAACTTTTTTTAACGCTATTACGTGTGCTTGAGTTTATTCTCCAATTTTTCGTCAACATTGCGTTTTTTACGGACATACGAGTGTATTTCGACATGCACTTACATTTACTTTTTTCTTTTCCAGGACGGCTGGAAAAGAACGATGCAGTTTACGAGGAGCCGAAATTTTCATTGTACTTTTTCTTGTTTACTATGTTGTACCTCGGTCCCATATAGTAAGGAAAGACGACCAGACGCTGCTCAATTTAGGAAGCTATCAGAAGAGTGTTTACCAACGACAAACGCGTTGGGTTTAAACTTCTGGCTGGCCACGTCTTAGGGTCATCACTGCCCCACTAGAGAAGGAGTGATCTGTAGCGGTAAATAAATTCCCAAAATAAATAGCTCTGTAAGTTTTCGAAATTAGATGCTGACCATATGTTTTAGTGGACTCATCTAGCTGAAGGCGCTCGGTCATGCATCCGCATCAGATCACGTGTGGTAACGCTGTGCTCAACATCTATCGCAATCGCTTGCCAAATTAGATCAGAGAATTCCGATATATTGGTAATCACCAAATATACTCTTCCGATCTCCTTGACTCTGTCTTTTGATTTCTCTCGGTGGGAACAAATTATGATAGAAGGTGTTACTGGTAGAAGCGTTGTCAAACACTGAACACCTGTATCATCCTCAAGCAATTTCGTCTAATATGGCTTTCATAATCCTAGGATGAATATCATCAGGACCACTGGACGTATCAGGTTTGAGATGCTGAAGTAGCCTTAAAACAGTATCTTTCTCAATGACTACAGGATCCATCAGTGAGCCGTCACCGTCATGATGAATCGTTGGTCGTTCCTCATTACCGATAGAAAACACTTTACTTAAATATTCCGATAAAGCTTCGGCTTTTTCGACATCATTCTCTGCCAAGATTAACGGATTATCTCGTATCAAAAGTGAAGGAATTCCATCACTTCTTTTAGTTCGCCCTTTTCTATACGAGAATAGCCGTTTCAGACTATATCTAGAATCCCTAACTAATTGTTTTTCGTATGATAGTCCAGTCTTTCTTATTAACGCTTTACAGGCATTCCTAATCTTACAATAACTGAATCTGTATTGTTCTAAGCCAGTAGAGACGAACATATTCCAGTGATTCTTCTTTTTTCTAAGAAGTTTCTTCACCGTTTTAGTTATCCATGGTGGACCAGGTGTGGTATGAACGGGGACTTAACTAGTCTACATTTACTTTTAAATACAGACCATGCTTCTTCAGCTGATATGCTAGTTTTTACTAACCAATCTGTCTTAGCAGCGCATTCCTGAAAGGCTGATATTTTAGCTTTCCATACATTTGGGCGAGGTGTAACCTGATCGTATAACATGTCCTTAGTTCGAAACGCGAATGACAAAACAGCGTGATCGCTGTTCACTAACGGATTGGAGAATATTTAAGTCGACAATATCCTCAGTCTCATGAGTGATTACCAAATCCAGCACAGCAGAACCCTGGTTAACACCAAAACGTGTGGGTTTGAATACATGCTTCACTAGTGCATGCTCATTACTTACTATCAACTTACTATCAAAAGAGTTTATAGATCCTTCTGTGTTCATATCAGTCCAACTAATATCAGGTGCGTTAAAGTTTTATATTATCAAGCATCTGGTGTTTTCACTCCAAAGATGAATGTGTTCTAAAACAAAGTCATCAGCTAAATAGATTGGGCTCCAATAGATGACACCTAGCATAAATGTACTACATCCTGTAGCCAACTTACAGCTAATGACTTCACAAGTGCCGATATCATGGGATTCGCTAGTAGAGGATCAGATATTTATGCTATAGGCCATATATAACAGGACGCCGCCTCCTTTCCTACATCTATGTCTATCACTCCTGATGCAATGGTATCCGGATAATTCTGGAGTAATGTCTAAGTCATGGACTAACCAAGTTTCTATCACTGCTACTATGAGTGGCTTTAACCTGTCCACTAGTGCTTCTAGTTCATAGAACTTATTTTGTAGACTACGAGCGTTGGCATGTAAAACTCCTAAGTAGAACAGCCTATCCACACAGGCCTTGATAGCATTCGCTTCCAAGACCTGACTATCCGAAAATCCACTAGCCGGAGATTTTCTTCGCCGTTTTGCCGACGGGTTACAAGTTCAGCAAGTGCTTTCTTCCTTTTTATTCTATCTTCGAGAGATATGTCAGGTCTAACTCGGATGTCAGAATTGTCGTGACACCGAGCGCTGCTTAACAAGAGATCCCGTTGCTTCTCCGATCCTAGGATTACCTTAAGAAGTCTGCATGGACGGGGCCCAACACTGTCATCGATCCTCTTGCCTATTCTTACCAATTTTTTGACCTGAACTCCTTTGGAGTTATCTGGTAAAATACTACGAATGTATTCTCCTAGCTTTTCTAAGTCATGCGCGTGTCTAATTTTCAGATCAGGGTCGTTTGACTCCCACAATTTGCTCACAATAATATTCGATGTTATTAGATTTTTCTTCTCAGTCACGCCAGTATGGATTTCACTCTTACCATCAGATCTTGGTAGTGCAATTTGTGGCTTACAATTTGAGTCCACCAGTGAGTTACTAACTACCTGTGTACTGCTTACAGCTTTTTTCTTTTTGTTTCATTTCCTACGTACCGTAGTCCATTTTTCATCTCTCATAACACTGGGACTGCTTGGGACGGTGACTGTTTTATCCAGATCTTCGGTTCCCACTAAAGATGGTTATTAACAATGTCAGTACTGGGTGGTACTACTCCCCCTGTTAATGTCAACGAAGATTTCACTTTCACGTCGGTCAGAGTCGGTTGTTTGAGGTGTCGCGTAACAGCAGGTACTACACTGACACATTTGTCACTGTCAGTGCCCGTGTTGTCAGCGCATATGCCATCGTTCTTCTTACAGGCCAAAGCCAATAGGCTCATAGCCTCTTGTATTAGTAATGCCTTATTGGCACAGCAAAACATGCAAAGCCAATGTAAGTTAGGCTTCGAACATCTTTTTGTATGTAGTGGGACTTAAACGGGTGCACATTTTGAATTCCCTCCTCCACAGGGAACAAACAGTTTGGTTGTCCACATTTGTGAGTACTACAAACCATTTTAGACTGATCAAGATGTAACACACAATATGATCACAGTATGAACCCAAATGTCAGTCAATGAATAGAAGCTTACAACAAGACAAACTTTAGCACGATGTCAAACCTTAACTAAAGTACTTTGATACAGACCAAGAATGCTTTCGAATGTAATAAATACACAGAAGCCAAAAAACTCAACAGAATATCACTTTAACTGTAGTAGATTCAATTAAAGTGTAAATCGTAGTTTTGATACGTAATTTACGATCAAAACAGTTTACTAATTCAACGAGAAACAATACCACTGTCCTTTTTAGATAGCGCGCCAACAACAGCTATTTCCAAAGTGAATAATATTTTCTTACTATGTGACGAACTGCCTTCAGTTGTTTAATTTAATTACGTCTCTGTTTTGTTGTTAGTACAACGGCTTTTTCTCTGGTAAGGGTAAGGTAACACATGGTTACAATCGACTTAATAAATTTGATGGTTATTTGGGGATTAGTACATTTTTAGCTTAGTGGTTGAAATTTTCGCAGTTCAGATGAGTCGTCAAAGATACCAATTGTCAAGATAGGTTACTGGTAGTTGTTTGTAATTACACTTGTAGAATATGAGTTATAATATTGAACATTGGTGAACAGAACTGAATAGTCTTAAGAGGTAAATAAGTCCCCAAAATAAAATTTCTTGTATGTCCTCAACATTTGATGCCGACCTGACTAATTTTAATGAACACACTTAGCTGAAGGCGCTTGGTCATGCACCCACACCAGATCACGAGTGGGTACGCCGTGTCATGCATCTCTTATCACCGTTAGCCAGCTTTAATTGGACGCTTCCCAATATATCAACATTCTTTCAAATATATTTTTAAGCCTCTTCACTTCTGACATCTGATTTGATTGGGTTGACGTGTCTTGATCATAAAAGTGTTGTCAAACTTCGAATACCTGTGGCATCTTTAGTGGTAAGACTGACGTGATTTAAAACACCGAATAGTAAAGTGTGAGTCTGTTCCATTACGGAACATTATCGATCTTTTTTAATATTATTTTTATATATTGTGATATTGTTTTCATATTTCCGGATATTTTTTCTCGCACAATGGTAAATTATATCTTCATAATGACGGAATAGACTTCTAAGTTGTTTAACTTTAAGACACTTCTGCCACTGCCATTCTCGCCTGATAATAAAGAATTCTGGTTCTGTTATACAGACGACTTTTACGGGCACGGTGTGACAGACACACGTACACAGTTCCTTGTAGTACTGAAGCACTACTACGCGAATTCATTAGGTATGTCGCACATAGTGATGTTCCGGAACCTTGTGACACTTTAATAAAGGTTAACATTAAAAGTGAAGACCTAATCGACCGACAAAGTTTAGACTGTAGGGTCAGTGAAATGTCACTGAGCCCTGGCCAAATCATCCGGCACTTGAGTCACTGAATATCGAACCTATCATCGATTCTTGTCAAGGTCAAGGACGACCGACGCGCGTCAGTTATTCGTACACCATGGACTGGCCCATGTGGTGGTGGTCTTACTTTCGATTTTATTTACTTTAACTAATATATTTCTGCAATAAAGCATCTATGGTACATTGGTAAGTCAATTGGTTGGTCCACGCAAGGTGCTGACCACGAGGTGTGACTTCGACGTTAGCTGGTTCGTTACACCATTCCCGTCTAACTCAATTAGGCATCCAATCATTTGAGACACATCATCTACGCTGGTGATTCGCAGGGTCATTTCTTTCAAAACATAGAGCTGAAACATTGCTAAGCAACAAAATGTTGCAGGAGGTCATTGGTGAACGGACTTTTGATAGCAGCCTGTTTTAACAGCTCATCTTGTCAATTTTTCCTCAACAGGCGTAGGCAGTGCATGTGTCCTTCCAAAATAACCCTGTAGATTAGTTGACTGCACCTGCTGACCGGACTATGGAGATCACTAGAATCCCCCTAACGATGAGGTCTGTTCCATCAAAGAAAAGCCTCAAACAACTAAAAACGACGTCACATACTACTGACACAGTCCAACTCGTTTCCTCGATATTCATAATAATTTAAGACGATCCCAACTTTTCGGAAAAGCTTATAACCACAAAGATCTGTCTGTAAAACATGAAAAATGGATAAACCTTACTGGTGCCGGTACGGAGCTTTTCGTGGCACCGGGCTCCAACACCACAACCTTTGAAGCCGATCATACAATTAGTGAAAAGGCCCATATTCAACAATTGACACGAAAACAAGGTTAATTATGTAGGACGCGGAAATATTAATTAAATCCATTAGATGGCATGGCTCAGCCTTGCAGGCGCGCTCATTCTTGGGTCAATTATCTCTTTTATTCATATCAAATATAGTGTTCTATATGCCGTCTAAATGTGTTTTTCATCATATAATGAACGAGTCGGTGTAGATATTGATGTGATTGCCACGTAAGATCTTGTAGAATACGTAGTCATATGACGGTTAATCTACAATTTTAGGATTAGGTCTATTATTAGAGCAGTACCAATAATAAACTAGACCATAACTCCACAAGCCTTAAGCCCTCCAGAAAGAAAACTTTCCGGTAAACTTCCCAGCCATCATGTGATAACTGCAACTGTAACTGGCGAACAAAGCCGTTTCTTATACATAACAAATGTGACTACGAAAGTTCGACAACTCGTCAGCACTAGGGCAGAAGTAGGCATATTTCCGGCAAATTTAACTACCGATTGCGCGGACCTGTTTACCGCTCACATTCGTCAAATAATAAACTGAAATCAACATATGGTGAGCGATATAATCACATTAATGTGGGTTTACGCGAATTCATCCACTAGATTCCTGTTGTTGCAGGTTTTTCTATGCTAGCCAAGGGTATAGATTGATAAAACATATTCTACACATCTACACGTTCAAGTGGGAGTTAATGAACAGAAATACTGATGTATCTGTCAGTTTAACTCCCTTTTCTGGCTGTAGGTTTTCCTCAGTAACTGTTAGGCACATAATCAATCCATACTATTAACGGATACTCGATAAGTACGGTAAAATGTACCAAACGCGATCAAAATTAACGTATGTAACACGCGATGTTGCACACTGCGTCACGACTACAGGACAACTACCTCCCGAAAAGCTAAGGCTGGCACGAAACGAATTCGACTACTTGATAGACTTGAGAATCATCCAGTCCGCGAACAACCAATAGGTATCCCATTTACAGATGCAGTCTAAAAAGCACGGCAATAATTGGCGTCCAACTGACAGTTTACGGCGACTGAATGAGAAGACCATCATTGATCGTTATCTGTTGCCTCATATTCACAAAGTGACAGCCACCTTGAAAGGCTCAACTGTTTTCTCGAAAACCTACTTTGCAACAGAATACTAGCGATATCTCATGGCTGCAGACGATATCTCTAAAACTACTACCATCAACCTCTTCGGGCTCCGTTAAGTTTTGATCACCTCTTTCGGCTCAAAAAATGCTGCACAAACTTTCCGGCGATTCATCAATCACGTCTTCATAGGCCTGAACTTCACTTAAACATACGGAGGTATATGCCTTATCGCAAGTCCAGACAGACAAACTCATCTCTAGCGTCTGGACTATGTTTTCGAAAGCCTTAAATAACATAGAATCAGTGTACATATTCAGAAATTTCAAATCTCAAAAGACTCCCTAGATTTCTTCGGACGCACTACTGCTGATTGAGGAATCCGCATCCTGAAAAGCGAAGCGGCGGTCATTCTGCATCAACCAGAAACGAACGTAATCGAGCAATTACGTGCGTTCAGTAGCTTCACGGAATTCTATTGAAAGTTCATAATGAATTGCACGTTTCCTACGAAACCCTCAACAGACCGAATTCGTGGAAATGCGAAATCTATCAATTTGGATGAAAATGCAATTAAGACATTCTTCACTGTTAAGGGATTAAAAAAAGACATTTTTAGTCACTCATACTAGCAGTTCGAAATAATAGCCCATATCATCATAATTGCTAGTCGGTGACACCTTTCATCATCATTTACGATATCAGGTTCCATCAAGGTGATAGTTAAATTAAATATATTCTACACGATGCTTTACAACTAACTCCAGAATTACCATGTTACAAGTATATCAGACAGTTTTAGCTTGTAAAGTATGGGTTATATATGAACGTAGTATTATGGGTTGCAGTTAAATGAAGCACAAGATTCTTAACAAAGGATCAGTAATTAGGAAGATTTAAAGACAAATGTGTGCTTATCCCACCAGAGAAAATAGAGTTGGAATATGAGGCTAAAACGAGGCGTAAAGTTACAAACCGAAATATGGTGTCTGAATGAACTAATAATTCCGTTGTACTTGTTGAATGCTTGCTTTTAAATTCCAAGTACAGTACATTTGTTCGTACTTATCTAGTACTTCGTGATCCAACTGCGTTATTTCTGGGATTCTCAGTTTATACTATAATTCAAATACTCCTAATTATCACACAAAACCAATGAAAAGTCCGAAAAATATGTGCTGAAAGTTGTAGACTGACTGGGACTAAACAGAAATAAACTCACATTAGTTGGTGGTCAATATATTACTAGGATGTTCATTCTGGTGAGGTTGTATGGGCACTGAGCGAAGAAAAACCTAACGAAGGAAAAAACAGGATGAATGAATCCAAATAATTCCAATTGGCTTTGCCTTGCAGGCGAGGTCACTCTTAAGTGTCGTAACATAATCTTTTATCCATATTAAATATATTGTTATATTACTAACAATCCTTACTTCCGCTTTAACTTTCTCGATCGATTTTTACTTATGTAAACCCACTATTCCATTAGTCCCCTGATTAACAACTCGGACTTCTACATTAGGACTGTGTGGCAGGCATCGG
This sequence comes from Schistosoma margrebowiei, assembly GCA_944470205.2. NCBI lineage: Eukaryota > Metazoa > Platyhelminthes > Trematoda > Strigeidida > Schistosomatidae > Schistosoma > Schistosoma margrebowiei. Next base: position 29,829,188 of record OX104024.1, on the reverse strand, counting down.
ATGTATAAAAAGAAAAAATCAGACGACAAAAGACAGTTATTAGTTTTCTTAACACTTTCTTATCCATATGCACTTTCTGTTCTAGTAAACAACCTTCCTTATTCCAACCTTGACTTCCCGTCTTTCATTTAAACTTACTCCACCTTGATAAATAGCACAACTCGTTTTTCTTTATTACTGCATTCTCTCATCTGGAGCCTCTAATGACATTCCACTTCAGCAACAAGAGCTAGTGCGAATTTAATCTGATAATTTATCATACCTCTGTCTGTTCCACCACAAAAATGTTAAGTATTGTTCATCGTTCATATCCAAGTGCCTTGTGGCTCCTCGGTTTCTCTTTTTCTTCAGAATCTTGCTCTGAGGGTACAGCTGTGGAACTTCTGACATCTGGAGCAAACTGGATGTACGTGTCTTTCCGAGGTCATGGTTCACACCAGGCGTTCTACCAATCTACTGTATAGCAAGTATAAACTTAAAAAGTTGCATTCCATGAATATTTAGCACGACTAAGATCCTAATACAATTATGCCGAGATTGAATCTGATGTGTAACGTGCCACTCTGGAGAATGTTCTAAGGATTACTTTGTATATATGAAGGAATGAACTGATATTCACTTTTATAGATTATACTTATTTAACAACCCTGCTTGGTATGCGAACCAGTAGATGTGGTAATTTCTAAATCCATGCCTATAAGAATGGCGTGTACCTGTCCTTGCAGAAATATACTATATATACTATCATGACAAATCCGCAATGTCAATTATTAAAGTAGTACTAATACTGAAGTAGACTATAACTCTACAAGCTAACGTTTCGAAGTGTCTTGTGAAATCGTGGCCTTAGATGATTTCTTAGCATAACATATGTGAGAGGATTCATAATTGCGCAGCGTATTGTTCAGGTGAGGCGTTTTTAGAATGTCTGCGCACCTAAGGTAACCAAAAAAATATTCAATAAATAGTGACCAGTGTTGTGTTGAAAGAGAGAAGTGCAGAAAGTAAGCTACGGGATCGCTAAAACGGAAAACTAAAATAAGTGATTTATATAACTGCGAACGGTCAGTTTCTAACGTAGATAATGATTAATATCTGTTATTACAGTATATATTTTGTTTAAGGTACAACTGTATATGTGTGACTATAGACATCTGTGTTGTACTTCAGAATTTCGGTGTTTCCTTTGTGAACTTCCGGGTTTCTGCTGCAGAAGTCGCTTCCATGGTGATTGTATTCGTCCTCATTTGTTAGTGTGTATGTGGTAGTATGTCTAGTTCACTTACACGGTCTAAATCCAATGCCTGATGTATCCGCTGAAGTCCACGCTTCTGCTGAGATGTGGAGGTCTTCATAATCAAATCAACGGGTAACGAGAAAAAGGAGAGATGAAACAATGAACATCTTAGACCAAACAGTATTGTAGATCATCAACGTAGATGGTCTGTGTCGAATGATTGGAGGTCTACTCAAGTTAGACGGGAATGGCATGACGAATCAACTAACTTAGAAGTCACACCTCGTGGTCAGCATTTAACGTGAATTACCCCTTCAACGTAGGGTGAATTTATCCGCAACGCAACCATGTAAACTTAATGTATCGCCCAGTGTAATAACGGTTATTTGTGCGTTCAAGTAACCACAGATTTAGTATTTTTAATTAAATAACTAGATTATGCTGTTACTTTTGCTCTGGTTGTAATTTTTATTCGCCACGTCTAACTGCGTTACAATGTACGGTCATTACACGCTGGGATGATATCTCAAGTTATAGTGAGTTTATTCACATAGTTGATTGTTTCCAGTAAGACCGCCAGTGCATAATGTTACTGAAGTAAAATTTGTTGTAATGTAAACTATGTTTTTATGAACAACTGACTGTTGTCTTCAGTCGGAAAGCAATATATATATATATACCTCGTCTTCTGTTAGGTAAGTTCAACTTGCCTATATTTCGTGTTTTGGTTTTATCGGCTTAATTATGTCCATTCAACTACTTTGAGCAACATGTCCGTGCAAATGAAACAATAAATATGACACTTGCTTAGTTTAGTATTCTTGGTTGTCGTATAATTCAGTTTAGTTGAAAGGATTATGGTATTCTTAAGTATAGTTTTCGAAGCCTGTAACGAAACAGATCAGTTTAGTAAGTAGAGTTGTCTGTTTCTAATGAGTGTACTGATTCAGATCAGTCTGATTAAAAATAAGAAAAAACGTGCCTTTGATGCTGTTGCTGTCATACATTATAAGATAGCTTTAAGTACGTTTGGTGTTTATTTCCAGACTGTACATTTATCACTGACCATATTTCATGATCACTGTCACTAAACAATTTCCCTAGCGGTAGCAAGATAGTTAAGCGTCAGAGCTTTTAGTTGCCCCTAAAACAGCAGTATACAGTGTTAGAAGATGAGTTTTCTGTGTCTCAATTAAATGCAGCTGGCTGTGGACAAATGTTAAGAATCTTTTTGACAACTGGGACGTTTAGTTTATCAGACATTAACTCTGCTTGCATGTCTTCCCGTTAAATTAGACGCAGATGCATGGGAATACTTAAATGGGAGCAAAATAATAAAAGCATCACAATACGGTACTAAGCTCATGTTATGCTTTGCATAATTAATATTAGCTGACCTTCTCTAGTATTTATGAACTCAAGGTAACTCACAACTGCATAAATTCTTTGTTAAAAACATGTATTTGGTTATTTTTCTATTCCACATTTTTGACTAAATTCATCACTATTTTTTCATTTAGAATGCAACAGGATTGAGTCTTCACAGATCCTAAAAACTGTCTCGCCCTTAGAACTATGGCCTTATGGAACTGTTTACGAGAGACCCGACTAACAGCAGATTATAAAAACAATGCTGGACGTTAATTTTAGTCTCACAAACACTTCCAGTACTTTTTGAGTTACTTCTTTCACCCTTTCGTTTGGAAAAAAAACAACAAAAACTGCAGCTTAACATTATCAGTGCGACTTTTGAACGGGAACATGGTTTAAACCTTTGTTTGATATTCGATTCTTAATGAAAATTCTAGAATAAATTTTTGACTCTAATGCTGCTTTGTTTTATTTACTTAATCGTTGCAAAAATCTTGTGATACACGAGCCTCTCAGCACCTAATTCATGTGTTCAGGCTTCCGTGTCTGGAAGCAGGGGATCATCGAAACCTCCAGGCAGGAACCTAGGTATGTTAACAATAAAAGAGGAAACAGAAATTGGCAAATCATAGTATGATACTATCCTTAAGAATAGATCAAGTTGCCTCGTAAAGGACTCCTGGGATGTCGCTTGGACTAGCTCAGCGGGCATGGAATTCCGGCATTTGACAACTCCTAAGGAGTAGAAGTTGTGTCTACAGTCCGTTCTGCTATGTTGTGTCTGCAGTTTCTGGGTGTTACCCCTCAGGTTAGGGTTGGAACTAAGCTTAGGTAGGTGTTTGAGAGGATGTCCAGAAGTGTTAAGGATACTGTAAGCCATTAGGTCACCTCTAAGACGCCTATACTCTAGTGAGTAGAGGTTAAGTGATTGGAGGTGCTTTTCATAAGGTGATTTGGTGCGTATCTTCATCATTTTCTTGGGAAACCTACAGACTCAGGTCCTCTCACAATTTATTCTAGCCACCATGAGTTGTCACGGCAGCTGATGGATGGACACGCGTTACAGATCCTAACCGTCCATGCGTCTAATCTTATAACTTCTCCTTCAAATGTCATATGACAAGCAAGTAAAGCCTCTACCCATAAAATGGAACACGAGTAACTCGAAGGCACCCCGTATGGTACCTTACATTAGTTTACGCACTCGCTTGGCTCTTTAGTCAGAATATTACTACAGTTGTCCAAAAATAATTCGAATATGAAAGTGAAAATTTGCAGGTACTTTTCATTGTAAGGGTGAATATATTAGGCACTGGTTGACGTCATACCGTAAAAAATCACAGATTTGCGAGTGGTGAAAACAGTTAGCTTAATAACAGTTAATTACCTTTATGCTCCCTGATCATGACCTTTCGGCTTCGTTTTATGGCCAAAACAGCAAACATACACTACACACTGATAGCAGACTTCCGGCTTTTCAATGTTAAGCATGCTTTAACGCACGACTTAATGAGTACAACCCCTCTATTACTGCTATATGGCATATTTTTCATAACAAACCCTTTGTAATAGATTGGTAGCATCTGTGAATTCATTTATGGTCATCGGAAGTCTGAGTCCTTTCGAAAACAATACTGATATCCCCTATCGCTGGGCTCTCTGCATTAGTTTGACTCGTTGGTGGGATAGTGTTGTCCATAGTACTGAAGAAAATTGAAAACCGGAGATTGTTTCGTTTCATTTTACCGATAAAATCATAAAGGACAGTTAGGAACGAACATGCGGGCAGTTAGTCACAGGTGGCAGCAACAATTATTCTAGCTAAAAAATGAGCTTCGGCTTTGGATATTTAGAAAATAAGTCAAAACAAAACCGATAAGACTAGCCAGCATGGTTGAAGAAATACATTGACCTCAGTAGCAGCAGCCAAATTCCAGAAAACAAAGCAAAATGAGGAAATATTTTGCTCTAACATTCAGAGTATTACATTAACTTGTGCATTTTAGCACACTGAAACATTAAATTCTGTAACTACACAAAAGAAGTAGGTGAAAAAAGCACAGAACGAAGAAAGCCGACCGCCATTGCATATAAAGATGGCGGATATAATAATTCCCGCCTCATTCTGATTGGTTACTAAGCTGAATGCCACATTTACGAAATTGAGTTGCGTTTAAAATCACCCTTCAACGTATCAAAGTACTATGGCTACTCTGAATACCGTACAACACAGTGGACGTTATTGTGAAAATGTATTGGTAAGAATGAGTACAGAGAAGATAGAGAAACCACCACCTCATGCGTCAGTCCATGGCATGCAGTCAACTGATGTGCGTTGGTTATCCTTGACCTTTACATGGATCAATGATCCGTTCGATTTTCAGTGACCCAAGTGCCGGATGATTTAGCTGGGGCTCAGTGACATAATAGTGACCCTACAGTATGTCAAATAAGCAATCATACTTTGAGCACAATTATACCATGTATGGTAGACGATGGAGTAAACGGTACATAATCAGCTAACAATAATTGAGAAATAGTAAATAGTATGACATCAGTTAATAGGTTTAATGGAAATTTATAATAAGTGAGATTTTAGAATGTAACAGTATAGATATCTGCTAAATATACAATGGAGACATAAATAAAAATACTCGGGAAAGGGCTTTGAGCGTTTTAGATCTTCCAACATTCATTCCGCCACAGGATCTATCACCATAGGTCTCATTGTATACTGAGATTATCAGGATGTGGGAGGGGGAGAAGTAAGAAATGAAGGTGACGGTTCAGAGCGTGTTAGTGATAGAAGTTATCTGAATAGTCTAGAATTTGTTCTTCGCATGCGAATACTTTTAAGCGTATTGTAGTTTAAATTAGTAAATAAGGTACAGACGTACAATAAGGAGTAATGTTTAACTACTTGTAGTTTAGGCATAAATTGATCTGGGTGTCACTGTCAATCGAGCAGCTCTCTGTCTCTTTTAGGCTAAGTCTGGCTGTTTACTCGGTCTTAGGACGAACGAACAGTGGATATATATTTCAAAAAGTACTGACATATATGTCTGAATAACTTGATCATTGTCTCGAGTCCTCCTCAACATTTAACATTTAAATTTATTCTCAGAATCACAGAGTCGATGTATAACGAGATACTAGGTAAACTAGATATATTCCCCCAGTCATATCGAACTAGAAAAAACTTGAACATAACTTTTAAACCAACCAATGATAATTTTGTGTTCCACGTATCGCAATTCTTCTTGGATTCGAAAACGGAGCATTTACGAAGACACTCGAAAATGTTAACAGTCCCATATTTAATTACTTCTCACGTTACTTCTGACTGTATTATCAAATCATCAGCGAGCCTAACTCTTTACCTCAACAAATAACTGAAATCAAACGAACTGGTAGACTATCAGTAGGTCACTCAGCATGTTGTTTTTCTTAAACTGATGCCGAAATAGATCGTGCCGTCTGTTATCAAATAATGAATGTTTATTCTAACTAGTTTTAATCACCTCTTGAGTTAAGAACATAAAGTTTAAGTAAAAATACAGATGATCCTTCTTCGTTGATACTTCAAGACGAAATCTACTATATCTTAGCTCTAAGGAAATCTGGTGTTTTACCTTGTCGTTTCGAAGGTTAGAATATGAGAACAATTTCGAATTCTTGCTAAATGTCATCTCTCTCCGCATCGGTTGCAGAGGCTAATAAGCTTACTTCTAGTGGTTGTTCATCAGTTCAAAATCCTATTCGTTTTGCAAGGCGAGGTGCATTGCGAGAAAAGAACGTCTCATATGTGAAGGGTCATGAGTTTGTTGCACGATTCTTAAAGCAGTTCACATTTTGCGGGCATTGTAAAGACTTCATATGGTATTTTTTGGGAATAAATATACATCAGATCTATTTTAGGGGCCTTGGTATACAAGGTGTTCAGTGCAAAACGTGTCTGTTTACGGTTCATAAAAGGTGTTATCAACTAGTTACTTTCCAATGCCCTGGCGCAGATACTGGGCCAGATACAGACGTATGTTTGAAACAATATGAATTTATTTAATTACCTAGTTTGAGAAAAAACACGATTTCGTGCTGTACACGTACACAAGCCCAACATTTTGTGATCACTGTGGTTCTCTTCTTTATGGTTTGCTACATCAAGGATATAAATGTAAAAGTGAGTAGTCGTATCCTAAGTAGCTTTAAATGCACATTTGGTAAATAACTTTACGTTTTTCAATCATTCACCTGATTCCGTTTGGAGAGAGTGTCTTCAGTATGCATTCTGAATAAATTTATTTTTTAATCTACTGAGCAATGCTTACTATTTAGTAATCTTCTAAAGCTTTCACAACATCATCATATCTGACAATTGTGTTTAGCTCCAAATTATTTGTTGTTTGATCTGAACTTTACCATTGCTGTATATTAAAAATAATGATGTGTTTTCTGCCCCAAGTATTAGATTTGGTATTTTATACTAACGCTTTTAATAGAATTGAATTAAATGCGGATGATATCAATTTCATTCAAAGTTAGAGCTCATATAATGTTTGCGCAAAACTCCAGTATTCTCGTATTAGATGCCTAACTGAAATGTTACGTTAGAATTCATGTTAGTTTATTTAGTTATGTAGCCTTTCCTTTTGTATCGTATAACTACGAATTCATAGTTATCATTGTCTCAGAAAAATGTAACCGTAGAAATTAATTCTTAACTGTATTAAACTGACTTAAATCTTAGATTGCTATATGATAACGAACACAAATATATCACAAATAAAAGAACAGTTACAGCAAAAGAACTTCTGCAATAGCTTCCAAAAGCTTTTCTAGTTAAAATGTGTTCAATCTTACTAGAATAACTTAAAAAGTAATCAAAAGCAAGGTTAACCTGGACCCAAAAACTGAGTACTTAAAACTTTTCTTGCTTTTGTAGTTCATAATCTTTCGGAGTATTCCGATATTTTATGTATTAATATTAAAATGGATACAACTGATTCATTGTAACTCACCTGATTCATCATCCTAGATTGATAAGCATGGTTGAGTAAACGGATGACATACCAACAATATTACCTAACAGCAGTGTATGTAGTGGAATTACCGAGGCATGTTGTGCAAATGAGAGGTGTCTCATCGAGTGAGTTTTAGTTAGGAATTTAAAGAACCAGAGAATCATCGATCGTGCATAAAAGCTTTGTAGATTTCAAGTCATATGCATCTGATGTGGTTGTTAACCAAAAATGCGAAAGGACTGGGGAATAGGGAATTACGGTAGAAAATTAAAAATCAAATTGTCACTGGCGATGAAATCTAGGATGCATGTTTCATCCCACTTGAGACCCGTCAGCTAGATTTATATGTGTTGATGGTTATCCTGAAATTGGGACACTGTTTTTCCTTTTATGTTACAACAGGCCATACATCGAACTACTAAGTTGATATATCTACTAACTTGTTCACTTATTACGAAGTTATGCACATGTGAAACTCAAACTATTATATATATCAAGATAGTAGAATCAAAAATTTTTTAAGTGTGATAGATTGTAATACAAATCAAGCTACGCAAAAAAGCAGACTTTAAAGATAGTTGTCGAATAAATAAGCACAAATTTCTTGATAGGGAAGACAATTACTGGTAATTATTATACTGTCTCACTTAAGTTGCATATTTAAGACTGTGTAACATTTTTGTGTTATCCGTTTAATATTATCATATTCAATCATCTGTGGCATATAAAACTCTGAAGAACTGCTGATGGCAGTTGTGGAAACTATGATTGCTATTTTGAATAGAGGTTTAATGTATTTTAAGTATTGAATTTTACTAGCCTATTTGTTGTTTCTATACAGTTTGTCAAATTTTCTTTGTCACGTTACAGACTGCAATCTAAATGTTCATAAGAGATGTACATCTAAGGCTCCACGACTTTGTGGAATGGATCATACAGAAAGGAGAGGCCGGATGAAGGTTTCAATTACAGCTCAAACAGGAAGATTAAAAGTTGAAAGTGAGAACTTACTTTTCAGTTACTTAATTTACTGAAAATGAAAGTGACTTTTAATGCACGAATTAGCTCATGATCATTTAGTTTCTACAGTCTTACTAAATTCAAGTTATCTAACCACTGAGCAATAAGTGGTTGATATAGTTATACTTGACGGTTATCAATCCTCACTGACAAATAAACATGCATAGCTAAATACCGTGTTCTGATTTCTGGAATTATTTTTCTCATAACATCTAAAATCTCATTTTTCACCATTTTTAATTTTAAGCTTCGTTTGATGGTTAGCAGAGAGTTGTATGCGATCAACAAATAACCACCGGCAGTAAGTTTGATGGTGGAGGTTTTGATCTGCATGTTTGTTAATTCATGATTGTCCTAACCTCTAACTTGTATTTTAAAATTTGTTCGGGATGTGACCCGTGTCCTTTGGATAGATAATTATGAAAAAATAATTTTTCTGTCTGTTCTTATTTTTACATACTCTATATTACAAGATGTTTGGATCATAAGAAACAATTTTAAATTAAGAATCAACTTTCTGTTCATCCACACAACAGGGATTTAGATTTCGCTTTGTTGATTTTAAACACCTACGGAACATCAAATTCTCATACTCATTATGTACACTTTCGGTCAAGATTAGATTTTTGTTCATTATAGATTTCAACTCGAGCTTTAAGCAAATATTCAGGTAGAGTAAAATTTCAATCGTCCTAATGAGTTTGCGGGAAATATGAAGGCTTTGCTTTGTCAAAGTTAACCAAAAGCAAAACGTTTAGCATAAGGCTTTTATTTAACTTTTTTTCTATTGAAACATGTCTTTTACAACATTTTAGGTGATCAACCATGGCAGTTTATTTTGTGTTTATTTTGGTGATGTTAACAAATTTTAGGTTCTACAAAAAGGAATTCTGCCAAACCTAGTAGATGTTTTTCTGTCGAACAAGTAGCTGTATCAGACAAAATGTTCCTTATCTTGATATTTGTTTATTATTAGTTTTTTACATTTTGGATTGGAATAATGTTTTCCGTTTACTAATGTTTTTATCATTCGTTAGTGTTTTACCTCAACTTATCGTTTTTACATGATTTCCACGTTTACTAGGAAAACTGAAAAAAATATTTTCTTCAGCTGTTTGCAACAATCCGTTTTTACACAAAGGTCATGTATTTTTGTTTTTAATATCATTTAAGCTTACAGATTTGTTCGCCGGCTAACTAATAGCTTACTTATGGCCTTGTTGCTAACACGTAATACAGATTACCGGTTATACTCGAACGAAGTGATTGCGTGTTGTTTGTACACATATAAGCAAACGTTCACTGTATTTCAATGTATACTTGTAGTGAACATGATAACAGTTTTCGGTTCAGCATCTTAAAGTAAATGCAGCTCAGCGCTTGTCAGAAATTATACATTTAAAATCTAAACTGTGTTACTTCTGAATGAGACAGAAAACTAAGGAGTCGGGTGGTTAGCATTCCGTAACTAGAAATATTAATCCACTCCTAATTCCTTGTCCACGTGTCGATTTTCAAGTTTATTTATGAATGAATTTCTCTAGTTCTGTTTATTCATTTTGGTTTATTGAAAATATCAGAAAAGGGACTGAATGTGCGTGAGCGTTTGTTATTTGTGTGGCTTAGTCATTAGTGTTTGGATTTTCAATGTTCCCATTAAATCATAATTACAGTTTCTGCTACATGCTTTTGGATCAGATTGTTGTAACATTGGAGGATTAATCTTTGTACCCATCAGTATTGTTCCAGAAACTAATTACAACAGTAAATTGTGGCAGTAGCAACGTTACTAATACATATGTGTTTTATAATTTACATATATTCAAAGACATATTTCTTTGAGTAACCTGTATTTCGATATTGTGTCTGTGATCATTGTTCTATAATTTATTTACTGTTGAGCACTTATTTTTAAACACGGCTATAAAGGCTGTCAACTGGTTAGTTATAATAATTAAAAATATAATTATTGATATTGTAGATGATTTGCTAAAACGTTGTGACCATATTAACATTCTGGGAGTGAATATACGCATCGGAAAGGTTGAAGTACAAGTCTAAGTTAATATAGTTGAACTATCGTTATTACTTGACAACTATCTCATATTGTCAAGGAACTTATAACATTTGCTTATATAAAACTGGGAGTGCATCATTGATTAAAAAGCAAGTATATATTTCACTTGATTGATGGGCTGTTTCTAATAATAAAATAAGTGTCATCATAAAATGATTATGGATTACTTTAATCAAGTTGTTATATTTCTAACTAAGATCGATAGGCAAGCAGTCAAAATAATTTATTTTTATGAAAGTCGAAAATATTTCACCCTATGTATCAGCTTTGCTTAACGTTACTTCGGGTAAGATATATTTCTCATTGACCCATGATGGACATATATAATAAGTGAACACAGTTATGCAAACATTAGACTTAATGTGCGCCGGTTACTAAATACAGAGATAAATTTTAGTCAGTTGTTAAAAAAAATATTTAAAATTGCAGGCTGCATTCTCATTTAACTTTAACGGTAGTTTTTTGAATTAGTTGCTGTATATGTTTGACAAGTGATTGTCATGGTTCAAAATTTTTTGATATACAAACTGTATTATGTGAATATTAAGTTCTAGCAATTAAACACATTGTAAAACATGTCATATTTGATAATTTATCATCATGTGATGTGGTACATGTCCTTATTTCTTTACAAGATTATTAGGTACGAACTATATGGGAAATCTGTGGATTGGTGGTCGTTTGGTGTATTAGTTTATGAAATGCTTGCAGGTCTGGTAAGTATGGTGCAATTCTTTCTCACAATCACCGGTCCATATTCCAGTAAATTTCATTTATTGGTTTACACACATATCGTAACGTATATGTAGGATCTCAGTGACCCGAACCAACTTTTCAACAGTGCTTAAATCTTGAAATATTTTCGTATTTAATGGCTCTGCTCGTTGTTTAGATTTTCTTTTTGAATGAACTTTTCTATCTATAAACCAGTAGTTTCTTTCCCAAATTTTTCACTTTAAATGACTTTAAAATGAATAGATTTTCAGCCTATTTGAGTGTCATCAAAACATGAACATTCCGTGTAGAAGGAAATTCGAAAAAGCATGAAAAGTTATTTTTCAAACAATAGCTATCAGAGCCATGGATCTTGCTACTTAGTTGAATAAGAAATTGTGCAGTTGAGAATTACTCCTAAAAATGTTTAGGGTATTATTAAAATGAATCTTTGTGATTCGGAAACACCTACATATTAAGTAAGTGCAAACTTTAAAATGAATAGTTAAGTTACTTGATTCAAAGCGTATACCCTTTCCTCTCAGTTAACTTTCAATGATGTTTGGTTATAGAAAGATATATGTCATTTCGGTTGATTGTTCGGTTGGTTTCCTGTCAATAACGTCTACTACCACAATGAATTGTCACGTTTGTCAACATATCAGTTTACATTCGTCATTTAAGTGTATCATTTCAACAGATGACGGGTTCAAACTTTTGTACCATCAGATAACTGGCTGACAAGGTAGTTACGTCTTCAAATCATTTTGAATAGTTATCTGAATTTCCAAAACAAATGGGTCCCAGAATTTGATTGATTGATTGATCCCAAATATAGTGTAACGCGTTACTTGATCATGCTAGTGTGAAGTCGTTTTCAAACGTAACCAACTATCAGAAAATCATTTGGAAATATGTATGAGCACGACTAGAAAGTATACGTGTGGGAATGCAATTAAATTCGCGTTATGCAGTCTCTATTATTAACTGCTACATTCCATTTTCTTTTGCTCTGCTTAATCTCTAAAGTCCCAGCTTATTAGTTAACAGTTGATTAGATATGTCAATTAAAGAATTTTGATACTTTTACAGCTTATGTCAACTGCATCAAATAATCCTCAAATATCAGTGTGTTGTGTGAATATTGTGATCATGTAGGTAATCATTTTGTTCTGATTTTAGCCTCCATTCGATGGTGAAGATGAAGAAGAGTTATTTCGAAATATTGCTTCACAAGACGTTGCTTATCCCCGACATATGTCTAGAGAAGCTTGTATGCTATGCCGTGGTGTAAGTCGACAGTTACCTTTCGATATACATATGTACTGACAGAAAAGGCACAGACTGTTGTACAACTTTATTGCTGAGAGTTTTTTTAAATCATAAAATTGAGCTATTACAATCTGTACCTATCACGATATTAAGTAAATAATGATTGAAAATGAAAAAAAATATCCAAACTAACCTGTTCAATTTAAAAGATCCTTTAGGATTTACCTATGTGTTACTTGTTTTGTTCTCACAATTGATTGATCACTGGGTGGTGATCAATGTCATGTGTGTCAAGTCCTTATTAGTGCAGATCGAATGCTATCGACCAGGTCAACCAGTTTTCCGGATTTATATACCGTTTGATAAATATTCCAAGTATATTATATCTGATTGGAATGGGGATTTTTTATGGTTCTGTGAAAAAATACATATTTAGTAGAAACTCCAATGATCATTTGGATAAGTCTTATTTACTTACTTACGCCTGTTACTCCCAATGGAGTAGGGAGTTCAAACTAGTTATACATGCATTATTCTAATTTTCCACTATTCATAATTCAGAATTGTTTTACGTTTATGTAAATATATTAGGTTGAGGCTCGATTGCAATAAAAATAGTTACACTGAATCTTATTATTGATCTATAGAACAGGATAAGTTGTTCGTGTACTGTTGACAAGTTTCACATCTCTGAGACTTATATCCATGTAATGATAAGAAAAGAAAGTTTTCACTTAAAGTTGTAGACCGAATTTTCTGGACTCATCAATTAAAAGAAAGTAAATATACTTTTGTTTGCTTTGAATGATTGTTGTTTGCCTATAATAATTGAGAAATGTAGATATTTAATTGGCTTAAGACGCTACAGAATAGTCAGTTTAAAAAGTTCACCATCTCTGGACTACAATCTATTATTCTGATAACAAGCGACGCTTCAATCTGTTGCATTTGAACCTGTAGTTAAGTTGCATAACACACTAGTAGTGTAAACATTATTTAAATGACACTTTTGATATTTAACTCCTTTTCCTCTTTAATCATCAGTACAACAATCGGATCAGACCTCTCAAAAAGGATAATTTAATTTCCTTTTTTGGTTAGTAATTGCAGTTTACTATCAGTAGCTGAAAGACACCAAAGAATCTTGGCAATTAAAATTTATTTCTGTCTCTACGAATATGTTGAGGGGAATACATCTTTTTGGTGTGGGAGATAAATATTTATGTTTCAGATTTGTAAAAATTATCACCTGACTATTATTTGATAGTTAATTGCGATGTATTTATCCGCGTTGTTTCATTAGTTACTTATACGAAACCCTAATGAACGGCTTGGGTCGGGACCGAATGGGGAAAAAGATATTCGGCAACATCAATTTTATCGTCACATTGATTGGCATAAACTGTCAAATTTGGAAATTCAACCACCATTCAAACCTCGCATTGTAAGTGTTCATTATTAGAATTGAGTTCAGCCCAAGGACTTCTTTTACATAACTTTATAAATCACTGATTTTAGGCTAGATTGAAAAGGCTTCTTGTGTTCAATGTAAATTTATGTGTCTCCAAACTTTAAGAGCATTTTCGCCAAACGCATCCAGCCACCACATAACATTAAAACCTAGGGGATACGATGTTGAGTAAGTTTCAAACCAATGGCTATTTTGCAACTTGGTATGAAGAATTAGACCAAACAAGTATGAGATTATTTGCTAGTCAGTAGTCAGTCAGTGTATACTTTACAACAAATGCCTCAAGTGGTACTGATGCAATATCAGAACATCAATAAAAAAGCTGACTATACTAAACTGAAGTTTCTCTTCATTATATTAAGTTTGTTAACGACACGTTCAATGAAACGACAGTCATTTAATGATACATCTATTTAAACAAAGCATTATCACATATTTGATTATAAGAAGGTTAAGTATTCATCTTATTATAAGGATTAATCAGCAAGGTCAAGAATTTGTAGTGACGTTTACTGTCGGGGAAATATTCATGCATTCTTAATAATCTTGAAAAATTACTTAAGAGTAGGCACAGAAGTATACAAAGATGATATAACTTTGTACTGAACTTTAACAGTACTAATCGTTTGTTTGATACTGTTCTCTGTGGCTTCTATTTTCTAAAACATATTTACAACTTCAAAGTAGGTGTGTTATGTCTTAGGTACATAAATTGTGGATTTGTAATATAATTGAATGGTTTCTCATTTACGGATTTATATTTTTAGCTTAAGATTATGTGATGTTGAAAGACAGTTTGACGAACAACTTGAGTACTAGTAAAACTCTTATAAAAATAACTGCTTATATGCTACTAGTTTACCATGTCAATAAATATCAACACTAATTAATACCTGATACGTTATTAATTTCAAATCAAAATATATACAAAACTGAAAATAGTCAGTAAACCTTTTATCTCTGAAGAATTCTCACACTTTCTGAAACCAATGTTAAGTGTCTTTTGCTCACTCAATTAAAATGTTTATTTATCTAGCTTATACAAATCATTATTACTTCCCAAGCTTTCAATCATACAAACTCCGTTATCTGATATCATAATCATACTTTATAAAGTTTTACGAATGACTTATTAATTGGATAAAACTAAGTAACATTGTGAGATAATTTTTATTGCAATTTCAAGGTAGATAATTTTAGCTTAAACAAAATCGCATGATTTACATTTTATGTATCCATTTGTATTTTAGAAAAACAAACGAGATGTGAATAATTTTGACTCAGAATTCACTAAAGAACCGCCTAAACTAACTCCAACAGATAAATTATTCATAATGAATTTGGATCAAACTGAATTTTCTGGTTTTTCCTATGTAAACCCTGAATATATATTAGAAGTATGATTAAATGAATTTTAAACAAAGAAATATTATACACTTATGTCTATGCTTATAGTTTGTCAACGTTCCAATATTCGAATCAATTTAATCTGTCATCATGTAATCTATTTTCAACTGAATGATGAATGAATTCACTTAACGTTCATTCACACACAATATTCATACAGCTCATAAGATTTCAATATCATTAAAATTAAAAATCAAGAAAAGATTTATCCTCATGCTATCCACTTATCTTAATTATGACCTCATTTGTTTTTTGGCGTTTTTGAGAATAGATATCTTTTTATTTACTCTTTTTTTTTAATAAAGATCAATATCCTGTTCTATATTCGTATCAAACCAGTGAGAGGGATAAAAGTTGATTATGTGTTTATTTTCATTTCAATTGTATAATCCTGTTCTGTATGATTTGTTTTTTCCATGTTTGTATTTTAAAATGATTAACTACACTATAATGTTGGTCTTTCTTCAATGACTGTTATTTTCTTCTACTGCCACCTTCCTTTAAAATAACTTTTTAAACATTTTCCAGCCATTGCGTCTAGCATTATTCTGTGTTTTTCGTTGACAGAAATCAACTCACAAATCTTTGATTTATTATTGTTAGTTTTTGATGTGAGTCAATTATTGTCTTCGTCATAAGTTGTTGAGTTTCTTCTCTCTGTAGTAGTTGTCTCCCTCCCTCTCTCTCTTTTGAATAAACTGTTCATTATTTTGTTAACTAGCTGAGATAAGTACCATCGCTACTTGTATTTGTTTTACGCATGTATTCTTGATATTGATCATAACATTTAAATTCGTAATTTCGTGAATTTTTCATGTATATCAAAATTTGACTCAGATGCTTTTAATAAAAACATCCACTTGTTTTTCATATTTCCTATGACTTTTTGAATATTTCGTAACACAGTCACGTTTAGCAATATACGCTACAAGATATATTCTTCTTTTGTTCTCAATTACACCAATTAGAAAATTGTAGTTCTGTTTGCAACGCTGGCTATAATATGACTTTCTTGTAATGAAGGAAAACAGCAGATTTCATTGACACCATTTTATGGAATATTTTCCAACCCATATTGGCTGTAAACCTTCGATATTTTGTTTTCGTATTGGTTTGTTTTATTTATTCCAATACCCTATGGAACTCACATATATTGTACGAATGGAAAACGTATTCCAGCCAAATGATCTTTTTTTTTCTTGCTTTAAATTTACTGTTTTTAACCTTGATGGACAGAAATGGTCGGTTTAAAAGTATTTCTCACTATTCATTCTTAGGTATTGTATGTGTATTGTGAATGTCTAATGTAAGTGCCTAGTCTTGTTTTTGTTCCTGATTTTTAATACACCGCTTATGTTTTATACTTGTGTAAGTTGACGAACATGTACTTAACCTTGTTTGGGAATATTCCTTTAACTAAAGTGTTGGCGTCAAACTTTAATAGTATCATGTCGATTAAACACCTATATAATCTATGAAGTATAATTTTCCTCTAATCCTTTGATTGTTTATTATCAAATTAAATATTTATGTGATATAAATTTCGTTTGATGGGTCGTGGTTGATGTTTGTCTGTATTTGTGTGACTCATGTTTTGCGACCTAGCTCATACCAATCATACAACTTATAAGAAACGAACTGTAACCTTTCTGAAATCGACATTTTGACAGGATCAAATAATTGAGTACAAGATATAAAATTTACAAGCTTTTCGATAGATATGACCTTTTTCGCCTTATCATTGTCATAATTTTTTCAGAGAAATAACATCCCATGAAAGTTTAGGAATAATAGGAGTAGATATTTCACCAGAAGCTCAGGTTAAGACAGATGATTTAGTTTGTATTTTTCTTTGAGCCCTCACTTATTACTTGTATAAACCCAGACCATAGTAATTGTTTATATTATTGCAGTACTTTAGACCTAAAGATATATATATATATATATATATATATATATATATATATATATATAGAGAGAGAGAGAGAGAGAGAGAGAGAGGATGTGGAACAATATGTAAATGTTTGCAAGTTTACAATCAAAATTCCGTAAGTTGTTGCGACAATAGTAATTTGAGATAAACTTTTATGGTCAACTCAGTTTCCATGACTTGTGAGAAGTATTTTAAACTGACAATCTGAAATTATTTAACATCTAAATGAGACATACAATCCCAGTTTTACTATTTTCACACTAATCACATAACAGAACTTTTTCTACATTAATTCTCCTTCTACCCAATTTCTCAGCACTTAAATTTTACTAGTTTTCACTAAATTCATACGCGTTTGAGCACGGTAAGAACGTTAGTTTCTCACGAAAACACTCTCCATTTCGTTTCAATGACCATTAACGGCCTGTTATGAGGTGTCTGCTACGTAATTGAAGTGATGCGGTTTGGTTCAGAGTTGGTTGGGTTGCGTGGTTTTTACATTTCATATCAAGGTAGTCTATCGTCGTGTTAAAACCATATAATCATTTCAGAGAAGATTAACTGACATTTTTCTCCTATAAACCCTACACTTTGGCTTGATTGTTGCTTTAAAACGTGATGTTGGAAACCAATAGCTCTGCAGAGCTTCATCGCTTTTGTTGAAAACTTGTTCAGGTTCATAAGATAACGTATTATCAGATGGGATGCAATAACATCGTCAAGGAAAACGGCGAGACTCTAACTTATGGACGACCTTTGAACGAACCTTAAGTGACCTTGAGAAATATTAGCCAATCAACAAACAGTTAGTATAGAGTAAAATGATGTTATCCAAAACCAAGAAAATAAAGTGGATACTGTAACACGTGTAATCAGCAGTCACTGAAAGGCGGGAAGACCTAAAGCCACAACACACACAATGTTAACTGAACACTTCACACCACAGAGAGAACGTGGAACGGAGACCAACAGTCGTTTATTTTAAAATTAAAATTCGCGGGTTCTGTACAGAAAGAGAGCTAGTTTACAAAACGGTCTTATGAGTCGTCCTGTAAGTTTAGTGCGTGCAGGGCTTGCTCTTCTTCTTCTAAAGCGTTTATTCTTGCTTGCCATGCAATTGAAAGAAAACAAAATCTATTAACATCATACATGATGATTCTAATCCCGTTACATCGCCCCTTCTCCAAATGAGGCACTGTCCTCAGTGCCTGATCTTGAGCACGGTTATGCTGTCCCTCCTTCAGATGGTACTTCGTAAAATCTAGTGGCCGGCGGTGGATCAGCGAGTTGATCATCGAAGGGAAATGTCGTCCGATCGGGTTTTATCTGGTTGTAGTGCACGTCGTCTTTAGGCCATTGTATGTTACGCAATACAAACGTGGTGGGCGATCGGATGAAGACAATTTCAAAGGGGCCTTGCCAGGGCTGATGGAATTTACTGCAACTTTCTAGCGATGTCATTGGGCGGCGTAACCAGACGCGATCTCCAATTGTATACCTAGGCCCTTGTGCTTGACGATCATATATATCTTTTTGGTGTCCACTAGCCTTGCATAAGTTAATGTTGACCAGACGGTATGCATCAGCTAGTCGGTTGCGAAGAGTATGTATGTACGGAACATGCTCTTGTTCTTCGTAGGGCAGCAGGGGTGACTGTATCTCTACTGGTATTCGTAATTCGTGCCCAAACAGCAAAATAGAAGGCGAGAATCCCGTGGATTCATGTACCGACGTACGGTATGCTAAAAGGCAATGGGGGAGCACCTCATCCCATAATTCAGGTGACGATCCGCTTACAAACGACTGCAAGATGGCTTTAATAGTTCTGTTTGTTCTTTCCACGAGACCGTTACCTTCTGGGTGATACGCAATGGTGTGTGTCTTCTTGATTCCTAATAGCCGGCATATCTCAGTAATGAGGTGGCTTTCAAAGGATGGACCTTGGTCGGAGTGGAGTGAGACAGGGGCACCATAACGGGAGACCCAATGATCGATGAAAGCTCGGGCAACAGTAAGGGCGTCTTGCTGTGGAAGGGGTACAGCTTCGCGCCATTTAGTGAAATAATCCACCATAACCAAGATGTAGCGGTTCCCGTTTTTTTTCGTAGACAGTGGTCCCATGATGTTTATGCCAACTCGCTGGTGTGGTCCTGTCGTTACCATCGGCGTCATTGGTGCACGGGGTGTCTGCTGAGGCGATTTAAAACGGCAGTACGTGTTACAATTCTCGCAAAACTGAGCTACATCTTCGTGTATGGATGGCCACCAAAAGCGTTGACGGACAGCGTGTTCAGTTCTCCGTTCTTCCGCATGACCAAGTTCGCGGTGTACCTGTTCCACAATGCTCTCAACTTTCACTCGCGGTACTATCAGTAGGGGTTGTTTTGATTCATTCATTAGGAATAATGTGTCAACATATAGTTTGAGGTTGCCCCACTTGGTGCAAATACGACGAGTTGTTACGGGTTGATCTTTAAGCTCCCTCATGGATGGCTTACTATTTCCATGAAACTGTCTTTGATAAACAATCTGTAAGTCTGGATCTGTTGCTTGTAGGAAGGGCCAGTCTGTCTCTGGAGCTGTACTAAGAATTGCGTTAATAATATCTGTGTTATGGGGTATTCGGGAGAGGGCATCCGCGTTTGCATGTCGATTTCCTGGTCGATAATCGCATGTGAAATCGAACTCTTATAGTCGTTCCTGCCAGCGTGCCACTTGCCCTTCTGGTTCGCGGAAAGAGCGGAGCCACTGTAGTGCACGGTGATCCGTGCGCACACGAAAAAGTTTGCCCAACAGATAATGGTGGAAATGTTGTAAGAATTTTACGACTGCTAACATCTCCCGACGTGTTGTAGAATATCGTGCTTCACTCTTATCTAGTCGTCGACTAGCATACGCAATGACCCTTTCGTGTCCATCTCAAGCTACTTGTGATAAAACTGCTCCAATAGCCGAGGAACTAGCATCCGTATCAAGTATTAATTCGCCTCCGTATGCTGAAGTGTCTGGAAAGGCTAATATAGGTGGAGAAGTTAACCGAGCCTTCACAGCATCGAACGCCTGTTGACATTCGCTGGTCCATAAAAATTTTCGTCCTTTGTGGGTTAATCGGTGTAAAGATGCTGCCAATGATGCGAAATCACGTACGAAGCGTCTATAGTAAGAAGCTAGTCCAAGGAAGCTACGAACATCTTCGGGTGATTTTGGTTGCTGCCAATTAATAATCACACGTGTCTTTTATTTATCTGTTGCCACTCCATCTTCCGTAATGCGGTGCCATAAAAAGAGCACCTCTTTTTGCGACAGTCGACATTTAGATGGTTTCACTTTTAGGTTATGCTGCATAATACGTTGTGGGACTGCCTTCAAATTGGCATTATGTTGTTCTGGCGTGCTGCCATATACAATAATATCATCAAGGTAGATTAAGCACTGGTGCGGTACGAGACCTTGCAGAACTGTCTGCATCAATCGTTGGCAGGTGGCTGGGGCATTAGTTAGCCCGAAAGGCAATACTTGAAATTCTTATAAGCCATTAGGCACTACAAATGCAGTTTTTTTCTATCTTGGGGTCGAACTTCCACTTGCCAATACCCTGACGCTAAGTCTAGCGTTGAGAACCAGCGCGCACCTTTCATGGCATCTAAGGTAGCGTCTATCCATGGAAGTGGAAAAGAATCACGCTTAGTTATAGCATTAAGGCGTCAGTAATCTACACACAGTCGTAGGGAGGAATCCTTCTTTTTTACTAAGACAATTCGCGATGCCCAGGGTGAATAAAATGGTACAATAATTTTTTTTCTAGCATATCTTTTATCATTGATTCTAAGTGAGGCTGATAATGCACCGGGACTCTGTGAGGTGGTTGGCGTAATGGCATGTGGTCACCTGTAACAATGGAATGTTGCACAATGGTTGTCCGATTTCCAGAGATATTCTCCGAGAAAACAGAGCTAAATCGTTGGAGTACGTCGATGGTAGGTCGACGGTCCTTTTCACTTATTACTTGGTTATCTTGTACCTGACATACAATCTCTGCAATTCCCGCCTGGGCTACGGTTTCGGTTGGCATTTCCTGGCGTTGTAGTTGCACGACAACCCCGCCAGTTTTAGCTTCCGACTTATTCATGTTTATAGAGGCCTGATATCTTAACATGAAGTCAACCCCGAGTATCATGTTCCAGGTCAGTGTGGGGCGAACCAGGAATTCATGTCGAAAAGAGTTCTTGTTTATTGTTAGCTCTAACCCGATCTTAGAACACGCAATCAAGGGGTTTCCGCTCGCCGTGATTAATGTAGAGGAGCATTGTTTACGCTGAGTGCTGTGGTTAAGTCTCTGCAAGAAGTCTTCCTTTATGAGGGATACTGAAGCTACTGTGTTTAGAAGTATGTCTAGCTCGATGTCTTGTACTCTACCTTTAAATGTAGTTGGATTGACATGAATAACATAGGAAGATAAGTAACCAAAACGCCGCTTACCTGGTTTACAGGGGCGGTTGTGACCGCATCTTCTGACGTTCCTGCCAAACCTTTTGCAATCTATACAGTCGGCCTGACGCCCATTGTAGTTTCCCCATGCTGGTTGTTTATTCCACCTCGAATTTGACTGTCCGTGGATAGCACCTCGGCCAGGAAGGTCGGTCACAGCCGTTGTAGTCTGGCAGGTGTCCGGGCCACTAGATTTTGTAGCTCGTTCCACAGTCGTTACTGATGATGAATGTGCACTGGATAAATTCACTAGTTTGTCAGCGGCCAGGAAGCGTAATGTTGTTCTTTTTACGTCAGACGTATCAGTTGGTGGATTTCGAAGAAAAGTGTTCTGTGAGTGGTCCGAGCAACAGGCCTTCGACAAAACCTGAGCGTATTAGGTCTTCGCGTCCCATCATATCTAACCGAGGGAATGCTTGTACTGCGACTTGCTGCAGAGAATGAAGATAGTCTATTGAACTCTCGCTCGCTTTCTGGTGGCGTGATGAAAATTGAATTGTCACCTGCTGGGTGTCTACGGGCATGGAAAAACAGTCGTTTAGAATTCTCCAGTTTTGTGATAGCGTGTTACTGGCCGCAAAACCATTCGCTATAGCCCTGCGTACTGCTTCATCGCTCAGATAGGAAACGAGATAGTTGAAATGCTCGGTCAATGGAACTCTCTGAAGGTACGCTGTGACTTTAAATTTCCAAACAGAGTAATCTGATGATGTTTTGAGCAGTGGTGGCTGGCGTAGGGTTGAACCGGGAGCAGCCCTGATTGGAATTAGAGGGGGTTCGTCTAGGTTCTCATCGCGTTTTTCCGTCTGCACCTCCATCACCAGTTGTAACACATGTAATCAGCAGTCACTGGAAGGCGGGAAGACCTAAAGCCACAACACACACAATGTTAACTGAACACTTCACACCACAGAGAGAACGTGGAACGGAGACCAACAGTCGTTTATTTTAAAATTAAAATTCGCGGGTTCTGTACAGAAAGAGAGCTAGTTTACAAAACGGTCTTATGAGTCGTCCTGTAAGTTTAGTGCGTGCAGGGCTTGCTCTTCTTCTTCTAAAGCGTTTATTCTTGCTTGCCATGCAATTGAAAGAAAACAAAATCTATTAACAACATCATACATTATGATTTTAATCCCGTTACAGATACACTTCTTATACGTGGTTCAAAAACTTGTCAAGGTCAGAAAGAGGTTCAAAGGTTCTAAAATCGTAATGCATGCACTAGAGGAAATCAGAATAGTCGGCCTCTGGAGCCATGATAAAATCTCAAAAACACTTTCAGCGTCGACCACATAGCTTCAATATAGTTTATGTGCACTCCGCTTGGTGAGTGCACAAAATGCTACTTGTGGATAACGACACGATGCACATAACGAAGCCTATGTAGGAGTCTGTACTCCCTCCAAACATCCATATATATTGCACTACCTGGCTGCAGTCAGTGTTACTAGTGATTTTGTCATCCAGTTCGTAATAATTGTCATAAGTTGCCTTAGTTAGGAATTATATATGGGGTTTTCATCACGAACTGACATCAGTTATAAAGCCAGAAATTTATTTAGCTAAATGGATGAAAGGCTTTCGCGTTAAAATTCGAGCTCTACTATCTTATACCTGATTGATTCGTCTACAAATTATAACGTCGGCGTTTTATTTATTATAGCCGCTCAATTATCACGTTTTGTACAAAATTCCCTGTGAACCGATCGTACGTTAGCATTAAGCACTGAAGTTAGGGTTGTAACCTTGAAATCTCTAAAACGCCTCTGATTGGCTCGTCCATAAATTAGAGTCTTGCCAGGAAAACTACTAAAAACAAGATAAGAAACAGTAGATCTCATAGGTATCATGCATCCGTGAATGCTACTTCTTAATCGCTATAGTTCAAAGACGAAGAGTCGGAATACGGTTTTGAAATATTCCCATATTGCCACTGAACGAACGCAATTTCTTGACTACCGTCGACTCTGGATATCCCAGGATGGCCAACATTTGCTTTCAAGGGGGTGTATAACGTGAGAAGCGATAGTGTGTCTGAGAAAATCTAGGCAGATATTTCTCAATGTTTACAGTGTTACCGTGTTTTTGCGGGTAGTGTTTCGTAAAAACCTGTTGTACTTTGAAGATAACTGTCAAATCATGAATCGGAGGTAACGAGTAACGATCAGGAGTGGCTTTTGTATTTAATCGGAAGCTGATCATTGCTTTTCTCTCTAAGACCAAATACCAATCAGGATTACCCATCTCTCGTGGTCTTGGGACAGATTTTCATAATGAGCTTCGTCGAAGGGTTTTGGAGGCTTTTGGAAAGGTTCAGGGATATCACCAATAAACACACTAGGTATGTCGTGCCTATTGTGATCACGCTTTCACTATTGAGAGAAACTGTGCACGTGAGTCTATAAGGACGTGATCGCGGAAGTTTGCTTTGGTGCAAATGAAGCGAGTTTCGATATTATCGAGTAAGAATGTCATGAGTTGAAAGATGTGAGTCAGAAGTCTTAAACTTAAACTGCTTAGGCATCTTTCTCGTCACGGCAAAGATAAGACAAACAAATGGGCAAGAAAAAGCATGCGAAAACAAAAACTATGTCACATTATGTAAAAGCAAAAATTAAAAAAAGTTATAACAAGGGACAAACACCCGGTATATTGTTAAAGATGTCACAGGTATTCGGAGTTTGACAGTACCTTCATAGTAGCAACTTTATGATCAAATTGCAATAACCCAGTTGAATCAAAAGTCAGAAATGAATGCGTTCGAAGATGTATTTGGGAAGCTATCGATATGTCGAGAATACATTCAATTTATATTTGTTCATTATTATTATTATCATCACCAGTTGTCTCCGTTGATATGTGTGCATGAACTCTTATCTCATCAGACAGCGTTTATTCGCTTTCTTTTTTTCTTGAAATCTTAACAAACACCGTTTATTTAGCTTTCCACAGAAACTACATATCTTCAAGCTTAATTCAAAGTTTTATGTAGATCATGGCTTGTATACAGTGAGTAGGTATGTAAACCAATTAGTTATCAAAGTTTTGACCAGTCTAATAAGTCAATGTAGTCTGTATCAGTTACATTTGAAGATTTATATTGTTTAGATGTTCAATCGTCCAATTCGATTCAAGGTTTTATGGAACGAATTGTGGATCCACTTTCAAGTAGTTTGTTTAATGTCGTGGGACTTATAGCAATGCCGATTGGCAATAGTTCTCTGATCGTATCGACCTTTGTGCTGTGTTCAGTGATCACTTACTTCTCCTTATGCTCCAGGAATTTTTTTTCATTGCATCCGCTGTTTATGAGTTTCGGATTTCTGTTATTTATGTTAAATGGTATAAATGTACTCAGTGAGCGCCTTTTCGGTCTCTTGAAATCTAGGTCCGAAAAGGTACGAACTTTTCTGTTAAAAGTCTGTTCGTTTTGTTTTTTGTACAAAAGTTGGAATTCTCATGAAGAAATTCCAACCAGCCGAATCTCCCTATTTTGGGGAATTCTGGGGTTTTGTACCATTTACCCAAAATTTTGTATAGCGCCCCCCGTAAAATAAGGAGATTGGAGAGATTAGGTAACTCATCTGTTCGACAATTATATTATGCACAATGTGTGGGACGTAAGCGACAAAACTCTAGGTGAAACAGTGTTTCCAGTTTTTATCCTCGTGTCCGATTCGAAATTCATCTGCGTTTGTACCACCACCTGTAATTCTTGCTGCTACATGGTTCATTAAAAAGCTAGAATTCTAGCCTCTCGTAATGGCTGACTGAGGCAACAATTATATTGTACCCTACGCGGCCATAAAAACGGGTGAACGTACTGTTAATACACCACAGATATTTCGTAGTTGTTTATTCAATGTTATTATCGAAAGATATGTATAATCTTCCAGTATCCTCCTAAAGACAACTCCTGACGTAACTAGGAACATAAGTCGAGTCACCACCTTAGAGCGAACAAAATAGTAGTACAGAGGCTACAGGAAATAAAGCTGAAGAATTTCATGCAGTATTTCGAGTCTACTGACCTACACCAGGAACGCTATCGGCAGAGTACGATACCATCACAGCTAGTTCGTTCCAAAAAGGTCATACAGCATACGCGCTATATAAGAATCGAGTTTTTCGATGATCATTTACTTTCCAGTCTTTCTGAACAATAAATTGTGGTGTTTTTGTTTTAACTTTACACGCCTAGCATAAGCATCTCTATGTAAAATAACAAAAAGCTCCAAAATTGTTGTTTCGAATAAATCTTAGAATAACCTAGCTGAACTCTTGTTTAGCACCCATAGATTTTGTACTGTTCTTCAAATCACTGATTACTCACCAAAGAGACATCATCAACCTAGGGTCTGACGCAGATGTGCTATGGCGCAAATTCCCATACTATAATGGCAATACAGGATAAAAATAACAAGTGTATTTCTGAAAATGACTAATGACTTAGTTATTGGGACATTTTAATAAACGTTCTATCTTAGACTCCCAGGAACCATATTTCATCTTGAAATAAGAGTTCAGTTTTTCATCCTAATATGATTTGAAGTGACTACTATATGTTACACTTTTGAAATCCATGCTGAAAATTTAAAATATATACCGCATTTTTAATTTTGTATCTTAATTACAGATAAAAGCTCACTGGATACTCGAGTCCCTTTCAGTACTATTCATTTTCATTGGTTTTCTTGGAATTTACGCTAACAAAATATTTGACGGAAACCCGCATTTCACCACATGGCACGGATTTCTAGGTGCAGTCACAGTATTTTACTCTGTTTTCCAACTATTTATGGGTTTAGTGCTTCACTTTAACTATAATCTCTGGAGAAGCTTGTTGGCTTATCATAATGGAAGGTTTCTTCATGCAGCATCTGGTGTGGTGCTGTCTTGTCTTTTATCTCTCACATTCATGCTTGGTCTTTGTACAAACTGGTTTAAGTCATATGCCGTTTTATATTTTAATTCATTCAGTCCTTTAGTCTTGTATTTATGTATGGTTATAGTTACCTTAAACACTTTCAAAGTTTTTCTGCGGGTGATCACGAAGTTCTGCAAATGTTTCAAAATGAAACTATTTGGTTCACAAAAAGACGCACAAAGATAAAATTCATGTGTTATTTTACGTGCGCCTGAATCCTTATGTTTATCGCTATTATTACTTGTACTAGTTTCGTTTATTTGTCTTTTTATTAATTTATAAAGTTTCGTGGTTGGGATTTCTCCTTATGCTTTGTGAGTTTTTTTCCTTGCAACTCAATCACTTTTCCGAACTTTTGTTCAACAAATATTACTGTGCTGAATTGATTACAAATTTATTTTTAAATTAATCTAAAGAATAAAGTTGTTTTAAATGAACTAATAATATAGAGGAATGGTAAGACATGCATAAAAATAAAATTAAACAGCACATATCGTAGTCATGAAGCTTTAACAAATCAGAATTTGAGATTCTGAGTTATTTGGCTTTGTCAAATAGATCCGCTGATCTCGATTCAACGGCCTCCCTAAAAGAGAAAAAGCAGTATTCTTGTGTGATTTAAGATGTCATTTACAATCATAGTTTAGTTAATTATTTGAAGTTTGTTTTACTCTTCTTTAAGTCAAACTTTGCTAATGCCTCTTGTTGGAAGTAATTCATTCAACCTACACCGTTGAACAAAAAGTTTATTGAAAGCTTGAGTAAAAAATGATTTTTTCAGTGGTTACATTCTACAAGTACCATTTCAATAGCATCATATAAAAGACGTTCTTATGGCTGGTAAATCAAGGTGGAAACTTGTCTGGTCTCATTGATTTGTACTTTAATCTAGTAGAAATGTTCTGTATTAGTGTCTAATCCTGAAAACGACGAAAGTTAAAACTGTCAGGAAATAAAATCGGTTTCTAATATGTTTTATGTTCTGAAAACATTCACAGAACACCCTGATCACTTGGTTCTAACCACCTTATGTAATGACTTTAAGATTCCATCCTCAAATGAAGTAACTAACTCTTGTATGCTTGAAGGTATAGCCTTAGTTTACGCCTAGAAAATACTTTTACTTAGCATCTGAGTTGAGTAAACTGTTTATCGTCTTAGATTATGCAATCTCCAATGATGAAAAAGGTTGGTAAAAAGTCAGTTCTCTTCTCTTTGACCAAATATACAGTAGCCGATCATTTTGGTATCCCCAAAAAACTAAACAAAGGACACTATCTGACTCAGTTTTACTGATCTGTACCAAATAAACCAATGATGAAGTGGGTTTATTCTTTTGATCATCTGTTATACCAAGCAGAAAAAGAATTAATGATGAGTTATGTGGTTGATGGCACCAGCAATTGACAAACAGATACCTCTCGAATGCATTCCATTTCCAAACTTAGCCTGTTGATAGAACAATTAAGATTAGAAAATACTACAGGACTCGTTTTTCTTTATGGGTTTCTGAAGGCTAAATGCTAACAGTAACAAAACGATATATTTGGCGAAACAAGCAAAAACGTTTTACGTGTTTAATTCAAGTGGGCTGAATATCTAATTTACTCTCGGATCACGAATTCTTTTCTAATAAATGGGACTAATATATAGGACTAATATATGGGAAATCGTGCCTACAAATTGTGTGAAAAAACGTTCTTGTACAATATCTATAGCTGGTTTTCCGAAATAGTATATTTATCATGATGATGAAAAAAACCAAATAGTAACTTTTAGTTTTAAGCGTTATGTTTCATAAATTGATTAAATTGATCCATCAATACATACATCATGGCTAAGACAGTCCGTAACTTTGAAGTACCTCATCGTGATACAAGGATAATAATTAACTGTGGTTTTGTTCGAAATTTTTTCCCATTTTCGATGTAATAAATTCAATATGCTTGTCACTTACCTATACCGTTCTATGATATAAGCAATACCGTCACTTATACTGGTAGAAAATTGTTCCCGAGACCGTATGGCAATGTTTATGATTTGTTTACTTGTAATTTTTCGTCTCAGCAGATTCCCGGCGATTGTATATAACTGAAAGAAAGCGTAAATGATATAAATTAGTTCATTCTTGCAGTATAAAAATGACGTGTTCTAGTTTCATATTTCTGAGTATGAAACAGTTGTTATCTGAATGGCGGAAATTATCATTTGAACATGATGAAATAATTCGTAAATTTGTCTTGGTAAAACCTGTTACTTTCAAATTTGCTGATTTATTTAGCTGTATCCTTCAAAAATAGGTAAAACACGCTGCTGTTTTACTACTACTTGACAATCCACTGAAAAAAAGTTTGTTCAACTTATATGTAGAATGCTCTTTAATGCCTTTCCTGACATAAAGAATCACAGGCAGAAATATGTCGGAGTTATATATATGGATTTATCAAGACAAAGTAAGTCTTAAAATTCAAAATTTGTAGCTCCTAAATCAACCTAGCTGGATACACTTTTTCGTTTTGATAAGTTGATTTTAAAATTCTCAAATAAAGTTTTGTCAGTAACTTTATTGACTATTCAAAGTTGCCATTTTCTTTCAAACTTGACTGATAATTACTTCCTTTCTCTTGAAAATTTTGGAATACTTGTTTGAGGCTCTGGCCAGATACTCCTCAAAGTTTTTCTTTTGATACTTCCTCAAATCCACAATAATTTCTCGATATAACTGAAGTGACAAGATATACTTTGAATAAAATATAGATGTGGCAACATTAGCTATTCATTTCAACCTACTAGTGAAAGGTTTTCATCCCCTATTTCGTTCTTAATTGTCAAAGCTTGTGTCTAAGCTTATTAATGAAATGTTTTTTTAGTTTTGAAAGTATTTAATAAATGCTTCTGAAAGGATAGTGTAAATTAAGCATGCAATTTGTAAGGTGTCTTTCGGTTCAATCGGGCATCTAAAGTAAAAAGTGTTGTTCTTAATTTGATTCTGAAATCATCTCAAACTTTTTGTCTTAGTTGCTTCAGTTTTTTCATACCATAATTCATAGATAATTTATAACGTATGTACTGGTTACTGTAATCTTCAATGGAATCATTTTTCATGCTCACTTATAATGTCTGTATTCTTAAAATTAACCACAAATCTTTGAAAAGTTACTCTACGGATTAGCGTTTACATGCATGATCTGTCTTTAGCTTCATAAACACAAAAGAGTTTGCAATTGTCAACTACAGCTTATGCTCAAGTTTAAATAACCTGTATGCACTGGCCCAGACGGAAAGTAAAATAAAAGATGAACGATATAGTTTCAGATAATTAATAACTGCATCATATCCTAAATGGACTTTCGGAAAGACAATCAATGAGGGTTTGAATAGGCGGAACAAAGTGATCTAAAGTTGAAAATCATTTCTCCCTATTACGTGATATATATATATATATATATATATATATATATATATATATATATATATATATATACATCTTCTACAGAAAACACTTTTGTGAAGTATGCGGATGATCTCACTGTATGTATGCCTATATCTTCCTCTTTACATCCCGTAGAAATGAATGAGTTTTTGTCTCATATTGATTGTTGGTCAGTTGGTAATGGTCTCATACTTAATCCGTCTAAATGTCAAGCTGTTAACTTTAGCATGAGACATGAACGGAATATAAACACCATTTTGAGATCCCATAATGCTTGTGCCATCGGAGACTCTTTCATAAACTCAGTGTCGAAGGTCAATTATCTTGGTGTCACCTTTTCCTCTGATCTGTCTTGGTCTTCCCACGTTTTATCGTTATCGAAGAAGGTTTTCCGTCTGACCTACTACATAAAGAGATTGCATGCTCTTGGGATTACTCGTCAATTACTCTTACAATTTGTCAATTCTTGCATTTTACCTATTATTCTTTACTGTTCTCCATTATTCTTTCCCGGGCTTTTGAGAAAAGACTTTACTGTATTGCGAAGAGTGCTGAAGGCAGTTAGCAAGATGTGTGGTGAATCTTTCGAGGCCATAATTAATATGGTTGTGGATAGACATTTAAAATCATGCAAACTCCTGGCAGGTGTTATTTTATCAGATACTAGCCATCCCCTTCACTCTTATCTTTCTCCTTGTATATCTTCTGGTAGAACGAGACGTAATTACATTAAAATCCATGCACGTAAGGAAAAGTATAAAAGTTCTATAATTCCTTACCTAGCAAATATACTATGTGACGAACAGGTTGTTAGAAATAACCTAGTTAATAACTTACATTCTTAACATGTCTTTAATTTTAAAAAGTTTGCACAGTTTTTTTGGTCTTTTTTTTAAAATTTCTTTTAAAAAAAAACTTTTTTTTTTTTAAAAAAAAAATTCTTTCTGTATTTTCTACTGCCTATTTGTTCGTTTTTTTTTCAGTAAGTAACTTGTTGAAATACCCTGTGCTGAGAATTCTATATTGTACCAAAAATATAATATTGAATAAAGCCATTAATAATAATAATAAAAATAAAGATACTATAAACGAGGCTTTTATAATACAATATAATTGTGATGTAAAACTGGTCGTTTTGTGTATGGCAGATTCATATTTGTGTTTTTATAAACTGAACAAATGACTGTTCATAAACTGATTTTTCATAACGTCATCTATAAAGGTTATGCTTTCTTCCAAATGAGGTTTCTATAAGGTAAAGACGATCGGAAGCACAAATTTAAGGTATTGCGTTTGAGAAATGATGACTGCATCTCTTCATAAAGATGTGCTGCTCATCTTATACCATGATTTAAATAAAAGTTGTCGTTTACTTCATTTAATCTTATCTATACATCATATCGGATAAATCCTAAAGAAATTCAATATATTAATCCAGTAATTAATCAGTATCATACTGTTATTCACTCTTCATTAGAATATCAAGTAAATTCTCAGACAAATGATCCAACCCATTTAAACTTGAATGGGCTACTATTATATATACAATGTGTAATATTATCTCATCAGATCTAGTTGCATACTGTGGACATTAATAAGCTCACTCATCAAAATGTGAAGTAATAAACTGAAATAGCAATAAATACACGTGCTTTGCTGAGGATAAACTTTACAATTATAATTTAGCTAGTTTATAATATTATTTTTTGCCGCTGATAAAATACTTGTAGCTTTATGGCTTACATGGTCTTTATTGTCAGTAGATTCATATGAGAATAAGATAGACTTCAGTAATGCATTAAAAGTCTATAACTGTTCATTATCTATGGTAAATCTATGGTAAAATAATTTACGACAGTAACCAAAAGATTTGGAACATGCTTTCCATATTTGAAGAAATACAAAAACTTTAAACGTGCTGCTAGAGAACACTACATATTAATACGAGGTCTTGTTGTGAATTGATAATTACCTGACGTCTACCACCTAACAACGTTTTCTGGAAACATTATTCACTCAAGACAATAATCTTAAAACTTTACTGTAAAATAAAACGATAGTAATAAAAATGATGATCGACTATGTGATGACATTAAAATAACTTACCACTCCATCATCTTTCGAGTATAACAGAATAATTTTACCAGATTCAGAATGACAATGAGATGGTAGATTCCATTTATCGAACAGACGATATGAGAATATTGCAGCATAACTCAATAGTCGATCCTTGTCCATATTGCTTATGAGTAAAATATACAGAAAAAAAACGACATAAAAATTCAACCGGCAGTTTACGCACTTTTTCTATCCGAAGAATAAAGAATGGTAATTGCTAGGGGTCGATTGTGAACTATTATTACATATATTCTTATAGGATAACTATTAAGTAACTAGATTATATGTGTATTCATATTATTTTTACCATAAGCTTTGATTTAACCTATTGGCTGCTGCAACATGATTTACCAACCTTAACTTATTCCCGATTTATCAGTTACGGTATCACATACAGCCACTTTTGGTTTGATCTCGCATGATTATTATTTTTCATTTTATGTTATGATGTACTCCGGTCTGTTTGTACATAAACCGAGTATGTCTGAAATATACGATTCATACAGCAGAGGCTGGTATTTGTGTTCTGAACTGAATGGGCTGGGTTAGGTGAGAGGCTGCCTATACAGAGGGCCAAAAAGGACTTGGAATTGACTCGAGACTGGTAGTGCTTGTTAACGCATCATTGGTTTAGTATAGGGACAATTTCACATAAGTCAGTTCTCTGATTGGCAATTTTGTCACGTGATAATTGACAGAGCGATAAGGCATAACACACAGTGACTTCCGGTTTTTTTAAAAATCATAATGGTACTATATTTTCGATTTAAATTATCTTAGTGATGAACAAATTTTGACATACAGTGGAACCTAATTTTACATAGACCAATACTAATGAATGCACTTTCGAAACCGGTGTAATAGTCAAAAATGAAAATAATCAAGTAAAAGTACTTCTACTACACTTTAACAAGTTGGATTACTGTTGTAGTATCTGAATTTCAAAACTTAGACCGAAAAATAAGAATGTTATTTGCCCAAACTTTCCCAATATTTTCTTAGGTCAACTTCAATCAGATAAAAATCTTCAGGTAAGTAGTTTGTATCTATGATTGTTTCCATTTTCTCCTGATCCTTTGGAATCATTATATCAGTCATATATATATATATATATATATATATATATATATATATATATATATATATATATATATATATATATTCGGACAATGATTTAGTAACTATTCATCCAGCTATACTGGATGGAACAATCGTTCCTCAAGGTCCTACAATGCTATACAGGTCGGAAGAAGAGTGTTAGACTAAATGCAGCAAACCCAACATCCGAGGACGAATTTGTACTGTTGACTGTACAGAGTTGTGATGGCAGTGAGGTGTTTCCTTCAAACAACCAGCATAACAGAGATGCTGCCTTCCCACAAGAAAAGGTGGGGTTAGAGGAGGTCGACCCGTGTATTTTTATACACGCCTCGCCTCATACCACGGATGTCCGTCTCCGGCGGTAAGGTCCCAACAAGTAAGGAGCTAGCACTAAAACTACTCACAAGAAGGTGGTGTGTGACCGACCTCAAGCGGTTGTCCCTTGGGCACTTCGGTCAAGCTCTCAGGTCACTAAGATCACCCAATTTGTTTTCCAGGTCCCTCTAGATAACCCTTCCAAGGTGCATGCAACCGGGGACTGATAACCGCCCTCATACCTCTAGCATTTAAGATCTATGTATTCATAATCAATCTCCCTCTTCGATTCCTATTATTCCTCCTACATCGACTTCCAAATCTACACTATGGTCAACGATTCTAGTTCGCGAAACACTCTCAGGTCTACTGAAACTTCGCTACAAACTACACATTGAAGCCATAAACGTACTAACTCTATGTCAAATCGACCAGCAGGCCTCCTTTACTAAAACCCTAGAATCTCGTACCATTGGTGTATGCTGTGTCTCCGAAACACGCACACAGGATCCCAGTGTGGTTATTAACTTGACATCACCTCGCCAAAATGTGGGGCCGACGAGTTACACCCTCCATGTATCTGACAACCCGATGGCTAGTTCTCGTGGACTGGCAGTTGTAGGCATAGCACTAAGTATGAGGGCAGAACAAGCACTTTTAAAATGGATTCCCGTTAACAGTCGTTTATGTGCCGTTCGGCTAAATGGCTCCGTAAGAATTCGGAAAAATAGGGACACACGTCGTTGCCATTTTGTCATTTCTGCCTACGCTCCCATTGACTGTAGCTCGGATGAAGTGAAAGATGAATTTCACAGAAAACTCTCTGGATTTCTTCAGAAAGCTAAACCCTCGGACATAGTGCTCGTAGCAGGTGGTTTTAATGCCCAATTAGGTAGCTGAAACCAAACAGAAAGATATTTAAGTGGGTATTTAGAATCTCGGATCAGCAAACAGATAATGGTGATCATTTGCTGCAACTTTGCTCAGATAATCGTTTATTTTTAACAAGCACTAATTTTAAGCATAAGCAGAGACATCGTCTAACAAGGCGATTTTCCGCACCAAACCAACAATGGACTCAAATAGACCATATTGCCATCAGTCATCGTTGGAGAGGCTCGACAGAAGACTGTCGCTATTTCTGGAATACATTTTTGGACTCAGATCATGCTATGATACAAGCACACATTTACTTGCACCTCACTGAACTCAGGAAAGCTACATTAAGAAGAATAAAACAGAGTTGAATTCAGTGACGCGGAAGTCAGAAGCAGATTCCAGCAACAACTGAAGTCACACTTAGGTAGTTCTGAAAACAAGGCTGACCCAGATGTTGCATGGAAAGATATAGAAATAGCTGCGGAAAGAGCAGTGACATCTACTAGTGATTTGAACCAAATGGTTACGAAAAACCAGTGGATTTCTTCTAAGTCTATTGCCCTAATAGATACTCATAAACTCATCTCATCCGACTCCGGACACAATAAAGAACGAAAATGAATCAGGGCAACGAAAGTAAAAGAGATGGAAAAGTCAGTGACTGTCGGTAACACAATACAGCTTTTCCAACCAATGAAAGAAACTGGGATTAAGAAATCAAGTGTAAGTGAGTCGATCTCGGAAAATGACAACACTCTTATCTGTTCTCAGCCTAGACGTTTAGAACGATGAGAGGAACATTTCAAGGAGCAGTTCAGTTGGCCTTCAGCTACTCTACAACTACCCACCATTCCCAAACAGCCTGAATGGATCAATGAAGTGGTTCCCTTACCCTAGTTGAAGTTCAAAAAGCTATAGCTAGTCTGAAACGAGGAAGAAAATCTGGTCCAGATGGACTGGCTCCTGAAGTCTTTAAGAAGGGTGGTCTAGTTTTAGCGATTAGATTGACTAGTATTTAACTAGAATCTAGGAGTTGGATGTAATCCTATCTGACTGGTTGCAATCACTGATCATCCCAATATACATAGGAAGGGGTCAAAATCATCCTGTGATATCCATAGAAGAATTAGTTTGACTAACATAACATCTAAAATACTAGCCTCAATAATTATCGGGCGCCTAACAAAGACTCGTGAACCACCAACACGAGAAAATCAGGCTAGCTTCAAACCTAGTCGTGGCCGTATCGACCAGACATTTAACATTCCTCAGGTTTTAGAACACAGGCATGCTTATCGGCGGCCGACAATGATAGGTTTTCTTGACTTAAAAGCAACATTCGACTCGATAGACCAAGAGGCAGTTTGTCATTGAAAGGTGTACCTCAGAAGTACGTAAACCTTGTGGAGGATCTTTACTCGAACACTACTAGTCGAGTCAGAGCTTGTGGCGAATTGTCATATGATTTTGCAACCTTAAGTGATGTCCGATAAGACTGTCCACTATCTCCATTTTTGTTAAATTTCATCATAGACCTATTGCTGGAAATAACGCTTTCGTCATTTGAATTTTCAAAAATTGATCTCCTTCCAGGAGGTCCACTTGTCGACTTAGAATACGCAGATGACATAGTTCTGCTTGGTGAAGACGCCGATGAAGTGAAGTCTTTTGGTAGCACTGAGCAACAATGCTAGGATGTTTGGGATGCGTTTCTTCCCATCTAAATGCAAGTTATTGCTTCAGGACTGGCGTGCGACAACATCAAAACTAAGGATAAGGAGTGAAGTAGACGAACGCGTCGACAACTTCACTAATCTTAAAAGTCTCATCAACCCTAATGTGTTGATGTCTGACGAAATCTCTGCACGGATTCAAAAAACTCCTTTGGCTTTTGCCAAATTACATCACCACCTATGACAAAGGTGAGATATCCGTCTATCAATTAAGGGACGAGTATACTGCGCGGCAGTTCGTTCTGTTCTACTTTACGCCTGCGAAACGTGGCCATTAAACTTAGAGGATACTCGAAAGTCACTAGTATTTGATCACAGATGTTTTAGAAATATAGCTCGCAGCTGCTGAAATCACCGGGTTAAGTAATAGTGAGGTTAGATGCAACGTATTAAGGAATGATGGTAAACCAGTTGATGAGATTGTAAATCTACATCGACTGAGATGGTTGGGCCACGTGTTACGTATGCCTGAACACCAATTACCACGACGTGCAATGCTGAATAGTGTTGAGGATGGTTGAAAGGAAGTTAGGGGCGGCCAAACCAAAACATGGTATCAGTCACTGAAGTCACTACCTTCTAATCTGAGTGTTGTTGGTGGATGCAGACTACTTGGTTGGTGTCCATGTGACTATCGTGACCAATGGTTGGAGACTCTTGGTGACATGGCTTAGAGTCGATCACTACGGCGTAGGTGTATACATTCTTTGTTGTCCCGTAAACCGTGAGATTAAAATTGCTTTATATCTTTCTACGAACTAATTCTTCCTGTACTATATCCTTATGCATAATCTTTCTTTTATATATTACCATAATTGAATTAACTACTTCTATGAATTTGGTGTTCATCTTGTTGTGCTAATGAGGTATGGCAACTTGGACTGATGTATATATGTGCCTGGTCCTACGTTGTAGCTGACTGACATTTCGTACTTTAATAATATCGGCTTCATTTACCATTTGTGACCTCTGTAATTTTCTACAGTATGTGTGTACAAACCTAAAATATTTTCAGAAAACTGGTAAATATTACTACAGAGTTTTTAGTGTTTCTACAAACTGATTATCCATTCATATAAAAACAGAATTTCCTTATTATTTTCACTACTGCTAAAAGTTTAGAAAAATATAATTCACATTAAGGCTTTTTCATAAAGTGACGTTGATAAAAAATTAATTTTGACCAACTATAAGTAACCGTCCACTAATACGTTAATAACACTTTCACTTTTGATAGCTCTGTTAGGAAACTCTTGATATTTTCATAATCTGTTCTCCATGTGCTTATAAGCTATGATTGCTACTTATAATTCATCTACATGATCGCCTTTCATCAACTCACACTTCTACGACATAATGGACATGTTGATTTCATGGTTTACCAGATATGCATTTCAATGGTTTGAGATTTATTAAGCTTTCATTACTCTACCTAAGAGTATCTGAGTTCTTATTTCAGAAATGGGTTCACACAGTCTCTTCTCCATTCTAGTACCTGGAAGTGGGAGAAAACTCAAATGAAAAACAGTTTTTTTATATCTCTACATGACTTTGAAAATATACTAGAGAAATAATTTTACAAACGTTACTCCTCGATAGTACTTTTGGGTAAGGAATTGGCATAAAGATTTGGTAATAGCTTTTATTCTAATCTAGTGTAGCTGCATGTGCATATATATATATATATATTAATAACGACAGACTTAGAATTTGACTTCAATCAACAAAGGCCAGAATACTTTGACTTACGAATAACTTTAGAGGGTGAAAAATTTTGTAACTTACTCAACTTCTATCTTTTTAACTATCGCCACTCCTATTACTGGCCGTGGATTATTTATATCACAGCTGGGTTTGTCGAAGTTTACAGATGTTCTGATGTGATGTAGTTTGGTGTTTAACATGTTTACTAAAAAATCAAAACAAAAATGTCACGATTATTAACTGGTTGGATAAGAGACGGATTGGAATTTAATAATAAAAGCTAGTTAGTCAGTAACATATTACATTTTCTGAACATATTATTGTCTATTTAGATTTTAAACGCATCGTGCGTATATGTTAGTCTCAACTTTTAACAATGTTATCGACATAATACCTGTTACCTGATTTAAACCTCATACAGCATCATACAAGCGTTTCTTCCTCGGTTTGTGTTAGAACCAACTATGAACATCACAACACGTAAGAATTATTTATCTTTCTTCTTGTTGAGTATATAGTGGAAGAGAAGGAAACAACGGTTTAATGAAACCTAATATTCTTGTTTTATCGTACACGTCCAGATATCAATATTCTTAAGTAACTAAGGAGATTAATGTATATCAAAAAAACAACAGAATATATAATATCGAGGAATATTTCAACATTGTTATCAGCTGACAAAGTTTACCATGATCTCGCCATTTATTCACCAGTAAGAAAGTGAAGAGTGATACCATTAGAATTTGATATAGTTTTGTTCAATTGAGAGTCTATTTCTTAATTTAGTTGTTTAGCATGTTCATTTCATATCATAAGTGTTTTACATTTTTTTCTAAATCGTTCCTTAGTTTTAAAAATCTATCTTATTCAATGGGTTTTTAATGGGTAACTGTCACATTTCACAATCGAATAAATTTCTCTTCACTGTTTTACACCAGAACAATATCAATTCTTATAAATGTATTCTGCTAAGATCAGTCATATCTCAATTTAGTGACTCAACACAAGTTTGTTCAAATCCACGAGACTGTATACCAACCTTAATTGATCAGTTGAAAACTTAGGATAGTGCATTGAGAAAATCTACACGGAAAGCTTAATTTTGCTAGCACTATTAGGTACTTAGATCTATTAGGTAAAACTTGTCTACTTGTTAGTAATATATATAAATGACGTTCTTATTTAACTTTGTTTTTCAGCGAATTCAATAAGAAATTCAAACAGTAAACCTATACAATACTTTCACTTTCTTAGAACACTCTCTACATCATTTTGCTGATAAAATAGGGGTAGCGAATTTTCAAACGATGTATTTTGTGAAGTTCGTTTACAATTTTTCATCTTATCTTAACCTATCTGTTCGTTAGGGGTAAGGTGTATTTAAATTTACCGTTACTACTTGTCTGTTTTTTTCTTTTTTTGCTTAACTTATTTAAACACCTGTCGTGGACATTTTGTGTATCAGCCATCTGTACCAATCATTAGTGATTTTAACGACATGGTCTAAAAGTTTAACATAATTTAGATTTAATCAGTAACGTGGAAAGGTCGTCAAATACGAGGTATGATAAATTTATAGATTACGAAAGAATAGATAAGTGTAGTAAATTGATCAGAATACAGGTAATGTAGGAAGAATTGAAGTGTTTATTATACATGAAAAATGAACTTACTCAAAGAAGGCCTTAGGCCTTATTCTCCGGTATATTTTTCTTACTTAGATCTACATTTCCAAATAACAAACATTTTCTATGATATTTAACTTTGTATCCAATAGACTAGGGCAATAATAAACTGTAATTGAGATCCGGAGTACATTGTGTGGAAGGTTGGTAAAAGTGATAATGAATTAAATCAGTTCACTTGCATCTAAGTAACCACATTAATCTCTTCGCGTTATTGAGGACAAATAATATTATATATTCTGAAAAGTCTTTCAGAACCCATGACAATTTTCGGCATAATCAAGTTAATGCAAATGGAGAGGTAATGTTCAAGTAATAAGAGTTCAATATTCAAACAGGTGTGATTTATCTATTTTATATTTATCCAAAATTTTTAAGAGTTGTTAATAATATGAATTATAAGGTGCTATAAGAAGTTAAGTTGTTCTAAAGTATAGAATTATTGATGAAATATGCACCGTCATAGTCAAAACTCTTGTCATCTTGGAATTGCCATTAATAAGTGATGCTTGATGAACATAGATCCATATTAAAAGGTGGGATAGTATAGTACTGGAAAGGATTATTCAGGACAGAGTTGGATGGAAAATGCTGATGGATGTACTATGCTCATTCACAAGGAGTAACAGGCGTAAGTAAAGTGATAACATATGGAATGGACGAAACATTATATTGGCTATACTTCTTCTTTACGAAAACTATTTATAAATATTTTCGTGATATAATCGGCATATAATCAGTCTAAATTTATTGGTAATGTAATATCTTTGGAACATATTTATGTGCATTTAGGTGTTTTGATGGTTAAATATAAATCATTGGAATAGTACCTAGTATCACTACTTGGATTATTAGAGTTAAGCGATTTTTTAAATATGTTTTAATATTTCTAAGTTATATACTATCACATGATACATATCTATGTGACGAATTGTCTCATGAAAACAGTAGTCTGTCTAAATTTATGTCGTCATAATTTTACAATTTAATTACTAACAAACATGTTCATTGTTTTAAACAACATGGGAGATGCCGTGATCTATTACAGTGAATTATTATCTGTAACATAAATTGACTATCAATTCTTTATTAAGTAGTAATTGTATTTCAACAGCTACTTTATATGTATTGTGATTAATTTTAATTTAATGCGTTTTACAAAATATTCAAAGATTATTATCCTTTAGCTGATGTAATACAAAATCTCTCTCATAATTAATATTGCTAAAACTAATTTCTGCGTTAAATTTTATATTTGACTTTGAATCTTGGAAGAGCAAATTTACAACAAACAGACTCATTGACAATCCTGTTTGATGGTTACATTTATGGTTACATATTGATAGGTCTTTGTTTAGTGATATTTTCACTCTCATTATAACCATAGGCTAGCTAGTTTGCGTCCATTTTTGTCTGTATAGTCTACTAAGACTGTGAGTAAAGCCTGAGTGGCTTTGATAATAAAAATATTGTGACATGACTAGAATAAACATAAAGATAAATAATTATCAAGGTGTTTATAAAAAAGTTAGGTTATTTTATTTCTATGAAATAATTCATAGTGTTGGTATTCACACTCGGATGGGACAGCTTTTCATCAAGTGATGAATTTTATTTTTTTAGTTCGCTGAAATTATAAGTCAGTCATTTACTGATTCGGAAGTGAATAACTTTCAATTGCATTCTTCACTGAACCAATTATCAATGGGTCTCATACTCATAACACTTATATAACATGTGTACGTATGACTAAAATGAATTTTGTTTAAAAAGTTCATCAATCAGAAGCGGAATTTCTCATTACAAATAGTTAGTCAGTACTTTAAAACAAGACACATAAGTGATGAAAATGACCTTAAATGTGACCTTAATCAGTCTTTTCTCCGATGAGCGACTATATTTATGTATGAAAATGCGAAACAGCAAATCAATCAAGGTAGTTCACAAGTCAGTGGTACTGATCAAGTAAACTATATAGCTAGTTGTGGTATTATTACTATTATCATTGCTACTACTACTATCAATAGTGTTACTATGATCATTAGTAGTAATGGCAGTAGTATTGATAATAAAGTCAGCATGAAAGAATTATGAACTATTTCAATTTACGAAGATGAGAACTTGAGAAATTCAATTTGAATAAAGAATGATCTCTATCGCTTACGTTATTTAAAAGGACAAGTTACATGAGTGATTAGTCTCAACATTAGAAAAACTATCATTAAATACATTTCACTATCCATAACATTTTCCTATCTGTGAACTAAGTGTTTTATTTCAGATAATAAAAGGGATATTCAAGTCATTTGTTATGTTAAAACACAAGCTAACTCAAAAATTGGCATAAGGGCAAACTAAGTACGCCTGTTTTAATTTAATATTTACTATTTGTTTTTCGTGATTGTAATCAATGATACAGCACGGCAATAGAAACCAGGTTAAAAATGATGATATTTTGTCAAACAGTCCATTTTTTTACAAAATGTCTTTAAATTCTACTGTGAACTGATAAGTGAAAAGGTCTGCCACAAAAATATTGCACTGTATCCATAAATCACAATTTAATAACTATGAGGTAAATTGTTTTCCATTACGGCTATTATAGTACATACTACTAGTTAATAGCTTTTTGCTGGGAAAAGGCAGCTTCCTAATGATTTCTTGTTTTTGATGGATTCCGTGATGCGAGAACTCGTTGAAGAGAATCAACGCTTGAACAAAACACGTAGGTTTATCGAGATTATGTTTTATCAAACATAATCTGATTTTGTTCATGATCATGATTTATTTTGAACTGTTACAACAACTGAAACGGTTGGCTTTATTCAATGAGAATTATAAGCTCAGTATCCCGTTTAAATCGTTGGGTATCAGCGCTCAGCCGAAACCCACGGAAACATGGGAATCATCAGAGTGAACTTTCATTGTTAGTCTACAACACATCAATACTTGAAGATGAAACCAGTTTAGAATGAGTGAAATCATATATCTATTGCACTGCCATCTAAAAAGCAAGCTACTTAGTTTATCATACTTAAAGAAAATATTCAACAGCCTTTAATGTAGTTATAACAACATAAATTCATTTATTATCAGAATGGGTTTTGTGGAGATTTTAGAAATTTCACAGATTGAAATCACCTGCTCACTAGTGACTGACTTCAGGAGACACTTCTGGAGTTCTAGTGAGAAGTCGTTACCAGTGGAGTTCAACCAGGTCTGTTGTGAGATAGGAACTCACTGAGGACAATGGTGTACGGTAGCGCAACTTCGTGGATTGGTTGAAGTTAGACATTAACACCGTTGGATGCCGGCTCAGTGGTCTGATGGTTAAGTGCTCGCGCGCGAAGCCAGTAGGTCCTGGGTTCGAGCCCCGGGTGATGCGGGGTCGTGGATGCGCACTGCTGAGGAGTCCCATACTAGGACGAAACGGCCGTCCAGTGCTTCCAGGTTTTCAATGGTGGTCTAGCTTCAACTGACTCATGATTTCAATCTATAAATTCATTTGTCATTTCTTAATGTTTGATATGATGATTTGAAGAGTATAAATGTAATATTGATGAATACTCCTTTTTTAATGACACTATTAAATTGAATAACCATCAAGTATTAAAAAAGGCAGATGATCACCAGAGTAATTTAGTGGTTTTCATGAGTTATAAAATTGTTCCAAGTGGAAAAATTTACTGCATTCAGCAAGTATAGTAGCTTAACGAAGGCATATGTGAACAATCACAGCATAATTTGTTCTAGGCCGTAACTGTAACTCGCCTAAGAAAACATGCGACTGTTAAAACCATTGTCTATAATTATTTAGAATGATTAGTATTCAGATATCTATGAAACATTTTACTTTTTTCCAAATGTCATTGATTGGTGAATAAAATTCTCCAAGCCTCAGTAATAGTAACTGACCTTTATATTGTTTGATTGTTTTATGAATATGACTCACCGTCATTAATTGAAGTGAAGTTAGGTCAAATGAAACTTTCCCATTGCATCCTCTGTTCATAAATTATTTTCCCTATCCGTAGGCTAGTAGGATAACTTCCAATTTTAACTATCATTCTCAATTAGTCATACCATTCACAGCAAATTGAACGGAAAAAAAAAACAAACCATTTCATTTGTTACTTTCAAGGTTAATATCAGTCAATTACACTATTATTGTTATTGCATTGTGTACCTTACTAGTTGGAGCACACATAAAATCTTCACTACAAGTATGAACAACTTTTCATATTAAAAAGGAAGAATGTATTTGTAAAATCTCAGCTAAGATTTTTAATGTCTCACATTAACTCGGCGCCCAAATATTATGAAACTATTCGTTCAAATTTAGACGGGACTTTTCATATTTACTCATTTGCTTATTTACTGGTTTGTTTGTACTCTCATTTATATTAGATTATTTAAGTATTTCCTTTAATATTTAATAAATAAGTGCTCCATGGAGGTACAAATTTAATCAACTATA
Organism: Schistosoma margrebowiei; assembly: GCA_944470205.2. Lineage (NCBI taxonomy): Eukaryota > Metazoa > Platyhelminthes > Trematoda > Strigeidida > Schistosomatidae > Schistosoma > Schistosoma margrebowiei. The sequence continues at coordinate 29,784,805 of OX104024.1, read as the reverse complement.
ATTTTGTTTAGTACTGATCCATGACATGTGCTTTTTTATACTACTGAGTGTGAAGGAGGTTCGATCCTTCAAAATGCTGACAAAAATTTCAAAAGAATAGTCCTTATTTAATAGTTGTTTAATGCAATCGTAGTAATCAGATTTAATAGCATGGTAAGTCAACTTAAATGGTTTTTCATACTTTGTCCAAACAAGACTAGTCTTGTTATTGATAAATGACTGATTCATGATTTTAGGTGTACTGAACAGACTACTTAGAATAGTTTCATTAGATAAACTGAACAGTAACAGAATCTAAGTGACAGTTCTTCCCTCAGATGAATTTAAGCCAGGTGATGTATAAGACTCAGTTGGTGATGATCATATTTAAACTATACTACTAATATACTTTGAGTTGGTGTTACGCTAATTACGATCATTATTCTTTGGCATAATGTAGAATATATAGACCATATATAGCAATGATGAAAAGGCAACATAATATTGATTTCATCCTTCTTAATTTTTAAGATAGTGAGAAGTAAATAAATCATTTATTAATTCAGAAACGGTAAATCTGTAAATTTTTACATTACGAGCGTCATAAAATATTCTTTACAGTTATAACAATATCCTATTAATTTTTGTTTGCGCTTCTTAGTCAACTATCAAACTCAGCCAAATGTTGTATAAGCTGCTGTGTGAAAAGTTCGGTCAGCAGTATAAACCAGTTTAATGTACAATTCTGTTAAATTAACTCTAAAACAAAAATACTTTCGTATATTTCATGTTTTCAATAGGTAGATAAAACCCATATTCTAAATAAGTAATATTACCAAGGTTTGAGAGTAAATTGTAAATAATATATATTTTAAATAGTTCAAACAGAGTCTATATTGAATGTGAAATATAGTAAAGTTACTATTATCGAAAACAATAAAACCTTACATAGGTTAGTATCAGTGATAAACTTTCGGACGATCAATTTCAGTGAAAAGAAACTTGAAATGAGAGTATCTAACTGGTATGTAAAACTGAAAATAAGCTATCAGAATTTTCATATAAAACAATAGTACAACTTGCAGATATTTAGTAAATGGCACCCCAGTCTTGTAATCTATACCGATCGTGGTTTTGGCTCGCACCATAATTCGTGAGTCTCTGATATTTAAAATAAGAACATATATGGTGATAGGAACTTAAGAAGAGTTCTCAAATACGTCACAATTATACAAGAAAGAAAATTTATGTATTCATATTGATCTAGTAAGTACATGCAGTTTAGTAATGATATTAGCTTTAAAGCATTCTTTCAGAAATTTCTTACTCTAGAAGTGAAATCTATGGTGCTAAAGTCTAAGTATAAAATATTTGAAAACTACCTACATAGGTTTCGAAGTAATTTGAAGAGTGATCAAATTGAGTTCACAACGTTGTCAGCAGCAAGACAAGATTAATTGTTCTCTTTTTTAAAATCCATCCATGATGATGCAATTTTACGTAGGCTCTCATATCAGCTTATGTGGAACAAAAGATATTCATAAAGCCTTAAAGAAACATTGACGTATAACGGTAAATAAACCAGAAACTTTCCATTCAATACAATTCCGAAAAATGTGTGTGATACTTATGCAGAATGTCGAAAGTAATTTGAGCTCCAAGCACTCAACAAATAGTGTTATAAATGCTATAAAAATAAGTTTCTAGTATCACCTTTTTCCAATCGTTAACAAAAAAATGCATTTAAGGCAATTTGCCTGACACTGTCGTTACAAATTGCTATTAATTTATTAAGCAGTTTTCCCTCTGAATTCTAGTGCTTACTTCACTGATTAACTTCACAGGATGTACTTTATAATTTCAAAGCTATCAATTATTAGACATTTATCGGTTAATGTTCATAAAAAATCACTTGAATATTGCATTTTACAGTATAGATCAGTAAAAGAACGAGTTAATAACAAAACATTTACTCACTTTGTGCAACAGATAACAAGCCATCCGGATCACAAACGAGTGTACTTGCAAATTCATAATTGCCTTGTTGAGGCAGACATTTTTCCTTAGATTGTATAATGTCTGGATAGTTTTTCACCTGAGTTTCATATTCTTCAGGCAGACTGCTGACCAATCCTTGTACAAAAATGTTGACGACAAGAACACAGATGAGAGTGAAAGAACTCATTTATAGTTAATATATTATTAATTTGAAAATTTGGTCGACTGATTAACCAGCACGTAAAACGAATGAGAGATAATCAAGCCTTTTAAGTTTGTTATACTTTAATAGCTAAGTACATATATTTATATGATATATAAGAGAAAATAACTGAAAATTGTTATCCAGTTCAGCACAAACATATATATATATATATATATATATATATATATATATATATATATATATATATATATATATATATATATATATATATATTCAGGTACCGAAATTTAGATCAGACCATCTTTATATCACTATACAAACAGGGTGAATTAGGTAACGCATAATAACAATAACAATACTATTAAGAGCAGTACATAAAATGATTGGTGTACACTATTGTTTATATAACCGATTTCTAAAATCTCGAATATTCAATGTATACATTAGGTCACAATGTATTCATCACTTATTATCAATAAAAATTAAATTAATTCAATGAAAATAAGCAACAAAATAGTTAAATAGTATAAACTAAGTGAATAACATTAACATTAATAAAATCTATTTGCCATCTAATGAGGACCAATTTGGCATTGAAGTATTAAGAATTTCAAGTTATCTATCACAATATAATGTTTTTAAGGGATAACAAAAATTTATTTGTAGTCTCCTTGTATAACATATTTGTTTTATTTTTTTGTTATAAACAAACTATATCGTTTTAAGGAATGTTGATGATAAAATACTTGAATTAGAACAATATGCATATACATTTATACAAATCAGCGGACGAATTCAGATGGTGCATAGTGGCTTCTGACTATTATTAGAAATTAGTCGATGTAAAAATATTTTTTTTGGCTGCTGGGGTTTGGTTAGTTTAAAGATAGATTTTATATCAGATTGGATGTCGAAAAGCACTGGGTAGTTGTCTGTTTATAGTTCGATACTCCCTACCAGTTTAAACTCATGTATTTCAGTCCATGATGTTCAGTATTAAACAAGCAACTTTTACTATAGACGGCACTGGTACGTGGCGAAGATATGTCAGTTAGTGACTAAAGTTTAAAACGTGGACTACTGATTCTGAATTCGTGGTCTGAAAATGTAATGTTTACTGTGGTACCTGAATTTGCTTGTCTTACAAATTTTCTGGGTCGTTGATGTCTGTTATCAACAAATGCCCAACTTGCAATAGCACAGATGTCAGTACTTTTTGATTTCCAGTGGGTTTCCAGCTGAAGTCAGGATGACGATTTATGAGTCTGATCTAGTCACAAATCTATTCAATTCATAATGTTTAACCCAGCCAGACTAAGAATGAGTAAAAAGTTCTTTGCCAAAGGCAGAATGAGGATTTGCATAAATCATGATTCTCAACAAACGTAAGCGGTTGGAGTGATCAATAAATCATCTAACTACACTGACATTTCTCAGTATCACGTAATTTTGAGACAGGATCCTACTTATCTGAAATCGCTCTATCTGTCATCTTATTTTAAGACATTTTCCTCTTAGGATTCAGCCGAAATATGTACATATAAGTCATTCCATGTTAAGAAACTATCTGAAAACCACTGCCATTTTTATTTAGTTTATATTCGGAACAATCATAAATAAAAGTACTAAGACTATAGTTCCAACGTTAAAATTGTAGTAGCGTGATAGCACCAACTAAATTTCCTTGTTGTTTCTCACATAGGTTCACCAGTACATAACGGTGATTTACAACTGTGTGACGTTTATTTAATTTGTCTACGTAGTTATTGAAACAAGACTTTAGAAAATAAGAGACTACCGAGTGACTAACAGCTTTACTGTGCACTAGGAAAAACACATATATGTAACAGTGTTGCATACTAAAAAGTCAGAAAATTTCAACAAACTTCTCTACAGCATAGACAAGTTCCGCTGTGAGATCAGTTTTGTTAGTATTACTATTGCATATAATTTTCAGCACTCCTTTTTCTATTATAAAATTAAGACAAAAACAATGTATGTTTGCCGTGGTCATATATGTATGCGAAATGTCTAACAAAATGATGCTAAAAGTACATTAATAAAACTATTTTCAATAATAATCTTTTTGGCATAACACTGCCAGATAATGATCACTTGTTTACTTAGTCAGACTTACAGATAGTCTGACAGGTATTAGATGAATTAGATATTTTTATACTCTTATTATTATTATTATTATTATTATCGGTTTTGGGTGTGGAATTATACTTATGTTCTAGTCAGGTTAGTCACGTGTTCCTGACCTGAGTTATATTGACGTCCTGTCGAACAGACACTGGAAGGGTGTCTAGTGTAGATATTCGTCTAAGGTAAATTAACGTCCCATTCGTGTAGACGGGAAAACCGAGAATTATAACAATTTGTCCTATATTTCGAGTATCATTAATATAATATTTATTATGCTTATCACCTCATGAGAAACGTTCTTATCAATCCTCTCCAAGCATAATTCCACAATTGCCGTTTCTTTACTTGAATTACCTCCCAAATCGCATGATCCAATATCCAATGTGTATTTCATTCATGATATGTAATCAGATGGTTACAGAAGTTAGCGTAAGACCCTCCCGACAAAGTCTCATAATTTCTCAGAAAATACAACTCACATCACTCAGTTTTACATAGTGATGTAACTAAATATTTGTTTAAATCAATCGGCATTGATATTAGTTTTTCATTTTGATAATTAAATTTTTCCGACAACTTTTATTACCCATCATTATTCGGTATTTATTCATTTTTGTTATTGTTTTGGTCAATGAACATATCAGGAATGTAATTGTTCTTCTTTTATTATCTTATGAAGTCCTTTAATTCTAAAGCAACCTAATGTAACCTGCATTCATTGTTTATTGTAATACACAAGTATAGTCAAAATGTATTGTTTATTGATCTTAGTAAAATGTTCTGATACAGATCACCTCATTCATCATATCTGATACATAAGATGTTCAAAAAAGGGCGAAAACAAAAATCATATCAGAAATTTTACAGATAATTGATCAGAACGTTAACAATTCCAATTGAATTCATATTATTATTTAGCAATAATAATTTATAAACAAGGCACTAGTATAATTTGAGTATGTAAACCTATGAACAACTACGTCTTATCTGAATATTCAGTGTGTTTTTAACTGAAGTCAGTTTGGAATTGTTTATCAAGTATAACTGTCAGTTAAACGAAGGATAGTTAACTCAAGTTCATTACTTCTTAGTTGATTAGGTACTCAAGCAACTGTAATAACGTATCGGTAATTCGGAGGCTGTAAAACGGTTCATCACCATAAAATATTTAGCCTGTGATATTTAGTTAATTAGAAGTCTGAAAGTAATAGTAGTAAGATTAATAAACGGGATATTTTATTAGCAAAACAGACTTTGTAAAGTGCTAAATATTATTAATCGATGCTAGTTGAAACAGACAGTTAGTAACTAATTAAAAACCTGGAACTCATCAAACCGTAACTAGTAGGGAAACTTAAGAAAATAAAATGAAAACTGTAAGAGCATTCAGTTAACTATTCTAAAAACTGAAATATATTCAGTCAACAAAGAGTGAAAAAAATCGAGGGAATAATCATCATACTTTGGAGAAGCTTATGTTCATTGAGTGTGTATTACAATGTTGACGACAATAAAATTTGATATCACTAACATTTTTCTGGTATTTGTCATGTTCTTAGTATTAAAGAAGAAATTTATACGGAGATTATACACTATAAACAAAAGTAAGAAAGCTAGACGAAGGAAAAAGATATCATGAGTAGAAAAAACAATTCTTGAGTGTTAAAAAATGGTTACCTCACTGAGTGATTGTTTTAGATTGTCCAAACAAATGGAACAATTTTGAAATACTTCACAAAGATTTTAGTAAAAGAATAAAGGATTTCGATAAACTTTAAAGGAACCGTGAGTCTCATGATATTGATGGGATTCGCTAAAGAAACATTGGTTTACTCAAGGTTATTTGTTGGGGAGACTTGTGACTTTACTTTAATCACCTACACCAACTACCCGAAATGAATCACACTAAGAGGGACATTCGGTCACTTTACCCACTAAGAACTATGGCTTTATATCCATTGATATTAACCTAATTACTTTGTCTACTGAAAAGATTTATTATCAGATTCCTATAGTATGTTATTAAAGTTCTGTGACCGGTTTCGCCAGGTTTTGATATCGTGTGGTACGTGAGAATTTAACTGGAAATCGTTAACTACTAACAAGTTACAAGTAGTATGATAACGGACATCAGCTGTTTAGAAACTTGAGAGGTTACATATTAGGTATTTTCGATATTATACTTCGAAATAAATATCGATATTTTTGATGGATAAGGAGTAAAACCCCTGGCCAATATATTTTTATTCAAAAGTGTATCACCCGTGATGAATACGGATAGATTAATCTGGACTTTATCCACGGTTTTTAGTTGAACACAGGTACCATGAACATGATAATTCATTAATAAAATGTACTAATATCAGAAGTATTTCAACAGATTTTTCAATACGGTTGTCCAACATACTCAAAGATATTTGAATTTATTAGTAAAATTTATGATACATTTAAATAGGACGTTTTGTTTTTAATTTCTGCTTCATATACATAGTTGTCTTTGTTATCTTGATGACAGAATGAACACCATATTTCACCATAGTGTTTGTAATTAGTTGTCTCATAATGTGGAAAAATGAGCACAGATTAGTAAGAGCTGGGATAAAACCGAGTTCAGATAACCTGGCTGGAAAATGATAACACGAACGAGTGAGATTTGAAAAAGACTAAAACCTAACTGTAGAACCTTGTCATTCTCCTCTTAAATCTTCGAAAACCTTCTCTTAGCCCTGAAAGTTAGCTGCATCAATCCAATCCTGTCTTACTGTACTTGTAGTCTAATGGTCTTGGCTACACTATTAGAATAGAGTTTGTGTTACCGCTTAATCAACGTCGTTTCCGTAACATGTTTCAAACTACTATTTTTAAGCGTGATTGGATATTCGCACTGGGTTCAAGTTATGGTGTGAACATCAGTATGGATGTAAGCACAGCCAACTGACAAGTTTGGAAAGGGAAAAACGCGAGTCTTGAACACCATCAAAGGTTTCTTAATGACAATGCCAAAGTAATTCACTCAAGATGTACATATACTAAAAACGACATACCAATTTTAGTCCTCAAAACCAACAGTGCCATTATTCTAACCTTTACAAAATAGTTTTATTGTAGAATAGATCCATAACTTTTCACATTAAAATAATCTAGATTATAATGAACTAGCGATCATCTAACTGAAACAAATGAAATTATAGTTTGTCCTGCTCAAATTTATTGTTCTCACTCTTTACAGAGTTGTTAAACATTCTAAAAACCATTCTTACTAACCAAATGAGATTTGAGATGGAAAAATATTTATCATCAGTAATCATAATGTTGTTAACTCCGAATCTCCCTTCTAATATTTGAAATAATCTAATACACCAAACGTTTTCCATTGATTCATTGTTTGTTACAAACTTAACAGGTAATTAAACGGATTTGTAAAAGTTGTACTGAATCTGTATAGTTAGTAACGTGATTATTTAAATTTTAACTACTTTGATTTATAGACATTACTCCTTTAATAATGTTTCGTAGTATTGTACATAATAAAAGTGCAAAATGAAAAAAAAGACAGTAAATCAATAAAATAGCGATTAGTATAGTCTGTTAGTTTAAATACAGGTAATTCAGTCAAATTGCAAAAATCACTCTCAACATAATAAAACATCTCACAGTAAGAAATATCTAATTTAATAATAACTTTATTCTACATAAATATTAACTAAATAATGATTAAATTATGCATTTTTGCTAACAGGTAACATATAAGATTATGAAAGAAACATTTTAGCTTGAACAAAAAAGATATGCTAATCGGCTAATAAAATGAATCTGTATCTGATGGGAAGTAAATTGAGCAAATTTCATGTCATCTAAGTAGATTATGACATTAATTCACCTGGAGAACTTCCAAGGTTACTGACGGTCACAAGCCCGAGTAAACAATGAGGTTTGGACATGGGGTCATTAACCCCAACCCGTAGAAAGCAACCTTATTAAAAAAAAACGCTAACCAGATTAAACCATCTATACTCTGCACTGGAAGTTGAAGTATGTTCATTTAGAATAATTATGACGCCTCATGGTGAAAGTCAAGATCTTTCGATCGCCCTTCTAATAACTAGAGCAACAATAAATGTAGGCACATGGAATATCAGATCAGTGTTGTAGAACGGGAAGACTAAACAAACAGCGGCAGCTCCCGGAATAATTAGAACCCGTTAGGTCAAAGCTGGACAGAAAAAATTAGATTCAGGAGAGGTGCTGTTCTACTCTCGTCAAGAAGAAATTACTTAGTGAACACAATGAAATGCACTGATGCAGTCCAAAGAAGCACGAAGAACACTTATATGATGGGATTCTCATGAATACAGAATCCTCATTGGACTGTTGAAAACAAATAAAGAGGGGATCACAATGAGTGTTATTTAGTGCTATTCACCTCCCAACGATGGTAGTGAAGACCATAAAGATCAATTTTATGTGAAACTGCAGCCGACCATAGAGAAGTGTCCAGGAGAGAACCTGATAAGAGACCTAGAGGCCAAAGTCGGGATGGACAATTCCGAGTATGAAGATATCATGAGACGACATGAACTGAGAGAAAGGAAAGAAACGGCGTGAGATTTGCAAATTTATGTGCCTTCAAAAAATGATTATATGTGGCGCTATATCCCTCAGCAAATGCAAGCACAAAGCTGCATGGGTCTCACCAGATCACATTTCAGAGAAGCAGACCGACCATATTTGCATCAATAGAAAATTCGTAAGGTCATATAATTCATGATAAAGAAGAGGAAAGCTGCCATTGCTTCAGACTACCATCTGTTAGTTGCCGAGGCAACACCTACAGACCTTCCTGTGTTTCTTCTTACGCTAATGTTACGTCCTTGATCTGTCCATCCACTTTTGGTGCTGAGGCTAACTTGTCTAATCTAGATTAAGAACTTGACGCGACAGGCTGACCGGCCTAACCTTGATGCCATGTACGCGTAAGTTCGAAGTGGGATAAAGAGAAGAAAACTATTCTATCACCTGATTGGCTGATAAGCACCCGAGTGAGAGAAGAAATGTGAACTGAAACACTACTCACTTTATTCTCAATTCCGATCTGGTTCCCGATTTCATATCAGAGTAAAAAGATACACGAATAACTAGATGGCTAACCCGACCACACATACAATTATGTTCAAAACTGGGGGATTAGCGTGGAAAATTAAGTGCAAAATATGTCTAAATTACAATAGTTTTAGAACAAAATGGGTTATGACAGTGAGTCATACATCAAACAAAAGCTTACAGTCTGTAGAATAGACTAGGGACAAAAATAAATGTTACTGTTTTACAAGCTTTGAATTAAATGAAATAACGTCCTCAAAAATAGCTTCCATAGTTTGTCCAGGCTTCTTGTTTCTCTGTTCACATCTGCTAACAATCGAAAAAATCAAGATGGCCGTCAGACAAATGAGTAGTTGAGCAGATGGATTTGACAACTTACCAGTTGAAGCACTGAAGACCTCCACATCTCTTGGTAAGCATGAGGATACAATAGACAACTTAGATGCAGCTAGACGATCTAGAATTTTCAGATGACGTAGTTCTTCTACACCATGCAAAGCAACAAATGCGGTTAAATATAGTCACTGTCACACTAGCCTTCGCAGCTTCAGGTCTTAACATACACAAGGAAAATTGTAAGATCCTAAAGTACAACACAGAGCACAAACCTGATCATGCTTGTTGGAGAAGCTTTGGATGAGGTAGAAACTTCCAAATATCTGGACAGCATCATCGATAAACGAGGATATGATGCATGTATAATAAATCTTGATTAGTAAAGCAATGGCAGCATTCCTACAACTAAAGCACATATGAGATTCAAAACAACTGTCAACTAACATCAACGTAAGAATTTTCAACTCGAAATTCAAGACATGAATGCCAAGGTTGGTATTGATAGTTTCAAATAGATTGAGCATTGAGTAGAAAGTTATCAATAAATACATTTCTTGTTACATGCCAATGAGTAGGAAATTATTATTTCTGAAGTTTTGTGACTTAATGTAATCTACGTCTTCAGAGTATATTGAAGATGATACAGGTATTCAGTGTTTGACAACGCTTCTACCAGTAACACCTTCTAATATAATTCGTTTCTACCCAGATAAATCAAAAGACAGAGTCGAGGAGATCGGAAGAGTGTATTTGGCGATTACCAATGTATCGTAATTCTCTGATCTAATCTGGCTAGCGATTGCGATAGATGTTGAGCACAGCGTTACCACACGTGATCTGGTGCGGATGCATGACCGAGCGCCTTCAGCTAGATGAGTCCACTAAAACATATGGTCAGCATCCAATGTCGAAAACTTACAGAGCTATTTGGGAATTTATTTACCGCTACAGATCACTCCCCCCTAGTGGGGCAGTGATGACCCTAAGACGTGGCCAGCCAGAAGTTTAAACCCAACGAGTCTGTCGTTGGTAAACACTCTTCTGATAGCTTACTAAGTTTAGCAGCGTCTGGTCGTCTTTCCTTACTATATGGGACCGAGGTACAACATAGTAAAAAAGAAAAAGTACAATGAAAATTTCGGCTCCTCGTAAACTGCATCGTTTTTTTCCAGCCGTCCTGGAAAAGAAAAAAGGAAATGTAAGTGCATGTCAAAATACACTCGTATGTGCGTAAAAACGAAATGTCGGAGAAAAAAATGGAGAATAAACTCAAGCACACGTAATAGCGTTAAAAATTTGTTTATGTTTTTTGTTGTTTTTTTTTGAAATAAAAATAAAAATATATGAGTATATTAAAATTGTTGTTTTTAAAAAATATTATATATCGTAAAAAGAAAGATCGAGATAATATAAAATGTCGAGTAGTGCCTTACGTGCAGTAGTCGTTTAAATGTTCTGGAAATCTTACTCTTCTTCCAGAACGCGTCGTTTTAAGTTTATTTTCAGACACATTCGGAGTGTCATCGCTAGTGTTGGTTGAGGAATTCTGAGTGTAGGAGTCGTGTTGTGTGATTTTACCGAAGGGAAATCGACGTGAATAGGATTTCCTCCTAAATACGCTGCTTTTAAGCGATCGATGCTGATGCTATCGTCTGTTCCGTTCTTATCGACTATATAGTACTTAGATTCACGTTGAAGAACTTTGAAAGGTCCTTCGTATGCTGATTCGAATGGTCGTCGATGTGCGTCTCGACGAACGAAAACGTGTGTACTATATTGTAAGTCAGGTTGAACGAAAACATCAGTGGATTGTGGTCGTGTGGAAGCAGGTTTAACTGAACGTACTGCGTTTGTAAGCCTGTTCGTGTAGGAGGTTAGATCCATGTTCATCGAAGATGAAGGATCCATGAATTCTCCTGGAAGTGGAAGTGTCGTTCCATAAACGAGTTGAGCCGCAGTGTATCCAATGTCAGCTTTCACTGCATTACGGATACCTAGTAAGACGAGTTGAAGAGCGTCGGTCCACTGTGAAACGTTTGCAGCTGATAGTGAAGCTTTTAATTGTCGGTGAAAACGTTCTACCAACCCGTTTGCTTGTGGGCGGTAGGTGGTCGTTCAGAAGCGAGTGATTCCTAAAAGTGTGGTCAGACGACGGAAAAGTTCAGATTCAAACTGACGTCAGCGGTCTGTAGTGATGGTTGAGGGGCAGTCAAAGTTTGCCACCCATCGTTCGACGATGGTGCGGGCCACTGTTTCAGTAGTGATGTCCTTGATGAGTACTGCTTCTGGCCATCGAGTGAAACGTTCTACGCAGGTTAAGAGGTAAGAGTATCCATTTGAATCTGGTAAAGGTCCTGCCAAATCCAAATGAATATGGTCGAAACGAGCATCGGGAGTTTTAAATGAGCCTAAGGAACATTTATTGTGTCTGATGACCTTAGATTTTTGGCAGCTTACACAAGAGCGTGCCCACTCCCTCACGTCTTTATACATGCCAGGCCAGTAAAACCGTTCTGCTATAAGCTTGATGGTTGCACGAACACCTGGATGAGAAAGTTTGTGCAATGTGTTGAAGACATTGCGTCGATAATGTTTCGGGACGATTGGGCGATCCCTAGCTGTAGATGTGTCACAAAGTAAGATTTCCTTACCTGTTCCCATCTGTTTGATGCGTAGTTTAAGGGTTGTAGACGATAACGCGTGCTGAAGATCAATGTCTTCTTTCTGAAGCTCGGCGATTTTAAGAAGGTCGATTCCTTGGAAACTGTTCAAGGAAGTTATGCGGGATAAGGCGTCTGCAACTACATTGTTTGCTCCAGAGATGTGTTGGATGTCTGAAGTAAACTGCGAAATGTAGTCCAGTTGTCGAGACTCACGGGGAGAGTACTTGTCTGAAGTAGAGCTTAGAGAGAAGGTGAGTGGTTTATGGTCAGTGAAAAGAGTGAATTCACGACCTTCGATGTAGTGTTGAAAATGTCGTACAGCACAACACATAGCTAGGAGTTCCCTACCGAATGTGCTGTACCTCGAATCGGTGTCTAGCAACCGTCTAGAGAAAAATGCTAAAGGTTGCCAGGAGTTGTTAACCCATTGTTGTAAGACTCCTCCGATTGCTGAGTCGGCTGCGTCTACTGCGATACTAATGGGTGCTTGGGTATCCTGATGTGCAAGCATTGTTGTTTTAGCGATGAGTTCCTTAATTGTGGAGAATGCTTTTCGTGCGGTGTCGTCCAAATTAATGGATTTCGCATTTCCACGAAGTTAGTCGGTTAGAGGTTTTATGAGTAAAGCGCATTTAGGTACGAATCGTCTATAGAAACTTAGAAGGCCGTTAAACGTTCGTAGTTGTTTGACCGTGGTCGGTTGTGGGTAATTCAGAATTGCCGCCACATTGGTCCTAAGGGGTCGAATGCCTTGAGCATATATAGTGTGTCCTAGGAAGTTTGATGAGTCGGTTCCAAGACTTTTCATACTAGTTATGACACCAGCACCAGTCGGGATTATCCGTCTCTCGTGGTCTAGAGACAGATCGCCTACGTGAAATGCTTCTACGTGGGGCGTGTGAGCGATTACGGTCGATACGAAGATTAAGATAACGCGTGAGTGTATGACATAACTAGGTTATGTCATTCTGAGTCATGTGAGGCTTTTCTTTGACTGAATATACCACGGTAGTAGGAGATTTCGTGATTTCTAAAATGCGGTCGGCAGATGCATCTAGCTCGTCTAAGGCGTTGTTCTGAAACGAGATCAGAACCGCTCGCACCTGTTGGGGAAGTTTAGACAAGAAAAGTTGTTTAAATAGGCCTTCGTCGAAAGTTCTTAGGCCTATCTTTTCTCTCATTCCTTGCAACATGTCCGTCGCAGAACCGTGTGGCAGGTCGATGTTATTGAAAAGTTGATCTAATCTTCGTCGATCGGTTAGGTCTCCTCGTTTGAGAATCGAACGTTTTAGGATTTCGTAAGGTTCGGAAACTTCACTAGTAAACATACTAGGTGTTACGTACCTGTTGAATTCGCGCGGTAGTGCCTTGACTACTGCGAGGAATTGTGCACGTGTGTCGATCACGCCGTGCTCGTGGAAGTCGGCTTTTGCGTAGCAGAACCAGGCTTCGATATTGTCGGGCCAGAAGGGCATCAGTTGAAACGAAGGCGGGGACAAAGTCTTAAGCTTGAGTACTTTGAGTGTCTGTTCAGTCATGATGAAATATGAAAAAATATATATATCCAAGAAAAAATACGAAAAAAATCAATGTTTAAAAAAAATAAAAAACTAAGGCGATGATATATAAAAATCCCAAAAAGGAACAGACTCACAGTTGCAATTAGGTGTACCAGATCACGTCGGTCTCACCAATGGGGATGATACAGGTATTCAGTGTTTGACAACGCTTCTACCAGTAACACCTTCTAATATAATTCGTTTCTACCCAGATAAATCAAAAGACAGAGTCGAGGAGATCGGAAGAGTGTATTTGGCGATTACCAATGTATCGTAATTCTCTGATCTAATCTGGCTAGCGATTGCGATAGATGTTGAGCACAGCGTTACCACACGTGATCTGGTGCGGATGCATGACCGAGCGCCTTCAGCTAGATGAGTCCACTAAAACATATGGTCAGCATCCAATGTCGAAAACTTACAGAGCTATTTATTTTGGGAATTTATTTACCGCTACAATATAAATAACCGACATTAAATTAAATTAAATTATCTTCAACTGACTCATGATATCAATCTGTGAAATTTCTAAAATCTCCACAAAACCCATTCTAATAATAATCAACTGCTCACTAGTGACTGATTTCAGGAAAAACTCCCGAAGTTCTAGTGAGAAGCCGTTACCAGTAGAGTTCAACCAGGTCTGTTGTGAGAGAGGAACTCACTGAAGACAATGGTGTACGGTGGCGCAACTTTGTGGATTGGTTGAAGTTAGACATTAACACCGTTGGATGCCGGCTCAGTGGTCTAGTGGTTAAGTGCTCGCGCGCGAAGCCAGTAGGTCCTGAGTTCGAGCCCTGCGTGATGCGTGGATGCGCACTGCTGAGGTGTCCCATACTAGGACGAAACGGCCATCCAGTGCTTCCAGGTTTTCAATGGTGGTCTAGCTTCAACTGACTCATGATTTCAATCTGTGACAAGTTTAAATGGTACAAAGGAAACAATGCAAAGTATTTTTCGTACAGTCAAAATCACAATAAGTCTGAATTTGAATTTGTGCGTCAGAAGATGGGTATGAAAATGTATACATTTGCAATGTGAAGTAATGGGGTTGAAACCGAGTGTGCGAATGTGTATGTGGGTTGATTATGTGGAAAATAAATAGGGTCAAATAAAGTTCTTTCGGTAAAATAATAAGAAGACGAAGATTATCGAAATTTATCAAAGGGACTGATTACTTTAAATTTCTTAAAAGAAGACTCCCTTCAGTCCTTCTTTCCTAATGGGGGTAGAGGTTTTTAGCATAATGTGAAACGCTTTGGCTACTCGCTTCTCTTCGTAGTTGGAAAAACCCTTCTGAATTATTTTGAAATTTTTAATATCAATTTGGTGATTGTAAATTGCATGTACTGCTATCTCTGATTTAAATTGCAAATTTTCCATTTTTGCAAGATTATTACGTTTTTCTGTATCACTTACTTGAACTTCAGAAAATTCGAGATCTCACAGAAACACTCTCCAATGCAGAAGGCATCGCGATTGACACAACCTAATCTGTGGATACAATTTTGTGTGGAAGTAAATGGGATATTATCTTTTATTCTAACTAAAGTGTTTCTTGGTGTTAGTTATCTTATGCAAAGCTTTAATTTTGCATATTTCCAAAATCTGTTATAATTATTCTGTCTTATCATGGTGGTAACGTGATAACACAGTACCGATATAAGAACTTTCATTGGGATTGTTATTTACAGAATGACAGTTTTGTTTGAATATGTTTTTAATAATATTTTTAGGAAAAGTATTAAATTATACGATGTTCAGCATATTTTCTTTTACATTTAGTTTACCTCTTTCTGAAGTAATCATCTTGGTTGCTCTTCTGATAAGATACAGCGCTAAGGGAATTTTCACACTGAATTGTTGTGCAGATACACCGATTTGAATGTGTCGGTTTTCGGTATATGACCGAATTCAGACTATCATTAAAAATCCTTATAACAAAATAGTCTAAGGGGGTAGTTCACTATGTTCACCATACTTTTTCAAAATTGAGTTTGATGCGTCCTGAAAGTGTGTTTATTTGTTTAGAGAAATTTCTAAGTCTTTTTAATAATGTAAAATGTGTCATTAGAAATATCTCAGCCAGACGCCAGTTGCGGGTTGCCAAAAAAGGCGACTAAATGTGCGATAAAAATAAATTTGCAACGATTGGAGATAAAAGATAAAATATAGCTACCAATACGTTTGTTTATATAGGGTCCTTTGGAAGTGAAAAGTGTTGAGTTAGAGCACATTCTGAGGAATATCATGTTTGAATTGATGCTTAATGAATATCTCCCTGGACAAAAATAATTGGAGAATCATGGAGGGCTGCGAATTATATTCAAATTAGCAAGTTACTCGAGTGCAGTATTTAAGCCCGAAGATTACTGTATAAACTCCTGTGATAAATTTTTAGTTCATGTTTGTTATTGTTTGCAGATCATTAACAGTAGGTGATGTGATGAACAATATTGATTCTAAGGACATAGAAAACCGTGCAGATTTCGAGAAAGGTTTGTACAAAAGTTCCGCTGAAAACCGCCATTTTCTATCCATTCAAATGATTGATCGACCTGATTTTCACCTGGCAGTGTCAGGCAAGACATGGTCCGTTATTCAGGAGCACTATCCTTGGCTGATACCCAAAGTAAGCTCTTTCTGGGAACTAAATAATATTATGTATCATTGTCTTTTATGTTCCAACTGTTGAGTGTCTGGTTTTAGTTTCTCGCATGTGACCACGGATCTCATGTTAACAGATGTTCAAAATAATGTTTTAGTGACAAAAAATACTGATCACCTAATTAGCTGTAATCTGGTAGTTTTACACCGCTAGTAGCCCTTCTAAAGTTAATGACAGTCCCAGGCCCGAGTAAACAAGGGGGTTTGAGCTTGGGGTCATCAACCCCACCCCGTAGGAATCACCTTGCTAAATGTATATTTATAATTATTTTTGTAAAATATTCCCTATCGAGAGTAGATTTATTATGAGACAATTTTACCTTTGAAAACCAGTTACGGACACTGCAACTTGGTGATTCTGAATTCCATTAGTGGATGAAAAGCATAGTTTGTTCAGTATCGTGTTATGCCACTTGTAGGGAGTTTATTCAACTATACGGTGTCGGTGACTGAGGAAAATATTGAACCACACAAGTAAGAGATCTCTAACTCATTTATAAGAAGTTGGTGGTAAATTATGCCGTAGGCTTTAGAAATGTCAAAATATAGTATTAAAACTAGTTGCTCAATACTACATTCAGCGAAGACTAAGCTAAACAAATTAGGATAACTAGTGATGCAAGATCCAGTTCCACGGGAGTCGTGTCGTGAATGAGTGTTGTGTTTTCCAGCAAATTAGTAGTCAGAAATTTCGTCACATACAATATTTTACATTATTCTTGGGATAACCGGGATAATATTCACAGGCCGATACTCATCTCAGTCAGTTTTGTTTTGAGATTTGTAAGGAAGTATTGTGTGTGATTTCCAACAGTTAGGACTAGTGCCCGTATCCAGAGAAACTATAAACAGTTTTAGAAGAAGCAGTGGAAGTAAACATGTAGAATCCCGTCAAATTGGTGACTTCTTGAGACCTTAAGGGGTTGGAAGAGATACATCTCACTAGTCATGTGTGATTTCTTGTCCAACGTTTTCTAGAGTTTTGTTATTTATTACAACAATATCACTGAAAATGGTTGTGTCGGTTTTCGAATCTTCATAAAAGAACCATTATGGAAAATTCAAGGGAAATCTTGAGTTTGCGATAATCCTACACGTTTATTGAGTAGAATAACTAAGGTTTACTTCTTTTGAACCACCGTTAAATGCTAACTACTCTTCAATATAGGCCTTTGAATTATGACTCGGTTAAAAATTACAGCTAATTGTGCGGGTGAAAAACAATTCGACTTAAAGTAACTTTTCGAAAAAATCTTAATTAGTTGCGTTACTTAACTGTTACGAATAAGGCATTAGTTTTTCGCCGGTGCAATGGAATCGATTTGATAAAATGTCTCCTACATGTACGAGACTATTTCTCGAGAAGTTATTCAAAAATGAACACTTCAACAAGGTTTGCATTAAGCCCGCTTTGCACTTTATAGTCCCGATATTGACGTTTTCTTTTTAAGGAAAGTTTATCAGAAGGGTTAATATTAACGGGAAGAATACAGACAACCATTTTATGATAATTGCTTCCAAGTTCATTTTTAACTTGTACGGATGGGGCAATGGTATCTTGAAATGGAATTAGTTTGAGGATGTTACCATGCCTTTCTGAGGTATGCACCTATCAAAACCAACAGTAGATATCTAGTATTGTTGGGAATTCCTCATTACTCGACGGACTTGTCACCAGTAAACCAGTTTATAATAGGATAGCTGAAGTCGCCTCCATGGCTTCCACATCAACATTCCAAATACAATTATGTATAAGTGCATTAACACTAAGATCATCCACAGTGGCTGAAGTGTTTGAAGCTCCGTATACACAACTCACAAGTAGACTATGGATCGATGTATTGACCGAGATCCAAACCAATCTTGATAAACTGATGAGGATACTGTCTCAGGATATATTAGTTGTTGAAAATTTCAAACTCCTCCTTTAGCCCCTCTAAAGCTAATAGTTGTCCTCTTGAACATACAGGAGGTGAATTTGGCAAGATTTCACCAAATTCATTCCTCAAAAAAGAACCTTACTATAAAAATACGCCAACCACGCTATCCAGGGTGAGCCATAGACAGCTACCCCCACGTTTTTCGATATAATCTTGAGAAAGTTAATGCATATGATGTAAGTATTTTTTTTATTTAAAATCAGATTTTCAAGTCTTTGTAATTTATCATAATGACTAAGACATTCATTTCAAAGCCGAGTAGTAAATACCGAGTGCATAACACTATGAAAATGTGTGCATTGTTCATGAAATGTTGGATAAACTTATCATCGATAATGTTTAATTTACAACAAATTACAGAAACGATCCACGCA
Source organism: Schistosoma margrebowiei (assembly GCA_944470205.2). NCBI lineage: Eukaryota > Metazoa > Platyhelminthes > Trematoda > Strigeidida > Schistosomatidae > Schistosoma > Schistosoma margrebowiei. Next base: position 29,765,875 of record OX104024.1, on the reverse strand, counting down.
GTTCAATGGATGATTTACTTTTGGAATTCAATAGATTTATGAATAAAATCTACTTAGACCGGAGTAGATGAGTTCCCATCTACGAGTTGTTTGCAACTAAAGTTAATTACATGATATGAACTGTTTTTATTAACAATTGAATAGATAACCAGTCATATAATTTTGACATATAAGAACATCCTTATTATTGAAGAAAATGTCGACGTGAGACTAACAGAAAATGTTCTCTTTTTCCCATAAACAAATTCTTCACAATTTTAATCTCCTATTAAAGACTAGTAGATACTCTAAGTAGGATTGGTGAAGTAATTTAAATCAACATTTGTAGTACTTATTACACTTTATCAAATAAATCCGTTATCTTCTTTCGTTTATCTATATTTATATCTCGATAGCCAGATGATATTTGAATCAATACTGATTAAAGATCAAGTCATGCTTTCCCATTCCAATTGTTAGAAGAGGCAATTCGAAAAATAACCGACTCTGTCTGATACAGCTAGGTCAGCGTCAGATGTTTTCAGTTAGGTTTCATGACACAGTACAAGCTTAAAACATCTTTATCATTCATCTGCAATTTACTACTGACTGGAAAGTTAGATCACACATGATGTATTATAAAAGTTGTCAATGGATTATGGTACGTCAAAATGCTAGTTTGATTAATAGAAACAATCATAGAAATTGTTAATAAACAAACTTATTCTAGATAACCTGTCGTGTGTTTAGTCATGGGTTTTTCTAATCACATTCTGAAGTAGTCCTCAAAGCAGTGTTCCTTCCATTAGCACATAATTAAGTATCTGTTGTCTGATCTAACCACAGATGTTCACACTTTCCTTCGATAAAAGTGATTTTCTAGATTTATCAAATGAAAATTCGTGTATGAAATGTATGGGACTTGACGTGAAATACATGAATGACCTGGTTTCAAAATAAGCTTCAAGTTTGCTTTGAACACAATTAAAGCTCAGAAGTAACAACAATGTAGCGTACAACTGGGGTTTCATTAGTACTCCACACCTTTCATGTTACAGATATTGTTTCGACAGATGCATCAAATATATCTAGTAAGAAGTGTACTTACCGAGTAACCTCTTTAGTAAAAGTCCATTCCCCGTCATACGCTGTATAAATATATATCTAGCTTCACCCCTTTCAAACAAAACACATTTTAATAGTTGAATTCTCGAGCTAATCTAAGCTAGACCACCATTGAATACTTAGAAGAATTGGACGGCCCCTTCGTTCTAATCTGGAACTCCACAGCATTGCACACCCACGACCCCACACTCAGGACTCGAACCTGGGATTCTCGATCTCGCACGCGAACGCTTAACCTCTAGACCACTGAGCCGGCATCCAACAGTGTTAGTATCTAACTTCAATCGATCCATCATCTTACGCAACCCTTCATCCATTGTCTGTGCTTCCAGGTTTTCAATGTTGTTCTAGTTTAGATCATCTCAATAATCCAACTATCAAAATTACTACAATCTGCACAAATCCCCATTCTGATAAGAAACAAATTTTGTAATAGATCTAAACATTCTACGATTTATCACAAAATACATAAAACAGCTTACAATTAGAACAAAACAGATAGTAACTTAATTGCAATGGGTGATCAGAATTATCTTGACCATCATTCAAATGAAAGAAACTAATCAATAAATGTTTTATCATTATGTTTATCGATGTTTAAGTGTATGTTATCTATCTGCAGTCAAGTCAACCCACGAACATCGTTTGGAAATAGATGTACAAGAAACTTGACCATACTTACACAGTTAATTATGCACTTCAAAAGTGAATAAATGAGTAAAAATACATGCAACATCTATGAAACCTAGTAGTACGTACAATATTATATGCACTAACTAATAAAGTTTATTGAATAATTGGTACTAATAACACTATAGAAATTAGGATTATAGTATCCAATGCACAGTCGGTTATTATATCTATAAAATCATATTCTTTCACAAATGCATAAACTATTTGCAGATTATTTCCAATTGATCATTCATGACATTGAACCTTAACAAACCGAAAATCAGCACTTCTGACTAATTCAAAATAGATATAAATGTTTACATGCATATATTATTTCAGTATTCACTTACCATTACGTTATTTCAGAACAAAGGAATAAGCTTCCATGTTGCACAGAATATTTGACAATCAAAGCTAATTACTTTACTTTAGACGAGTTAAAAGAAACAAAAATGTGCTACGCTTCTAATAAGCTGGCAGATCAGCAAGTTATAACTGTATTGTGCTAAAATATTATCAATGAGTGAATAATCTATTGGAATAAGTTGTCATAAAAACACAAATAAACTGTTCACCTTTAAAGAACATTTCTTATGAAATTCTACAAAATATTCGTTGTAATACAATTAGCAATTTAGGTCAAGCTATCATTTTTAGATGGAAATAATAAACATCGTTGTTAATTTACCAAATATCATTTGCAAAACACGCTTTATGCCAACACTATCTGGGATTCTCGAAAAAAAAAACAGTATCGAAGTGAACATTTTGGCATTTAAAGAGAGCAAATAAATCAAAATATGTGCAGGTGACAGAAGGTAAAGTTATTCAGTATATTAAAAATCCAATATTACAACGAACATTGTATAAAAAGTACACAATCTTGGCATTTAAATATATCATAAGCAATTATGTTAACCTTGTAGAAAAATAAAAGGTTACTGATAGTGCAAATATAACTTGACTTTTGAAAAAGTGAAGCGAACCATATAATTCACCGACAGTTTTCTTATTCACGATTTTCTTCACCCTCATTTCTCAAATGTGAACTCATGCTTTCGATAACAGGAACCTCTAAAGCTGAAGGTGTACTTGGCACTGAAGAATGATCAAATACATCTGGATCGTAAACAGTGTGATGCTGTAGTGAGTCCTAATACAAGTCGAAAGTAGATGAATCAGGATGTTAATTTTGATACTATACTAATTAAAAAGTCAAAATCATGATTTTTGAACAGCCGATAATATAAAAATTTCAAAAGTAAGATATTATTTTTCTTTTTCATATTGAACAACATTATAAAAAAGGAAAATAAACAATACAAACTAAGATAATGATTGGAACAATAAATTAAGCGTGAGCCAAAGCTAATATAATGCGTGGAACAACTAAGGGTAGAATAACAACTACCACTGAACAAGAACAGACAAATGCTTACTAATAGATTCCATATGATCTCATAACTCGAACTACACTCTTGCTTAAAATAACTGGTAAAACTAGTCATTACCACTAACTGCTTTTGGTTATAAACTATACTTTCAATAGAGTAGTAAATGAACATGCCGTTCTGTTAAATAAACAACTTGATTTTTGAATTATTATTAGCTCGTTCTTGGTGATTGTAAAGCAAAGTAATATTTTTTTATCAATAAAATGAAACTATAAAGTATCAACTTTTGAAAACTATGGTGGACTATTTAATTGAGATTGTAGATGTGGGTAGTGTCTGACTCTCCTGCAAGTGGGATCGAGCTGTACTGCTCGAGTTAAGCTTGGGCGCTGTTTGGCTCTCCTGTTAAACGGGATTGAACCGTACTATTTAGGTTGTCATGTGAAGGTCTGAATGATGTCCGGTTCTCCTGAAAACCAGTGTAAAATTACCCTGGCCCACAATGGTACATTATATAATTGTATATATGGTACTGACAATATTGGTTGGCATGAACGGTTTTCAGTACACGGAATTATATAAATATACATACATCCATTTACATCTGTTTACTTCAAAAATCTTCCAAAATAATGACACACTGTAAAAATATTCATTCCGTTTTTCAGCAATTTAGTTTATTTGAATATAATGGCATTTTGGTTCATTAAGAGCCCGACTTGTCCAAATAAATTATCCATATCTTGCCAATTAAAATTTGGGAATTTCATAACAGTTTCTTTCCTAGAGGCACTCACAGGTTTGAATCATTTATTATTTACACGAACTGGCTGCTAGATGGAATCGATCAACGTATTTAATTCTAAAGCAGTAAAGGAAATTTCCTAAACAACAATAAAAATATGAGCACTAGGTTATGTGAGACAAAAACTCCTGGGAATGTTGTTTCGCTTTACGACTTTTCTTAAGAGAACCGCTGATCGTAATGAATTTTGTTTTATGCTAATACACGTTTCGCTTTCTAACATTTTAATAAAAAATTGACTCAAATGAAAGAATACTATACTTTTCGAAATTTCTGTACCAATCAAAGTGAATTAGCGTATACGCTTAGTTTGCCTTAGAATGTTAGACTGGTTCTAACACATAAGAACGAAAATAAGTATTCAAAAAATACTTTGAGAAACCACTCATATGTTGAAGATATGATGAAGACGCAGTATTAACTTGGATCATTAATTCAAACAAATATACAGCAAAATAATTAACTGTCAGTGTTCAATATTCATGTGAATCCCATTGAAGCGATATAGCAACTAAGACATACACACTTGCGCCAGCTTTATCGGTGTCCAAAGCTGATCAAATCACATGAAGTACAGATGTAGAATTTCCATGAAATCACTTTAAAAAACATTTAATTTAGGAAAAATACATGGCAAAATATCGACTGGAACTATCACAGAGAATGATTTGATTATATATTTCTTCTGAGATATGTGATGCTAGGCTTCGTCATCACCCAGTTTGAAAATAATCTCATTTTGTGATTAATCGAAAGACTCATAAAACGACTGGACAACAAGCTTGAAGAATAAAGCAGTTTATTCTTCTCAAATAACCGAACACAAATGAAAAAGTGCCAGTCAATACTTTACCAATTAAATACAGAAATACAAACAGGTAGTGATCTTTGTGAGAATTACTTGGACTCTGATCAGACAAACATGCGATCGTTTACCTATACTAAACTGAAAATAACCTTAACTACTTTCATGGATATTTTTGATAAAAATGACCACTTTTACACGGATTGACCAATCAGTAGTAACCAATTCATGTTTATCGAGTCCTTAGTACTGATCGAGTTCTATCCATCAATAAGAAACGTAGAAGTAGAATAAATGAATTGAAATCAATCAAAACGGTTTTGATGTTAATTAGTTGTAAGTAGTTGGCAGGAAACCCTTTGATGTGTAATAACTTTACACCATGAAAGAACATTATTCATGTAAAAAAATATGTAAATAAGAATAATAAAATCTTGAAAAATCTCAAAAAGTAAAGTTGTTTTTCATGCTGTCGTCATATTAAGAGCCCACAAAATACAAATTAAATAATTCAAATATTTAGTGAAATATATTCAATAACAAACAAAATTCAGTACAAATATGAAAGGTTTAATCTATTCAAAGTTGTTGGCATAAATAAGTCAACGGAAAAAAACATTTGAAGAGTTTCATGAAACGAACGAACAGAAATACAAAATATGATTTACACCTTTCAAGACATTTTGTATCGTAAACTGAAATTAGATATTATCAAGACCTACATCCTGAACAAACGTTTTGATGAAGGTATAGCTTGCTTACTTACAGTTACTCCCAACAGATCATAGTGTGCACACCAGTATTCTCTAACTCACTCTGTGTCCTGGGCCTTCCTTTCCAGTTCTATCCAATTCTTGTTCATTTTTCTCAGGTCTATCTCCATTTCTCGGCGTAATGTGTCCTTTGGTCCTCTACTTTTCCTTTGGTCCTCAGGATTCCAAGTGAGGGCTTGTCTTATGACACAATTGGGTGCTTCCCTCAACGTGTGTCCTATCCACTTCCTACGCTTCTTCCTGATTTCTTCCTCCGCTGGGATCTGGCTTGTTCTCTCCCACAGTAAGTTGTTGCTCATAATGTCTGGCCAACGGATCCTAAGTATTTTGTGAAGACAGCTGTTAAACACCTGTATCTTCTGAATGATGGCCTTCGTAGTTCTCCACGTTTCCTCCCCATACAACAGAACAGTCTTGACATTTGTATTGAACATCCTGACCTTGGTGTTGGGTGACAGTTGTTTTGAGTTCCAGATGTTCTTCAATTGTTAATTTGCTGCTCTTACTTTACCCATCCACGCCCTCACATCTGCGTCAGATCCACCGTGCTCACCAATGATGCTACCCAGATAAATAAAGGTTTTTACATCCTCCAAAGCTCCTCCGTCAATTGTGATTGGATTGGTGCATGCTGTGTTGAATCAGAGAATCTTGCTTTTCCTTTTGTGTACATTGAGACCCCTGCTGCTACACTGGTCGTCTTCTGCATTTGTTGTTGCGTGTGCGACAGTAGAGCCAGATCATCTGCGAAGTCTAGATCGTTCAGCTGCATCCACTGTCCACTGTATGATGATGTTGACGATTTTCTCAGCTACACCATAATGTCGAATAAGATCCTATAATGTTCTCCTATCCACTCTGCCAAATGCTTTCTCAAAATCAAGGGAGTTGATGTAAAGTAACGAGTTCCATTCAACTGATTGTTCAACGACGATCCGCAGTGTCGTAATTTGGTCTGTGCACGAAGGATCCTTAAGGAATCCGGCCTGTTGATCTCGAAGTTGGGCGTCTACGCAGTCCTTCATCCTGTTTAACAATACTCTGTTGAAGACTTTTCCCGGTATTGAAAAAAGAGTGATGCCCCTGTAGTTATCACAGTTGCTGAGATCGCCTTTCTTCGGTATTTTGATCAGAAGTCCTTCTTTCCAGTCTGTTGGTACTTGTTCCTCATCCCAAATCTTTCTGAAGAGAATGTGGAGTATCCTTGAAGTTGCCACTACGTCTGCTTTCAGTGCCTCTGCTGGAATGTTGTCTGGTTTTGCTGCTTTGCCACTCTTGATTTCTCTGATGGCCATGTTTATTTCTTCGATTGTTGGTAGGCCAAAATTGATTGGGAGTTCCGTGGGTGTTGCTTCGGTGTTGGGTGGGTTCAGTGGGACTGGTCGATTCAAAAGTTCTTTGAAGTGTTCTACCCACCTGTTTCGTTGTTCTTAAAAGTTGATGATTACCTAGCCTTCCTTGCTTTTCACAGGTCGTTCTGGTTTACGGTGATTTCCAGAGAGTTTCTTTGTTGTATCATACAGTTCTCTCATGTTTCCTTCTCTTGTAGGCTTTTACGCGGTCGTTGCTAGGTCTTCCACATATTTACACTTGTCAGATCTAGTGATCTTCACTTGCTTGTTTACTTCTATGTATTCAGCTTGTGCCTTGGCTTTCTTTGTTCCTGTTCGGCTGGTATTGATTGCTGCCTTCTTGTTCCTCCTTTCTTGAATCATATCTAGTGTATCAACAGTGATCCATTCCTTGTAATGGTGCTTCTTGTGGCCCAGAACCTCATGACAAGTTGAAGTGATTGCAACAAGTGTTATACACTTATTCACTTTTTTAATTTCCAAAAGTTCCTATTTATATACAAAATATGTTTGTTATCATGTTAAGACAAAACATTCTTTAAACTAATCAATACAACTTTCTTCAACAAGTACATTTTTGTTTTAGGGAAATGAACAATGTAGTCTTAACGCAATTTATCAAGGTAGTTAACTGTCCTACCTATCAGCGTTGATAAATCGCCCTGAAGAAATTATTTAAGAATTAAGTCCAGTAGTTAAACTATGCGCTTTTTCTTAAAAAAGCAAGTATTTTCAATCTGGTATATAAACTACTCAAATAATAGTATCTATACCATGTTGCATACTATATATAGTAAACATCACAATAGTTATGAAGTAATTACCAAATAAATTACTTACCACTGAAAGATTGAGTTTCGTTAAAGAACCACCAAGAGTGAAATTTTGATTTTGATTTTGATTTACACTCATTTGATTAGAAGAGGGTTTACTGACATGTTTCTGCAGACCGATATCACCGTCTGTACTGCTAAAGAGAAGCTGTCGTCTGTCAGTTACTTCACTTGGAAGAGAAGCAACATCCACATCTGTGTCGCTGGATACTGCAGAAGACAACCGTCTACTTCCAGGACAATCAGGCAAATCTACATCATCATCTCCAAACAAATGCCGTGGTAACGCTTGTAGACTGGCATATCTTAATAGGGGAGGCCAAACGCCAGCTGACATCTCAATTTCTTCTCGAATTTGCTCATAAGCTTTGCGTTCCACACGTCTTGATTAGATCATAAAAGCGATACCGAGATAATTATTTGGACATTTTAAAAACACTTTACACGATAAGTGAACATTATAGAAAGTATTCAAAGCTTTACACATTTTCAAAAATAAATGAAAATAGAGAGAAAAAATTACTTTACATTTAGTATTTCATCATCGCTGTACATTATTGTATATATGAACTAACTGCGAACGGAATTCACAGTTTCCAGAAGAAGAAAGTCAATGAATACAGACATTAAATCTAAAAATATCATGAAGTTATTTTGATCAACAAATTTCTTAGGCGATCGACAAACTCCAGGGAATCCTTTACACTGTACCTAAAAATTTCACTATTTATAGCCTTGAGAATTTATACTAGCCAATTCGCTGTTGTAAAATATTCTAAGTTATTTATATCTCTGACGGGTCGAAGGAACATGCATTTTCCTCAGATCATGTAGCTTCAGTGTTATTATTTCTATAGGTTTCGACATTTGGAATATGTTTCCGAAATAAAAACTTTTCAAGGAGTCTATAAGTTGTTTCCAGTCATTGAACAAGACGGCTAACCTTTAACTGTAAAACTGAATCTAGTCAATGTCACAGTATATTCATTTTATCGAAAATTAATGAGTTTTAGAGATTTATTACTTGCTTAAAATGAAGCATAAAACACTTTAAAGAAGAGTATTTTAATAGATCTAAGCGACTTTTTAACCGAAATCAAATGAGGGATAGAAATGTTGAAGTCTTATAGACAAAATGACAACTGCTTCGAAGATTCAAAACATTTTACATTCATTTGAGACCGAGAAATTAGCATTTATAGTAGCTTTTTATTTAATTTGACTTCAGTAGTTTGAGAGTTCTTTGATTCAATTTGTTCAAATTGACTGTTATAAAAAATCATCTACGCCTTTTTGCAGTACATTAATTTCTTCGCGAAAATGATGAATTTATAAACTAGATTCTGATCTGTCAGTCAGCTTGTGTAGTGTCGATCGTGTGAGCGATAAATCTGTACAATACGCATCAAGTTACTTTGAAGCATTTTCGATTCCAAATAAAACTTTTTTCCTATTATTCACGATGAACAAAAGTTTTCCACCTCAGTAACCCCTCGGCAACAATAGAAACAACAGGAACTGTGAGAAGATTCTCAGAATCGTGAAATCGAAATCACGCTATTTCGCTTTTTATTGGTTTTTCAGAGAAAATAACACGCTTCATCGAAGACAGCCATAAATTCTGAAATGATAACTCATGTACATTATATAAAAACTGTCCAAACTTTTTGATTTCACACTAAACATCTTTTAAAAAGTAAAAATAAATTAACTAATATGAAATACCCCTACTTCTTGATGCATTTATCACATGAACTGAAGTCGTACAAAGTTACTGTCATAAAAATGTGTGACTAACCTTGGAAATAGTGCTCGACGAATGCGACGTATACGACGTCGAAAAGAGACTCCATCAACAATTGATTCAACAATATAACTAGCCATAAAATTTGCCAAAACCATGGAGTGTAAAATCAGTATGAACCAAATTGAAGGAATTCGGACTAACTACAATCGATAAAAACAATTTCAATACATGCGACTCTGAAAATATCCTCATATTTTATAAACGATTTTCATTGTAAATGAAAATATAGTGACTGAATATCTTAATCTTCTTGTTTAATAGTCCTCATCTAACTTTGCAAAGAATAAATCATTTCAGAGAATAGAATAAATACAGAAATACCATTGACTATGTGGTTATCGGTATAGTGTCGATTGCCCTATAACAAAATCTGAATTTAATGAAAAGAGGAAAAACTAAACTCTTCAAAACTGATTTATTAACAAAACTCACTAGAAAACATATTTCATTAACATTGATTTAAATAACAAATGGTTATACAACCATGATGACACTTGAACAGCATCCCATTATATCAGAAATACACTAGTGGATCAAAACGCTTTATTACACATGATTTGAAAAAAGCCTGTTCGGTCGAAAATCGAATAGAAAATTACCTATTAATGATGACGTCTTACTGTTATGTTGTGACAGTGAAGTTTGAACCTTTAGTCACGCGAACAAGAAAGTTTTTGTACAGAGTGATAAACAATCAGAATGTCAGGAATTCACTCATCAAGACATGTATATATATAATTAAATTGACAAAGGCCGATGCACATCACAAAGTGGAACTTTAATTAACATTCAAACTTCTTTGTTGATAAAACAAAATCACATGTTTAACTGCTTTAGAATCGTTTGAAAGGGTTACTTTAAGCAGCTAACACTACTATTTTCGAACACGAACAAAGGTATTGGGTGAGTTTTATCGGCATAAAACTACTTTCTTCTGAGAAACAGATGAAGCCACGTAAAAAAGGGAATTCTTCATGACAATTTAAATATACACTGGTTGAAGATAAAAAAATTTCACAAACAGAATTCACCAACATTTTTTTCGCTATCTAGTGATTAAATACATAAATTTATGCAACTTTCGCTCATTATGTCAACTCAATGTAACCACAACAACAGTTTTCATTTTGAAGAAATGTAGTAAATCATTTTATAAGTAACATAAACGTCCTAATATATATTTAAAACAAAAAACAAACAAACAATAAAGTCCATTAAACTAAGGTGTTTAAGTAATTTAAATGAGGTAATGTTGTCAAATAGATATTACATCAACTAGTGATGATTGTGCTAGATCACATTCTCTATGAATTAATTATTACGAAATTCTACTTTCATTGTCAATAATGAATTGTAAGATTATTAGCAAAACGAAAATATAGAAGATGTCAGGTTTAGACACGATTTGAGAATTCACAAAATATATCGTTAACGGTGATCACCTTTTCGAATAGGTAATTTTAACAAACATTTCAATAAGGAAGCAAAACTGTAGGTAACAAAAGTTTTCGAGAACTAAACGCGATATTTCAAAATATAAACTGGTATAACGATTCCTTTTTTATGTAGAAAGAATTTGCTGAAAGGATCAAAAATGTATACGACATAGGAAATCGTAGTCATATGACGTATGTGTTAACACATGCTGAATAGTATGGTTTTAAGAAACAGAATGACTAATAATGTATGCTGAACATGACGTAATTACTGTAACTGTAAGATTATTGATCGAGTGCTGAGAGCTATGATTGTTGAGTACAAATACCAGCTGGAACAGTGGCTATCCATCAAATATACCAACACGTAAAACAGAACAGTTTAGCAAGATAAGAAGAGTGTTTCATTTTTTACTGCTAAATACAATTTAGTAATGACTGAAAGGCAAAGCTCATTCAAACAATGTTTGAGATTTCAGAGTGATATTCTTTATTGAAAGTAAATACGAACAGTAAAACTTAGCATATTTTGAGCACAAAGCATTCTTCCATTTACAATAAAAGATGAATTTTACTGGTGAGTGAATACCAGTTGTATGAGAAAATAATCATTTATTCATAAATTACAACAATATGAAACTTACCTACGAAAAACAAAACCTTATTTAAAAATGGTTTTCGTCAATGATTAAGAAACAGTATTAGAATTCAAAGCAAATGGTAATGCGCAAGTGATGATTCATAAGCCTATGCCCCTATCTAACACTACGGATTTCCATCGCTGTCAGTAATGTCTGGAATGTATGGAACATACAAATCAAGATCTGACCATGAAAAGTGGGATCTGCTTTATCACTCTGTCCTGTGAGATCTGTGAACATACTTCTAGGTCATCAAAAGGAATATTGCTTGGGATTATTAGCAGTGATGAGCAAAGAAAAAAATTGAAGACAAAGGTTAGGCATAGAGTATAAGACAAAGATACCAATAGGTCGATAAAATTGTGGGTCTTCATCGAATGAGGTGGATGGGATATATATTACGTATGAACAGCTATCAAATACCTCGACGTCCAATGTTATCTGAAGTAGGAGTGAACCAGAAGAAAGCTACAGGCTGCCAAACCTAGACAGGGTGTCAGAAAAAGAAATTATTGACTGTCGATATGAGCATTGTTTGCAGTAATGGTAAGAAACGTTGGATAAAATGGTTCAGAGTTAGCTACACTGGAAAGGATCCAAACAATTCAAATTCTCTAGATTCTGAATCTCAGTATTCCTTCAACTATACATTCTCACTCAGTTTTTCCGAACCAAATTCTCAATACTTAGTTTTACTCATTACCATTGAAACTACATTATCGTTATAACGGAATAAACATCAAGAAATGTTGAACTTTCGGAACGACCCTATTTGAGGTTACTGTTTACATTTTGGTCGCATGATTATTAAATACATAAACTGTTGTATTTTGGTATTCGTCTAATTACAAGCTTCGACGTGATGTATAGAACAATGTTATGTGTTGTGCGTTTGTTAAACCACTGTTACTTGATTAAGGACCAATCATTGAGATTATATTTTAATTTCTTAGTAGTGTTGATATGTGGTCAGGAAGCAACTAAAAATTGTATGATTCGACGTTATCTATTTGCTGCGTTGTGTTCTATTCTGTCTATCAAGTGATCGAGCGTGAGAATCTGCATTCTGTGTCAATCTTCGTTAAGTTTTATTGTCTCAGGCTTTATGCTGATTATGACTGACCCAAATAAAAATTATAGCCGGTATTGAAACCAAGTTACTTGTATACTACTTCAGATGAAACGCTAGTCTTCCGTAAACTTACTTGTAAAAGTTCAACTATCCAATTAGCTGGATAAGTTGTCAAGTAAAGACTCAACGCAAAACACACCAAAATATTCAGCACGAATGCATCTATTGAAATAAAACACAAGAGAAACAAAAGATTAGTGTATTGTAAATCTTTATAACTGTTTAGAGACCAAACAAGAACATATTTGTGTGAAGTAAGTCATGGAATCATTCAAAAGTGGATACTATAGTCAAACACGGATTATATAACCATAATTGAAAATTTAAATGACACGCTGATTAGTAAGAATCAGCCAGTTTATATTCACTGGATAGTGTTTTAAAATTATTGACTTGGTAATGAAATGAATATTTCATACAATTAACTAGTCTGCGTTACAGAAGTAAATTACTTGGTAAATGTTATAGTAACTAAAGAACTGGTGGAGAAGATTTGTAGCTCAGGTGGATGATTTTGGTGGAGTTTTGTTCTCTGAGCTGGATGGTTTGGATAAAAACTCCACAACCAAACCATCCAGCTCAGAGAACAAAACTCCACCAAAATAACTAAAGAACTACTAAGTTCTTATGAATATAATTCAAAGAAACGTTGTGCGATGGAAATAGCTTAAAAATGCATCAATTCAAATGATGTGAATTTTCCTAATTCGTTTGATTCAATAATTTCTACCTCAACCAAGTAGTGTAGCAACATCTCTGCATAATAACCTAGACATAAAAAAGCCGAATCTAAGATAAAATCAGAAAATTATATACTAATTCGTTTCATTGGATAAAGAACAACAAACAAGTGTTAACATTACCATCACAAAGGGATAGTTGTATGTTAAATTATAAGTTGAAATCTCACTACCACAGTAGTACACCCAGTAACTTCACGAGTTTTTAATACCTAACGATTTACGTCATTAATAAATATTTATGTACACAAAAACAACTTACAATTAGTTAAAATTGATTTACGATATGGTGCTCCTTTTGAAAAGGCAATGGCCAAAATTATATATTGGTAGGTGGAGACTATAAATACTGATGTACTTTCATAGGTACGATATTCGGATATATTAGAGTACGAATATAACGGCATATACCTTTTAAAAGTATGATCAAAGAATGGTAAATTTCTTTAATCTTACAAACAGATCAAACAAAAATTTAAGAGTAAATGTTCGAAGGTTTATGTCTGTGAAAAATAAATCGACCAATAATTCACTACATTCAAAAACATTTTTCTTACTTGGTTTACACATCACACCATAAGTTTTAGGAAAAGCAGATCACATAAAGGCAAAATGCATGCATAAAACATCTTCCATCAAACGTTAAACTCTGCTTCCGTTCATTTTGTAAGTTGCAAGTTTCCAATTAACTTTGATCCTGTTGGTTAGTCATGCAATCATGTTCACAAAAAGAGTGCTTTTCATGGTTTAAGAATTTCACTAACAAGTACAAAGCGACACCAAATCTAGATCTGAAGTACCTTATCTACTGCATACAACCAACTTACATGGATTCAATATCTGTTTGCAAATACATCAAAATATGTAAACGTCAACTTGAATTTTTATTTAGTTCTTCAATATAGCTTAGATAATGAATGTTCAAAATGTTTCTCATAATATGAATACTCATGAGCAAGGTATTGGACTAGTATTGCATACATCAACAGTTAACTGGCATTTACATTTTCTTCTACAACTTATGTAAAAATATGAAAATGCAAGCAACTAACGAAAGAATAGTGACAAATGAAATTCGCTAACAACGTGCAGTTAGGAATAAAATTCAGAGAAATTGCATACTAAGATTGAAGGCGAATCAATATGAATGCAGCTGTCTGAATAACAAAATTAAATATCACTTGACCAAATAATGAACTCATTGTTACCATGCTCAAAAGTCTCATTGTAGGTGGTTCAGCAGAAAGATGTAGATAAGCATGTGTATATCCAACTAGTGAAGATAATTAACGTAAAATGAAAAAAATTAAAGCAGTCAATATGTAGATTATTTTATAATGAAAGAATAAAAGTAGATTTTTCTTAAAAATATAAATATACTTTCTATTTCCAATTGAGTTTCATGGGGCAAACCATATAATTGAAATTCTTCATAAATAATGAATCAACTCTAAGGCTGATAATTAGTTCAAGTTTAACGTGAAGTTTAAAAGTATATTTGATACGAAGTTATTTCTACTGTTTTCCCACTTAAGGAACTTGCAAAGTTAACCTCAATATTAGATCAAGCAAGAATTCATTTCAAGCTAATTGGTTAAAATATTTTGACTAGAGATCATTGTTGCAGCCAATGCATGAAGGATTCTACAGTTAGTATAGTGTGATATGAAATATACATGTGACTTAGTCAACGCGAATTCACAATCAACTCAAAAGAATGGTTTAGAAAACTTACGCTTCATATCTAAAACTTCTGAATACAGTTAGAACTACTGAAATATGCAAGCCCATTTGCAGCTGTGAGTTAAAGATGATATATTTAGTTTTTAAGAAAATGATGAAGTGCGAGTAAGTAAATGTGAGTAGCTCCTTAAAAATATTTTCTGTTCACATGTATCAAACAAATATGTCTTGAGGAAGGTATGCTTTTTTATGTATAACGGCTCGTCAGTAATAATAATATCAAACCACTTTAAATTAGTCAAACTTCGCCTGGAACCCGTCTAGGGTTACTGCCGGTCCAACTCCAGTTAAAGGACGTTGGGTACACGACTGGTAATCTTAGTCCCTGAATAAACGCTAAACAGAAAAATTCGTCTAAACCATTTTAGTTTCGCCCTGAGAGTTGAAGTCCCTTTATGCAGAAGAGTTATAACAGCTCATTAGTGAAGCCAATATTTTTTTAAATGACGAAGTCAATGCCTTTTTTGATAGCTATCTATTATCATGAGGGAACTAAACTTCAAGGTCAGGGTGGAAAACATCGGGAACAAACGCATCATAAAGCGAAATGTACACAGAGAAAGGAACAAGAATGTTGACATACTAGTAAATCTTTGTACTTTCAATAATACTGCATTATTTTTCTCCACAAATATATATATATATATATATATATATATATATATATATATATAAGTTTTACCGAACAACACTACAGAAAACCAACCCGATCACATCTGTATCAATAAAACATTAAAAAAGATCCATGGAAGGCGTACGAACAAAGACAGGATCTGATGTAGTTTTTGATGGAACCTGGGGGTAGTCGGACAAATCTGAGGCTAAGAAGCGTTGGACAGTTGAAGAAGCAGCATAATAAAGGTTTATTGCAATCTCTCTTTACCATGACAGAAAGCTGAATCAGTCCAAGATGGATCTTAGTAATAAGCTTCAATGTTTACAAGACCTACTAGACGAAGAGGAAAACACTATACAGAGTAAATGGAAAAATTAAAAAGACAATAACTTTAACATGTCAGTTATTGCTGAACCCTATCAAAAATGGAGTAATGAATAGTTCCATGCAGGCATTACAGAGAACATTGAAAAAAGAGAAAACAAGGAAACTTTAGTCAGCTGGCAATGCCAAGGCACAGGTTTAATATACATATTCAAACAAATGAGAGAAAAAACAGCAGTAGTGATGACATGCAATATGGTAAACACACGGAAAAAACAGCAGAACAAGATAGAATTTACTTTTAAGAATTATCGAATTGCATAACAAGGCAAACCCTAAACAACTTATATAGCCTAACACAAAATGATTGTTATTTGATGTTATATACACAGTATATAGGTAAATATAGAAAACGATGGTATTGA